>JAYESD010000006.1:188954748-189303105 GCA_036927565.1 Tuctoria greenei
AGAGGTTCATGCACCATAAAAAGATAATTGAATACTTCTTAAAATGATTCCTGCGATCTTCACTAGCAATTTTCTATTAAAATTCAGGATTAGCTTATGTAAGAAAAAGGCATTTTGGTCGCTTCAACTCCGTCTATTGTAACCGCGACTGCCTTGCTCGTGGAGACCTCTCCTGACCCACCCCTTACTGCCCCTGCCACCACCCCTCCAGCTTCACCTGGATGAGAAGGGGTTGGCTGGCGACGCCCAAGAAGTGGTCTGGGCCTCTAGCACCGGGGACCACCCTGCCAGTCCCCTCCTTGGCAGCCTCACCATTTACCTCCCCGTCTCGATCCACCGCCTCTGCTGCTTCCCTGGTAGCTGAACCGCTCCATCTCACACCTCCATCGGCGCTCAACCGAAAGCTCTTCTCCTCCCCTGCCTCCCCTTCGAGGCCTACCAACTGTCCTAGGTCAGCGTCTCCCTTATCTCCTCCACGGTCCCCACCGAGGTTGCCTCCCCCTAGTCGTCTTCCCCTCCCCTCCACCCTGGGCACTGTCTTGTGGCGGCACTCCCCACCCAGGCCTCCGAGTCGGTCTCCCCACTCTTCTGACGATTGCAGCAAGCAACCTAGTGGTGGTCCTCGACACCAAGTTGTTCGGTCAATACCTACAGATCTGATCGACAAGTGCTTCAACTGGTTCTCCTTCAGCCACATTGCTGCAATGTGTAAGGAGGTCATATGATGCTTCCGTTGCAAGGGAGAAGGGCACAAAGCACACAACTGCGCGCTTGCTCATTGTCGTTCATCATCAACCATGTTGACTGCCAAGCCTCCTCCCTCGACAACTCTTGAAGCTCCATCAAGAGTTCAAGAGGAAATTTGCATCACCGCTAGCTCTGGGAAGTTCCCTCGCTGCCCCCCACCCCCCCCCCCCCCCGCCCCCCCCCCCCCCCCCCCCCCCCGCTCTGGCTGCGGCCACTATGGTTGTTTCTTCTCGAGCTTCACTACCCCAAGTCAAAGTTTGTCAGGTGGTCATCCACTTAGACAAGGATCCTTATCTCAAGATGGCACTTGGGTCCTCTGGCAGGCAGAGAAGGCTATAAGGTCTCAAGTAAGGTCATTGATGCTCAAATGGTTTATCCAGTGATTGTTGAGCGCTTGGCCGATGAGTGGGATCCAATTATCCTTGAAGCTTCCATTTCAACTGTGTCACCCGCACCCATGCTTACTCTTCGTGGTGGCAAAGGTTTGGTTGGTAGTGACATAGGTCATGTTGTCACTTCCTAGGTAGTTCGATGGTCATTTCCTCTCTGTAGTCTGTTTAGGTGGTAGGGGTTGTTGGTCGCTTGTTAGATCTTTTTGGTCGTGTCAGTTTGTATTGATCGTGTTGTATGGCCACCTCAGACAATTTTTATAATTTCACAGTCGGGGCTTCCCCTACTGTTTCCGTTCAAGAAAAAAGACATTTTAATAGTTCTTCCAATAAGGCCTTGTTTGTTACATTTTCATGGGAGCTTTTTTGTGAAGTTTGTAGAGTTGCAAACTGAAACAGTTCAGCAAAAAACAAACGAGGCACTTTGATAAAAGAAAAGGAATAAAGGCCATTCAAAATATGCATAGAATGAGACAATGGATAGAGTGCATACATTTTTCAGTCCTGAATCAGTAAGGCGGATAGACATTTCAAAGATATAGGCATATGATGACCGTTGTGATCCTCCGGTGCCAACACCAGCACTCAATGAGCTTGCCCAACCTTTAGCTTTCAGGAAATAAAGTAAACTTCCCTTGCCCTCTGCAATGAAAAAGAAAACAATCATTTAGTAACCACCGCATATACAGAAAAATTGCTCTATGTGCTTCTAATCCACATTAAACTACGATAACTCTAAATGATTTCTTTTCTTATAATGTGATTTTGATGAGTTTTTATAGGGTTGCAAAAAGATTCAGTCCAAAGAAATATGAATTGTAAAGAAAGAATTTCCCTGTGCCAATATACCATAGGACAAAATTAAAAGGAACACAGGGGTAGCAACAAGCATTGCGATTAACAGCATCCACTTCAACAAGGTGGGCCAATTATCACCGTCGTATCAAAAAAGGGATGAAGAATGCAATGATGGGGACACGGAAAGATCAAATTCTTAATTTTTTCAATTTACTTGCTTGAGAACTTCAGAATTCAGAAACAATTATTAAAAAAACATCAGAAATCAAATAGATTCTTAGTGTTCAACCATTAAGCTACAAAAACCTCATCGAGGACAAAAGATAAGAAGTGTAGGTATTGCAAGCTATTTACCATGACCAAGGAGATGTGCCAAGTAATCTTCTGGCTTCTTCATGTATTCCTTGTGCAAGCAAGGAAGTGTCCATGACAAGCACAGACTGTGAATATCTCTAACAGCATCTAATCTGTATAGTTTCCCTGACTTCCAAAATGGAATATCAGTCTTTGGACTTATATCCAACAAAGGACCAGCTTTAACCTTGCTAAATAACTCCAGGGTCCAGCCTTCTAGAATGTCAAGGGGTTCTGAAACAATGTACCATAAAACATCAAATAATTAAAAGGCAGAAGCATGAACTCATGGATATGAATATAGCCAAATGAGCTACTGTAGTTCAACTGTAACTCAAAAGCAAAACTACACAATCATATTATATTTAAATAAATTGAGCCTCACCTCCTCCAATTATAACCAGCTTCATTGCCCCTCCATGGTAGTTTCTCATGTACATCTGTAGAATCTCTTCCCTTAGATTGATTCCACTTCCCATTGCATCCACCAAGCTTTTCTTGTTTCCTACAGGAAAATATCAAAAGTTCAGCCCCAATCCAAATCTATATCCATGAAAAGGTCTAGTTGAATTGATACAAAATGTCAAATGGTGATAGCATACCCCAGGTAAATCTGTTCAAAGGGTGCCCTTCAGAAGAAGTATAAGACTGTAGCTGGTAAAGACGGCAGCTATCGCTTTGGAGAACTTGGTTAAATTCTGGAGCAATATAGTTGAACATACACAGTAAATGTGATGTATAATTGTAATTCAAATAAAAAAAGTAGCAATGGGTTACAAAAAGTCAAGAAGAAGATTAAACCACGTACCCGAGTCAACTGCTAATATCTCACGGTCCATTGCTTCAGCCTTAACAAGCGGCGATACAAAGAACTGAGAAAATCTAATAATGGAATGAGTACCATTTATAATAAGTTTAAAATTCAATATAAAATTCATTTATTAAAAAATGGTAAAAAGAAGAACAACAGTCAACTGATGACAGCTACCTGTCTAAGGCTCCCTTAAGATGCTCCCGTTTGACCTCAAAATGGTAGCATGTGTATTCGGTTTCAGTGAAAGCATTGGATGCACCACCATGTTTGGACAGGTAACTGTCATACTACATAAGAAAAATTATCAAGTAACTCAAGTAGTCAAGGTTTCTAAATTCCTCAGATATATAGTATGTTGCAAAGGTAAGACATCATAAAGCGGCAAAGGAACAATGGATATGAACTAAACAAAATACAGATGTGCAAGGAATATCCATAACCAAAACTCTTGACAGCACATTGTAGAAGCACAGCAGGATAATGGGATTTAGCTGTTCAAGTTGTGTCACGCATTTGCATTAGCAATGCTCTACATGTTCTAGTGATTGAAGAGAAATAGATTTTTAAATGAATAAAGTGGAGTCCAGGTTTAATCTTCAATTTGAATGGTTCATTAGTGTGTACTCCTTCCATTACTGTTTGTGAGGTGTACTTTAAAAGAGGCAGACTGAACTAAGCTTTCACTATTCTCCTTTAAATAGATGAGTGATGATCACTTGAACAGAAGTCAATTGTACATATGGAGATACTTCAAAGAGAATAAAATAAATAACAATAAGGGATATAGAATAAATCTACAAGCACACCTTTTGTTTACCAGCGATTAGAAAAAAGTTAAGGAATACATGGAGTACAAGAGTATTGAGAAAGGAGCTTTTTGGACAGGAAACAGGGAATTGAGAAGAGGTGTTAGGTTCATTATTTTCATCCGATGATGCAGATTTGTCTGAAAGTCATTACAATGGCTATAATATTCAGTGCTATAATAGATATTTTCTGAAGCTATATCCCTGGTGCATTTTGGATATTCTAGTTTCAGTGATCAATCAAATGACATAAATATATAACAGAGTGGATTGTTCCCGCTATCACCAGATCAAAATTGCTAGTTTGCTACTTAAAATGCTTAGACCAAAACAAAACACAAATTAGGAACTGACAGTTTAAACACATAAGACTCAGTTACAGCTAATGTCAAATGCTGCCTAGCAAAACGAAGAGGCAAAAGCATGCACACAGTACGAACCTCGTTTTCATCTGGAAATTCAGAACTCCCCATAAAAAGCATGTGCTCTGCAAAATTGTAGCACTCTTTTATATTATATCAACACAAAAATATGGGTATAAATCACCAGACCAGTTTACTGAATTTAGATCTAACAACTTAGGATATAGAATCAGATCCAACTGTCACATAGCTTCAAACAGAAGAGGAATTCAGTTTGGAACCGCTTTGCATGAGCAAGCAATATAAGATATGCAGAACAGAAAAGACAGATTTCATACCTAGAAAATGTGCTAAACCTTGTGCCTTTGGAGGGTCAGCAAAACTCCCCATTCCAACACACATTGCGGCAGCAGCCTGAAATGCAATGTGTAATTTTGTCAGACGAAAAGAAATAAACCACTAATCCCAGCATGCATCAGAATCAGTGTTTTGAAATGGCGCCTGGACGCCTAGGCACTCGCCCGGCGCCTTGACGCCTAGGCGTCTAGGCGGGCGCCTAGGCGAGCACCAGGCGAAGCAAAAGCCGTGGGTTCCAGACCTTAGAGATGAGGCAGGGGAGGAGGAAGAGCTCGGCGCACGACTGGGGCAGGAGGAGGGTTCGGAGGAGTGGGGGGAGGGGGGCAGGCCGGATGCCGGAGTCACCGGACCAAGGTCCATAGCAGAGGCAGGGAGCGGCGGCTGCACTGGAGAAGAACGGACAGAGTCGGGGAGCGGCGGCCGCACAGGAGAAGAAAGGATGGGGTGAGGGCGGGCTCGGTGCCTAGGGTTGGGTACATTTAAGGCCCAATTATGCACAACCGTTCATTTTGATCCAACGTCCACAGTTGAGTTACCCTAACCCTAATACCTGCTTGCCCAGTCCCAGTCCGCCCCCGCCTCCCGATCTGTCTTCCACCCCCTCCGCCTCCCCGATATCTCCTCCCACCTCTGCCCGTTCTCTCCTCCTCTGCTCGGGCAGCCGCCGTCGCCTCCCTGCTCGGTCCAGCCGCCGCCCCTGCTCCGGGTTGCCCGACGCGCTTGTCGGTCTAGGCGTCCGCCTGGGCACGACGCCTAGGCGCCACGGCGACGCCTCGCTGTCCCAGGCGGGCGCCATGCTCGGTCCAGGCGAGGCAAGGACCCATGGCGTCCGCAGAGGACCGACTGGACGACTAGGCGCCGCTAGGCGACGCCTCAAAAACACTGATCAGAATCCCAAACGGAATAAAGTTACATCATCATAAAAAAATCATGCAAATTAAATAGATGAAACCTGTGTGATACACCATAAGCCTGCAAACTTGTGATGTGTTTTACACCATAGAATCATATCAAATTCGTCGAGACGGAGGCTTGTTTGTTGCATTTGTAACATAGTTGCATTGTTCCAATTTCAAAAAATAAAAATAAAAAAATAGAACAGCTCGAGGGCACCGAACCAACCTACTGATGTCATGTCCCAACACAATGACGATACAAGGTTTATTCCAATAGTTATGATCCACTTAACTGATCCTTCCCAAGTGTCACTAAACTATGCTAGATCGCAGTGTAAACTAGTAAAGCCACCACCCTAATTCAAGTTGACAAAGTAATTGGGGAGTAAGAGCAAAACCCATCGCTACCTTCTTAACGAGTGGCTCAGCGCCGCCCTTCTCTTTCCTTCTCTTCGGCTCGCTCCCATCCTCTTCTTCATCCTCGTCTCCCTCCACTTCATCGCCTTCGTCGTCCTCATCCTCATCACTGTACTCCTCGTCATCGCCATCCTCATCACATTCGTCCTCCTCGCTCATGTTCTCGTCATCGTCCCGCTTGCAAGCATGAGGGTCCGGGTTGCCGTCGGCGTAGATCTCAGGGTCGTGGATAAGGAGGGCGCAGAGACCGTTCGCGAGGCGAAGGAGCCGGTAGGAGCGTTGGTCGTTGGGGGACTTGATCACCAACTCGTCGTTGCGAGACACCTCCGCCGCCATACCGGCGTCGCCGCCGCCGCCGCCTGGAGATACGGGACAGAGACGGTGGAGATAGATATTCGGCGACAGTGCGACAAGGAGCCTCCTGCGTATGGGCTTCGCTTTATAGTTTTATACCTCTTCTTTGGTTTGGGGATTAAATTAGGGTTTATGCGGTTTGAATGCGAATTTGGATTTTCATTATGCCAATAAAGGTGTCTGCTAGCTTTGCACAATTATTTTATTGAGAACTACTAGAATGCAATCAAATATTTGGCGCAATCGTGCAATCAATCATCTTGAACCGTTAGATCTGTATCCTACCTTCAGTGCCTCTTTTTATTTAATTCCCTCCATCACCACTTCATCTGATGGAAGGGGTTAAATAAAAACATGCAACAACCGTATGATGTAGATCCAACGATTATGAATGCTTTGATTGCACTATTGCATCAAAACTTTGATTGTATTGTAGTCACTGCCGGTTTTATTAATTGTATATACAATGTGTTATACTACCTATGTTTTCTTTTTGACTTTTTGTTAACGTTATGACTGCTCAATCATTACAAATTTGCACTAGTTAGTGTATCCTAACGTTAAAAAGATATGCAAGAAGTAGAACATAAAAAGTATCTGCTCCTGCACAACTTAGTGAGGAGAAACAAAGTCGGTAACGACTAGATTGCAATCTTTGTTTCGGTGCAATTGTGAAAGCAACCATCTACATTCTACTATTGTTGCATCTTTTTTACCTAATCCCCTCCATCTAGGTGCATCATGTGAATGGTGAGTAGAATGTAGATCCGATGTATGAGTCTGATTGATTGTATGATTACACCATAACTCAGATTGCATTCTAGTTGTTCCAACAAAGTTATTTATATATGATTATACGGAGTAGTTTTGACCCTTTCTTTAGAACACATACGATTTTGGGTGTAACATCCCAACTGAAAGTTGCCTAGAGGGGGTGAATAGGCAATAATAGCTGAAATGGCTTAATTAAACGAGATTAAATTTCTAAGGCCCGACTTGTTTGGACAGGGCCGGACTAGTCCGCTCAGCACAGGGTGAAAACCTAAAAACTTGGTTTCGACAAGTTATTTGCGGAATTTAACTTCACCAATGAGATAAGCAATATGTGTTAAACTAGTACAATTCAGACTGTGAAGTTAAAGCGCTTAGATCACAAGATTTTGACAAAGATCAAAAATAAAAGGCAATGTGAGCAATATGAACCTTAATGGCAATGCTAGTGATCACAAAAAGTAAAAGACAAATGAGACAAGATTTATCTCGTGGTTCAGCTCCACGAAGAAGCCTACATCCACATTGAGAAGTCCACACAAAGACCAGGTCTCACTTGACCCTTCTCTCACCAAGTCACCACGATGGCCGACTTGGTTTCCACTATATCAATGGGTAATCACCAAGTTTCATGGGGCTACTCACAAGTTGAGGCTCCCACAAATTAATACAATAAGGAGCACACGAAGCTCAACTCACACAAGCCACAAAACACAATCACAATGTGCAAAGAGATCAAACCGAGAGCCAAAGCGCGATGATCTTCCTTCACTCTCCTCCCCAAACCCTAATCTCTTCAATATTTAGTCTTAGAGGGCTAGTAGGATGAGTAGAAGGCTTTGGAAGGCTCTTGGTCACTTGTGGAGGCGCTAGGGTTCAAGACTTCTTCAAATAAGGCCGGGGTCCCCTTTTTATAGGGGTCTCGAGCCCCTTCTGCTGACCTCAGCAGAAGGGCAGACTAGTCCAGCCTCTGTCCCCGGACTAGTACGGCCCTATGGGACCACTAACCTCTGGTCAAGTCCCGACAACTGTCACACTGCGCGACGATCGTCATGCTACCCGCCAAATTTCTAAATTCAAACGGTCACTAAACAACGGACTAGTCCGAAGTAGGACAAAAGGGTTTAGTCTGGCTCAAAATGGACTCATCTATGCAGACCCGGACTATTCCGACCACAGGGGGCGGACTAGTCTGACCCTCTAGGGTTTCCCTTGGTTAATATCACTAAGTCTCAAATGTACTAGTCCGTTCCCAAAGGACAAGTCTGAACTTTTCCAGGGAGCTTTGGTCCGTCAAAAAACGGACAAGTCCGGTCTACTGAGACTTAGCTCCAAATTCACTAAGAAAAACTCCAGAGACGTTTTGGTCCGTCTCAAAACGGACTTGTGTGCCTAGGGTTTTTCCTCATTTTGGCTTCTCACTTAGGTTTTTCTCTAAACCACCACTTTGAGCCCCTTAGAATGATCTCAATGCACATGATACATCCACATTTTCACATGACACGGCTCATATAAGCTCATCTTCATAGAAACCCTAATTTCTACTTCTTGAGCCTTTGCCGCCCGTTATGTCCTTTTCCTTTTTGAAGGGTTTCATCTCATTTCAATCATTGTACCTGTGCTTAGGATCAACTTAGCTCATTAGACTCTTAATTGTCATCATCAATCATCCAAAACCCACGAGGATGCCTAGATGAACTTTCAATCTCCCCCTTTTGATGATTGATGACAACACATTAAGACTTCAACAAAAAGGATAATAATTTGTTTTTCATAACATGTATTTGTATGAGTGAATACCCCTCAATGTAAGCATCATGAGTAAGAGAGATTTGAGAGAGTTCTCATACATATTAATGTTATGGTGGGGTGCCTAAGTGATGTGCTAATAAATTGTGATAAGGCAACAAATATGCAAGACAAGCATGTAAATCAAGCATAACATCACAATTGATATGAATTGAGTCTTACAAGTTTTAAACATAAAAACATAAGTCCAATTTTGGATCAATCTTTCCCACTAATAACTAAGTAGAACTCTCAATCTCTCCCCCTATCTAAGTGCAACCCCCCCCCCCCTTATCCACCAATCTCTCCCCCTTCTCTAAGAGCTCTAAGAGCCACATCCACTGATCTCTCCCCCTTTGGCATCAAGACACCAAAAATGAAAAGAAGAAAAAGGAAGAGTCATTTGGACTACTTGTCATCTTCATCATCATCGTCATCTCCGCTTTGGTGCCCGCTATCGCTCTCCGTGGCCTCCGGATCAATATTAACATCATCATCATCGGTTGGGGTCGCGGTGGAAGTACCGTCTTCACCAAATTGAGCGAGCTCCTCGGTGGTGAACTCCGGGAATGGAGTGATATCTCCATCACTCTCCTCGGCGGGAGACATGGGAATGACCAACCTATCGCACACTGTCTTGAGATACTTCTCTTGGCGACGCTCCATGCGACGTTGCTGAACTTCTTCCTTCCGACAAGAAGAGAAAATGGTCTTGAAGCACTTGAGAAATCCACTCCCGCATTGTGATGAAGGCGGAGGTGGTGGAGGAGATGGCACAAAGCGAGAGGAAGAAGCGGGAGGATCCGCATTCTTCCTCCTAGGGGCAGCCAGCTCCAGAGGAGGGAGTTGGGGTCGAAGTCTCCGGTGAATTATGTCTTTCTTGAAGGTGAGTCTGAAGATATTCTCGATCATGTACATGGTATACGGAGCGTATCCACATGATCGGTTTGGAGTATGGGAGATGTTGAAGATGTCGTCGAAGATGTAGTCAACCGCATTGAAGCGAATATCTCCATCAATGAGGACCATCAAGTGCCTCAAATTTCCTTGAATTATCCCCACATCTCCATCCTTGGGGGCAATGGTCTTCTGGAGCACCCTGTTGAGGACATTGTAGAATGGCTTGATGTTCCTTATGTGCCCTGCCTCAAAGGGTACATGGCTAGGATACATGTACTCCAAGGTGTCCCGATCAACTGCCCTTAAGTTGGAGATAATGATTCCATTGTCCAGTTGATCCTCGAGGTCAAGCAACTGAGCAAACTCCCAATAGGTGGTAGAGTATTGCTCTCCATGGGTCATCCATGTAATCCTTTTGTCCCCATCGGTGTGGAAGTAAATAGTGGAATAGAACTGAGTAATAACTTCCACATTCCAATCATACTGGAAAGCCATGAACTTCTTCAAGCCATGTCGCTCGATGGCCTCAATCACGGCATTGAAAGCCACATGATCCTTCTGGGCCATGTAGTCCCAGTCAATCCACTGAGCATCGGTGACTGAGGTCTGCTTGGACATGTAGATCGTCCAGTAGTAGTCACAATGGAAGTCACACCAGAAACGGGGATCCACTATGCTCATGTCCCGCTGATAGACATTCATCTTCCTTAGCTTGTGCACCTTCTTAGCCCCTTTGCCCTTGAAGATGTTGGCGTCGAAGGCAGCTGCACAGTTTGGATTTCGTGCAGGAGAAGACATCCTCAAGGGGCCTATGGGTTGAGAGGCACCCTTCTTGGCCTTGCTTGTCTGCTTCTTGGCAACGATCACCCTCTTCTTGGGTGCAACATCAACCGGGGCCTTTTTGAAAGTGCATCTAGGAATCCCTTGTGGGTTTTGGATGATTTATGACAAGCAAATGAGATCCTAACCAATTTGTTGAGATGAGCACATGTTCTAATGAGAAAATGAGCAAAGTGCCAAAAAGAAAAGAAAATGAGGAGCAATGCGGAAAAGAGCTCAAGAAACAAGTGTAGTAGATCATTGTGTATGGAGTGTGTTAAGGAAACACACCCCAAGAGCTCAAGCACAAATAATCACACACATTGCACAATTTTATACAGGATCGGACCAGTCTGACTAACCCTGGACTAGTCCAATATATTTCTGCATAAGATCGGACAAGTCCGATATCACCACGGACGAGTCTGATATCTCTCTGACTAGAATCGGGCTAGTCCTCCCTAGTGCGGACTAGTCCTCCAAACACTTCACAAGTTGCACAAAATCGGACAAGTCCGATATTAGCACAGACTAGTCTGGAAAACTCTCTGACCTAAATTGGACAAGTCCTCCAAGTGCGGACTTGTCCCCAAATTCACTTAGGGTTTCAATTTCCTAGACAAGTCCGATATCCATCGGATTAGTCCGAAGATTTCCAGAACCAAAATCAGACAAGTCCGCTCATAGTCGGACTAGTCTGATATTTTAGAACACCTAGAGTTTGCTACACACAGCACACCGGACTAGTCCGATATTCCTAAACCCTAATGGTAACTTTTGGGAACCCCATATAAATAGGTGTACACGGCCCATCTTTCACAACTCTCAACCCCTTGCGCCGTCACACCTCCCAAGAGCCTAGAAAACACCTCTCTCCATGAAATCTAAGGCAAGAAAGATCAATCCCTTGAGGATACACTTTAGATCTTTGGAGAGACACGTTCTTCACTCATTGAGCTCTTGGTTTGATTCCCTAACACAAACCTATGAATTTCATTGTGATCTTAAGAGTCTGTTCTTGGTGGAGTTCATATTGTAATCTTGGGGAGCCCTCAACTTGTGAGAAGGCCCCTTGAATTTGGTTATTTCCCCTTTGTGATTAGTGAAGAGGATTGACCTCCGTGGCGATCTGACGAGGGTAGGGTTGGAGAAGACCCGGTCCTTTTGTGGACTCCTCAACGTGGACGTAGGTTGACTCTGTGGGAACCGAACCACAGGATAAAATCATTGTGTTCTTTCTTTGCGCTCATTGTTCTTACATACACACACACACACACACACACACACACACACACACACACACACACACACACACACACATATATATATATATATATATATATATGGTTTCGATAAATCATGGTCACTTTACGTTGGAACATTGAGTTTAAGATTAAATTGTGATACACCCCAGTTCATAGTTGTCAACACTTAAACTACAAGTATAATTCCGCTTCTTACATCCTAGGATCAAGTTAACCGATCAAATTTGATTAACCTAGTCGGTACACACCGGACTAGTCCGCACTTGACTGGACTAGTCCGATATCTCGAGATTTGATCTGGTTGTTAAGTGTTGCAGGTTCCGACGAAAAATCAGAAAGGCCTATTCACCGCCTCCTCTAGGTCACATTCAATTGGTATCAGAGCAAGGTTCTTCAAGAGGAGACTAATCGCTCGAAGAGATCATGTCGGACATGAAGGACGTACACAAGAGCATCAACCAAGAGAAGGTTGAAGAAGACAAGAACCAGAAATTGGAGAGGCTCCTCGAGGCCATTCAAGACTTTGAGGATGATGATGAGGAGACGTTGGGACTCAAGGCGCTCCTAAGGAAGAAAACCCTTTCCAAGGGAAGGTGAAGATCGAAGATGAGAAGAAAAAGAAGGGGAGTAGTCACACCGACTACTCCCAATATACTTTTAATTATTATAGCCTAAATTCTAACAACAATCATTATCTATCCATTCCACTTGGAAAAGCCCCACATTTTGACGACAATGACTACTCAATGTGGAGGCAAAACATGAAAATGCATTTGATTTCTCTCTATCCAAGTTTGTGGCACATAGTATGTACAGGAATAGATATCCCGGATGATGATGAGGATCTCACACCTAGCCAAGAGCAAGCAATCCATCGAAATGCCCAAGCTGCAGCAGTCATCACCTCATCACTCAGTCGGGATGAGTTCACAAAAGTGGATGGACTCGAGATCGCAAAAGATATATGGGATACATTGCAAAGCGCACATGAAGGCGATCGTCATGTGCGAGAAGCGAAAATCGAGATGATTGAAGGTGAGTTGGGAAGATTCGCCATCGAAGAAGATGAGTCGCCACAAGATATGTACAACTGACTAAAGACGCTCATCAACAATGTGCGAGCATACGGAAGCAAGAAGTGGAACGACCACGAGGTGGTGAAGCTCATTCTTAGAGCCTTCATGCCTCGCAATGTTACCTGGTGCTCGATGATACGAGAAAGTCTCGGGTACAAGAAGATGACCCCGGATGAGCTACTTGGGAAAATCATCAACTTTGAGATGATGGAAAATAAGCCAAACATGTTAATTAAATTGTCGATCTCACCTTGGCAAAGAAGAAAGGGGTCGCTCTAAAGTCCACCCTTAAGCCCTTGTCTAAAGAAGCTCGAGAAGCTCAGCTAGAAGAAGACAACAATGATGAGAGCAGTGACTTGGGTGAAGATGACATGATACTATTCATGAAGAAATTCAAGATAATGATGAAGAAGAGACAAGGGGCTAAATCGAGTGAAGGGAAGTACAAGGAAAAATCAAGACCGAAGTTGAGGCGGGCATGCTATAATTGTGGTGAGTATAGCCACTTTATAGTTGACTGCCCATATGAAGAGAATAAGAAGAAGACCAAAGAAGTGAAGCCTCAACCCAAGAAGTTCTTCAAGAAGAAGAAGCAAGTTGAACAAGCGCATCTTGGAAAAGAATGGGACTCAAATAATGAGTCCTCATCCGAAGAAGAAGAGGAGATGGTTAGCCATCGAAAAGACATCCATGAAGTCCACTCTCTTCCCCACTCTTGGCGCACTAAAGGGGAACGGAACTTACCTTATGGCAAAGGAAGGTAAACGCAAGGTAACTACCAAATCCTCTTTCGTGCATTCCTATTCTAGTGATAGTGAAATTAATAGTGATAATGAAGATATGCTAATTGGCTTAGATAAGAAAACAACCGCTAAAATGAAATTTTTACTTGATCAACTTGTTGAGAAGGAGAAGTTGATACATCATCAAGAAGACATGATTATCTCCCAAAAGGAGGAATATGTTGAACTTGACAGGCTTCTAAAACTTGAAAAAGAGCAAAGCAAGTCACTAGAGCTTGAGTTAACTTCAAGCAAGGAAGCTTACTTGGAGTTAAGCTACTCAAATGCTACAATCAAGGACGAACTTGCTAACCTAATCAAGGCTAACAAGATCCTTGAAGTGCAAGTTGAGTCACTCAAGCAAGGTGACCCTTCATCCTCTTCAAGCCCACCTTCTCAACCACTTAAAACTGAAGCTATCATTACTTATTCATGTAGTAAAGTTGACATCAGCTTAAAAGACAAGTCAACCTCTACCAAGGATAAGCATCCTGCCCAAAGTGGCATATTTGACAAGGAGAAGGTCAAATATGCACGTAGTGCATACTTGGCCACAAGACCTCCTAATGTCAAATATGGCATTGGGTATTCCTATGGTGGAAAGCAAAATGCTAGAAACCATAAGAATAACAAGGAGAGCATTATCTTTGTAAAGGGAAGACCCTTTCAAACTAGAAAATCTGAAGTTAACACATCCACCACGCATGATCATCGGACTAGTCCGTTCGGGGTTCGGACAAGTCTGGTCCTCCGGACAAGTCCGATCTCCCAGACTAGTCCTGTTTATAAACAACAACAGTTGCTATTTAGAACTTTTGATACATCTTATGTTTTAATGAGAAGTAATTTTGGAAAAGTTTGTGCTCGTTATGTTGGGCCACTCCATGGGAACACCAAGTCTCATGTGTGGGTGCCCAAATCTCTTGTAACTAACCTCCAAGAACCCAAGCAAGCTTGGGTATCTAAAACCAAGGCATAATTTGTTTTTGTAGGCCTATTCCTCTGGTGGATCTAAATGGGTGCTAGACAGTGGCTGCACCAACCATATGACCGGAGAAAGAAGGATGTTCGTTGAGTATGAAGAAAATGAGGATCCAAGCGAGGACATCTATTTTGGAGACAATAGTTAAAGAAAGGTGCCCGAGACCGGTAAAATTGTCATATCATCACAACATACTCTTTCTCATGTGTTACATGTTGATTCCTTAGATTATAACCTGTTGTCCATATCTCAATTATGCGACAAAGCTTATAATTGCTTGTTAACTAACGAGGGTGTGACCGTCTCTAGAAGGAGTGATGGTTCCATTGCATTCAAGGGTATGTTAAAGGGAAAGCTTTACCTTGTTGACTTCAACAAAGACAAAGCCAAACTTGACACATGCTTGATTGCAAAGACCAACATGGGTTGGCTGTGGCATAGACGGCTAGTGCATGTTGGTACGAGGAACCTTCAAAAACTCCTCAAGGGCGATCACATCCGAGGTTTGAAGGATGTTGTTTTTGAGAAAGACAGACCTTATAGCGCGTGCCAAGTCAGGAAGCAAGTTGGAGCACCCCATCCCGCTAAGAACGTCATGACTACAACAAGACCGCTCGAGCTACTTTACATGGACTTATTTGGTCCAATTGCTTACATAAGCATTGGCGGTAACAAATATGGTTTAGTAATTGTCAATGATTTTTCTCGCTTCACTTGGGTTTTCTTTTTACATGATAAGGCAGAAACACAAGGAATCTTGAAGAAAATTTTCAAGTGTGCTCAAAATGAATTTTCATTGACGATCAAGAACATTCAAAGCGACAACGACACGGAGTTCAAGAACACACAAGTTGAGGAGTACCTAGATGAAGAAGGCATAAAGCATGAGTTTTCAACTCCCTACTCTCCTCAACAAAATGGAGTTGCCAAAAGGAAGAACCGAACCCTCAAAGAGATGGCGAGAACAATGCTCGATGAGTACAAGACCTTAGATCGATTTCGGGCGGAAGCGGTCAACACCGCTTGCCACGCTATAAATCAACTTTATCTTCATCGACTACTCAAGAAAACATCATATGAGCTACTCACCGGTAACAAGCCTAATATTTCATATTTTCAAGTTTTCAGTTCCAAATGCTATATTTTAAACAAGAAGCCTAGGACTTCAAAGTTTGTTTCGAAGTTCGATGAAGGTTTCTTGCTTGGTTATGATTCCAACACTTACGCCTATCGTGTCTTCAACAAGACCTCCGGACTTGTTGAAGTAGCACATGACGTAGTGTTCTATGAAACTAATGGCTCCCAAAACGAGCAAGTTGATCCATGTGTGCTAGATAGAGAAGAAGCTCCTTGTCAAACACTGAGAAGAATGGCATTGGGTGAAGTTCAACCACACGAACCATCTCTACATATGCATGAGGAGGATGAACCACAAGAGGAAGCCAATGATCAAGGGGGAGCTTCCATACAAGACCAACCTCAAGAAGGTGAATATGATCAACAAGACAATGAAGGCAACCATCTAGGGGAAGAAGAAGATAATAATGAAGATAAAAGACAACAAGTGCCACACCTAAGAGTACACCAATGTGTCCAAAAGGATCACCCAATCGACAACATCATCGGTGACATCCAAAAGGGGGTAACTACTAGATCTCGCATAGCTAATTTTTGTGAGCATTACTCGTTTGTGTCCTTTTTGGAACCGCGCAGGGTTGAGGATGCATTGAAGGATCCGGATTGGGTAGTGGCCATGCAAGAAGAACTCAACAATTTCAAAAGGAACGAGGTGTGGGAACTAGTTGAAAGATCCAAATTCAATGTTGTCGGCACCAAATGGGTCTTCCACAACAAACAAGACGAACACGGTGTGGTGACAAGGAACAAGGCACGACTTGTGGCCAAAGGGTATTCACAAGTCGAAGGTTTGGATTTCGATGAAACCTTTGCTCCCATAGCTAGACTTGAGTCCATTAGAATATTAATTGCATATGCTACTCACCATGATTTCAAGCTCTATCAAATAGATGTGAAAAGCGCCTTCCTCAACGGACCAATCAAGGAGGAGGTGTATGTGGAGCAACCCCCCGGATTTGAAGATCAAGAGTTCCCCGACCACATATTCAAATTGCGTAAGGCTCTTTACGGCCTCAAACAAGCTCCTAGAGCTTGGTATGAGTGTCTTAGAGACTTCTTGATTGAAAATGGTTTTAAGATCGGTAAAGTAGACTACACACTATTTACAAAGAACTTTGACAATGATCTCTTTATTTTTCAAATTTATGTTGATAATATTATCTTTGATTCTACTAACAAATCTTTTTGTGAGGAATTTAGTAAAATCATGACAGATAGGTTTGAAATGTCCATGATGGGAGAGCTAAAGTACTTCTTGGGATTTCAAGTGAGGCAACAAAAGGAAGGGACGTTCATAAGCCAAACTAAGTACACTCAAGACATACTCAAGAAGTTTGGAATGGACAAGGCGATGCCTATAAAGACCCCATGGCAACGAATGGCCACTTGGATCTCAATGAAGATGGACCAATCGTCGATCAAAAGGTATATCGCTCCATGATTGGATCTTTACTCTACTTATGTGCATCTAGGCCAGACATTATGTTGAGTGTATGCTTGTGTGCAAGGTTTCAAGCCAACCCAAAAGAGCGTCATTTGACAGCCGTTAAGAGAATCTTGCGGTATTTAGTTCATACACCCAACCTAGGCCTTTGGTATCCCAAAGGTTCCAAATTCAATCTCATTAGTTACTCCGATGCAGATTATGCCGGATGCAAAGTAGATAAAAAAGTACCTCTGGTACATGCCAATTCCTAGGTAGATCCCTAGTTTTTTGGTCCTCCAAGAAACAAAACTCCGTTGCCCTATCCACGGCCGAAGCGTAGTATGTTGCAGCCGGGAGTTGTTGTGCTCAACTCCTTTGGATGCTATGGACTCTAAGGGATTACAATTACAATATGAAACATATTCCACTACTTTGTGATAATGAGAGTGCCATTAAAATTGCCCATAATCCCGTTGAACACTCCAGTACCAAACACATTGACATCCAACATCACCTTTTGAGAGACCATTCAATGAAGGGAGACATAGCCATTTCACATGTCAACACCGAAAAACAACTAGCCGACATTTTCACCAAGCCACTTGATGAAAAACGCTTTTGCAAACTCCGAAAAGAACTAAATATCCTTGATGCTCAGAGTGTGGCTTGAAATCTTGTATACCTGAATGCTATCTTCAAAATTCATTGATTGAGTTGTAAAAATCATCTCTCTAAATTTTTCCAAAAAACTATGTCAACTACTAGATCTTGATGAATTATGGTCATTGCTTGTTTGTTGTATGCTTACTGATCATATTCATCAAGATTATTTGATGTGTGTTTGCTCCCTAATTTTCTTAATAACTACCTTTGAATATATATGAATGGGCTAAGCAGTTCTTCCCTGGTAACCACGGACTAGTCCGTGGTTGCCCAGACTAGTCCGCTCGTGCAGACTAGTCCGCAGAGTGCTGGTTAGGCCGGACTAGTCCGACAGATCACAGACTAGTCTGATATAGGATCTGGAAAAGTTTGGACTAGTCCGATCTTTTTCAGACAAGTCCGATTTTTCGTATCTTCCCCACCCCACTCTTGCCTCAAGCTTTCTCTCTCCGCGCTCGAGCTCCCCAAAGGCGATTCCTTGATTCCTCCATCAAAACTTCGCAAGTTTGGGTGGAAATTGACCTCCTTCGCGTAGGGATTGAAGACCATGGACTTGTCCGATCATTCAACCCCTACATCTCCGAGAATCAAGCAAATTCGATAAAATTTCATCCCAAACCCTAGAAATTGCTATGTTCTTCGTTTATGGTCAACTAGCTTGGTTCCTATCACCATATACATGCTTCCTTGATGTATTTCATTGATGCTAAGCTAGTTGTGCATTAGGAATTACCATTCGTCTCATAGTTAGGGTTCTAGAGGTAGAACACCGGACTAGTCCAGTCCAGGTACGGACAAGTACGGTCAACCAGACTAGTCCGTGCTTGTACACCGGACTAGTCCGATTTTTTTGGACTCAACCCTAACTTCTCAATTCCTCAATGCAACTCCTTGCCATCTATACTCATCAATGCCTTGTGAAATCTATTCTCAGGACAATGTCAAGCACCAACGATGAGATCTCCAATTTCGAGGCTGAGATGGACCACGAAGCCGTGCTTCGGTCCTCGACGAGCCTTAGCAAGAAGCGCCAAGAGCGCCCTTCCGAGTCGGCACCTTATCCTCCCCAGGCTCGATGGAAGGTGCTCGCGAAGAAGCCAGCATCCAAGGCTTCTGCAGGAGGTGGCCCTCTCCAAGCCAAGGGCAAGGGCAAAGGAATTGCAACGGGCCCGATTGGCCCCCTAAAGCTGTCAGCTCTAAGGGAAGGGGGCAGGGATCCCGCAGAGGAGAGATTCAATGAAAAGGGTAGTGACACGGCGGCCAAGTTCAGGAATGTTGATTGCTACAGCCATCCAAAGCAAGCTACCGATGGGAGGTTTTGAAGAAAATTTCATGCAGATTTCTACAAGACCGTCTATCTTCCAAGGAAGGCGCCAGTGGTGCGCAACCAATGGATCGATTGGGTGCATTTTGAGAAAAAGGGCTGCTCACCGTTTGTTGAGGTGGTCGAGGCTATTGAGAGGCATGGATTGAAGGATCTATTCGCCTTCCGAAACAATTGGAATGATGAGATGTGTCGGTACCCTACATACCGTATACCCCTTGGGATTACAAAAAGACCAAAGGAACTTCACCTGTCTGAGTTGAAGACCTGCAAAGGCCGCACGTGTCATACGGGACCAGACGTGCCTCTCATCTATGGTTAGTCCTGGTGCTGCCACGTGTATACTGCAACCGGACCTACATCCCACACATGGGATAGCTCTGGGCTAAACACTTGTGCGGCACCCCCAGACCTAACCCCTGACAGAGGGAAGCTCCGGTTCTGACATGTGTACATCTACACCTGACCTACCCGTCCCAAGACGGATAGCTCCGATGCTGCCACGTGTCCAAACGCCGGACCTTCGACCTTAACAATCAGACTGGTGGACCCCCAACGGCTCGGACCTTTAAGGGGCAATCAAAGACTTCAAGACCCAATTAAGTGTCATTAATGCCATATTAATGACACACGATCGGAAGGCCCTTAATACCGGTAACGGAATTATCAAGCCCGTTACCATGCTATTAAGGGTAATTAATCTCATTAATCGTGTATTAAGCATCAGTAACCGCCAGGGCCACATGTGGGGCCAGGCTAACTGTGTAACGACCAGTCCTTGTACTATAAAAGGACTGGTCGATGATACACAAGGGACGACTCTCTTGAACCCTCCCATACACAACTTTGATATCCAATACAACAACTACACACCCCGTGGAGTAGGGTATTACGCTCAGGCGGCCCGAACCACGTAAATCCTTGTGTCCACTTGACATCGTCTTTTGAATCTTTGTGCGCCCAATACCGAACTACAAACTCCGCGGGCTACCAACGGTAGTACCGAGAGAACTGCCGGATCAACACTCTAATAGCTGGCGCGCCAGGTAGGGGCGGCCGAGATTCGAAGATGGTGAACTCTGCTGCTAGATCGTCCAACGGCAACCCTGCAGTGCAACCTGCCGGAGTCAATCCCTCCAATGTGCAGCAGCCGGCAGGTGTTGTGGCTCCAGCAGGAGTCATGCCTCCACCACCACCATCTGCACCGACAAATCAAGTTGGACAGCGGGATGGGGCATCTGCGTCAGTCACGACATCGGCGAATAACAACCCTGAACACGCGCTCCAAACCGCGCGTGCTCTTCTCTAACGCCCACCACCTCCAGGTGCATCCCAGGGTGCAATGGAGCAGTGGAGGACTGATGTGGAACATTTGGTTGCAGCAGCAACCGATTGCTTCAGCAACCAAGGTCCTCCCCCCTCGGGGCGGGCCCCATCGCAGCGTCGGACCGTGTCGGGTAGACATGGTCCGCATGCTTCCCAACATAGGAGGCGTGCTGCGTCTCAACAAGTGACATCGCTGCCTTCTGGGGTGCGACACACTCATACGGTAACCAGGCTTTCAACTCACGACCTCCGAGCGGAGCTTGATCGCCGTTACCGCCAACAGGACGGCCGCGTCCGTATCGAGCATGCTCGTGAAAGGCAAGAGGCTCGAGACAGTCCTGCTCCCGAGGGAGTATGAGGAGGCTGTTCTGCTCTGGCCATGCTCCTACACATGGTCAGATGGCCACAAAAGTTCTGGCCTCACTCGCCGGAGAAATTTAACGGGACTGCCAATTCCGCCGAGTTTCTCCAGATTTATTCCACTGCAGTTCTTGCGGTCGGAGGCAACGAGGCCGTAATGGCCAACTACTTCCCCGTGGCTTTGACTGGGACCACCAGATCCTGGTTCATGAGCCTTCCGCCCGACTCCATCAACAGATGGGCAGAATTGTGCCAATAGTTCACCGCCAATTTCGGGAGTTCATACACCCGACCAGGCACCGAACTGGACCTTTTTGCTGTCAAGCAGAAGGGGGGAGAATCCCTGCGATCTTTCATCCAGAGGTTTTCCCAGGTACAAAACACTATTCCTTCTATCTCCAGCGCCTCTATTATTGTGGCATTTAGACAAGGCGTACGAGATAAGAAGATGCTGGAGAAGCTGGCGACCAAGGAGATCACCAGCTTCACAGAGCTCTTCAGCTTGGCAGTCAAATGCGCCAAAGCTACGGAGGGTCGTGAAATGCACTCCCAACGACCTCCGGAGGACAACAAAAAGTCCTCCAAGGGTGAAGCCACTACCTCCGGGAGTGGAAAGAAGAAGAAAAAGTCCAATGGCAAGAAGAAGCCGTCGGCCGGCACACCTACAGCCGCAGCTGCTGCTGCTCCGGGTGGTCGGGGGCCACGCCCCAAAAAACGACCTCGACCGTCGTTTGAAGACGGAGGCAACTTTAAGATGTGGTGTCCTATACACAAGATGAACAACCACAACTTGGAAGGCTGTCGTGAGTTCCATAACCTTGCCGAGCGCTACAACAAGCGCCGGGAAGAAGTTCCTTTCCGTCAAAGGGAAGGAAAACAAAAAGTCAACGAAGCTCCGGCTGAAGAGTAGTTAGGCTTCCAGGACCCTAGAAAAGTCTTGAAGGCTGTTTACACCTCCGTCGACGACGATTTCAACGTCTCCGACAACGAACATCGAAAAACCATGAACACCATCTTTGGTGGTTCGTGGGACATCACCTCCCGCCGGGTCCTCAAGACCATGCGGCGGGATATGTCCTCAGTAGCTCCCACCGCCAGGGCGGAGCCGCACCGGAAGTGGATGGACACTACCATTACTTTCGATGCTTCGGACTGCCCTCGGAATATGATCGGAGCTGGCCAACTCCCATTGATGGTATCTCCGACCATCAACAACATTAAACTCCACCATGTTATGGTGGACGGAGGTTCGGGGCTGAACCTCATAAGCTTCAAAGCTTTTGTCAAGCTTCAACTTTGACCTTCGGACCTTCGCCCCTCTCGACCTTTCTCCGGAGTAGGTCCGGGGGCCATAACCCCACTCGGTGCAATTACTCTTTCGGTGACCTTCGGGACCCGAGAGAATTACCGCACTAAAAAGTTGGTCTTCGACGTGGCGCAGATCAACTTACCCTTCAATGGCATTTTGGGCAGGCCAGCCTTATACAAGTTCATGGTTGCTGCTCACTATGGCTACTTGGTGTTGAAGATGCCAACACCAGCTGGTGTTCTCTGAATCCGTGGAGATCGCACCGCCGGAGTGACGGCTCTGGAAGAACTCCATGCGCTTGCTACAACGCAGGAGGAAGAATCCAGAAAGGAGCAAACTCCGAAACCCCCAAGCATTCGTTATCGAGGCTCAACCTCTGCACCTCGCGTGCAACCAAGCAGCGACACTGACATTCCCGTCAAAGTCGTCCAAATTGGTTCCGACGCCGCTCAAACCACCTGTATATCGGGAGGTCTGAATGACAAATAGGAACTCACACTCGTCACATTCCTTCGGTCTAACGTCGACGTGTTTGCCTGGCAACCGTCATAAATGCCTGGGATCCCTAGGGAACTGATCGAGCACAATCTGAAGATCTATCCTGACGCTCGGCTTATACATCAGAAGCCTCGGAAGCAATCAGTAGAGCGGCAGAACTTCATACGTCAAGAAGTGAAGAAGTTGCTTGAAGACGGATTCATCCAAGAAGTCTTCCACCCAAAATGGCTGGCAAACCCAGTTGTTGTACCCAAGGCCGGCGGGAAGCTTCGGATGTGTATCGACTACACTACACTGAATAAGGCATGTCCAAAAGATCCATTCCCACTACCTAGAATAGATCAGATAGTGGATTCCACCTCCGGGTGCGAATTACTGTGTTTCCTGGACACATATTCTGGGTATCATCAAATCAGAATGTCCAGGGAAGATGAAGGGCATATATCATTCATCACAGTAGATGGATTATATTTCTATATTGCCATGCCATTTGGTCTCAAGAATGCTACTTCAACATTTGTACGAGCTATGTACAAAACTTTTGGAGAGCTCATCAGAGACGTAGTGGAAGTGTATGTCAATGACATCGTCGTCAAGATTAAAAACAAGGAGTCATTCCTTGACACCTTGCAAGCTGTCTTCGATAAGTTGCGAGTCACTCGCACGAAGCTGAACTCGGACAAGTGTGTCTTCGGGGTTAGCTCTGGAAAACTTCTTGGTTTCTTGGTGAATCAACGAGGAATAGAAGCAAATTCGGCGAAGATAAAAGCCATTGAAGATATGTGGCCACCAGCCCGCATCAAGGATGTCTAGAAGCTGACTGGATGTGTAGCTACCCTCAACCGGTTCATCTCAAGACTGGCAGAACAGGCTCTACCCTTCTTCAAGTTGTTGAGGAAGTCCGGACCATTCCAATGGTCTAAAGAAGCAGAGAAGGCATTCCAGGAGCTAAAGCAGCTCCTCACCACCCTACCAACCTTGGTAGCTCTGAACCCTGTTGAGCCACTCCTGCTTTATATTTCGGCAACTGACGAAGTTGTCAGCATGGTCCTGGTTGCGGAAAAACCAGAACGATATCCAGTTCAGGGATCCAGACCCCTTCGGGAGGGTCCGGAGCTACCTGAAGTCGAGTTTGGGTCCCAGCTCCCAGACCCAGATCCTCAAGGAGAGACTCCGGAGGATCCCTCTCCTTCAAATGAAGGAGTCACTGCTGCTGAGCAACAAGATCCAGACCCCTCTAGGAAGGTCCGAGTCACTTCACAAGAAGCTCTGGGTACCTCCAACCGGCACCTGGAGGTCCCCGAACAAGGTTCAGACCCCTCCGGGAGGGTCCGGATAGATGAGAAGGAAGCTCCGGGCACCTTCGAGAGGGTCCGGACGGTCCAACACCCAGTGTACTTTATCAGCGAAGTACTCCATGATGCCAAGACTCGATATCTAGAGGTGCATAAGCTGCTCTACGCAGTTCTTATTGCCTCCAGGAAGCTTCGACACTACTTCCAAGCTAACAAGATCTCAGTGGTAACTTCTTATCCACTGCGTGCAATCTTGCATAATCCCAACTCTATAGGGAATATTGCAAAGTGGGCGGCAGAACTGGCCGAGTTCGATCTAGAATTCGTCCCAGGACAAGCGATCAAGAGTCAAGCTCTGGCAAACTTCGTGGTGGAATGGACCCCCTCTCCATCAAATCCTGGGGGCCCCAGTGAGCAGAAGTTGGAACCCAAGGTTCCGATCTTCACTGAGCCTCACTGGACTCTATACTTTGACGGCTCCGTGCAGAAGCAGGGGGCCAGAGCTGGAGTCCTTCTCCTCGCTCCGACCGGGGAGAAGGTTAAATACATGGTTCACCTTGACTTCAAGGCGACCACCAACATGGCGTTGTACGGAGCACTAATTTATGGACTCAAGGTGGCACTATCGTATGGTGTCAAGCAGCTGTTGGTAAAGGGTGATTCACAACTTGTTGTAAAACAAGTCAAAGGTGAATGTTGCTGCAACAACCCTCAACTAGCAGCATACCTACTTGAGGTCCAGAAGCTTCAGAAGGACTTCAACGTCCTGGATCTTTGCCATGTCCAGCGTCTCAACAACGCTGAAGCTGACGAGCTCTCGACGAAAGCTTCAATCGGGGCTCTGGTTCCCGACGGAACCTTCGTACGGAGGTTGTCTAAACCTACAGCTCAGCCTGGCGAACAGAGCAAAGGAGGAGAGACCAGCACCTCGAAGCTGGCAGTCCCGATGGCCCTGTTACCATGGCGTCCATCAAGGGTCGTAAGTGCTGCAGGAAGCTCTGAGCAACCCAGCACGCAAGACTCAAATCCTCAAGCTAGTTCCGATGCATGGATCTCGGAGATCCGAAGCTACTTGAAAGACAATTTCCTTCCTAAAGATAATGTATCCGCTGACCGGATAGTCAGATTGGCTAAAAGATACTGTCAGTACCCCGCAGACCGGGTACCCCCGCGCACAAGGAGAAAACGGCTAAGGACTCGACCTATACTTGGAGGCAGAATCCGAGGCTGCCACGTCGTGGAGGGAAGGACCAGATCCTACCTCCCCGTCGGAGCGGGCTCCCGGGCTGCCGCGTGGCTGGCAGGACCGGACCCTCGCCTCCCCGCCAAGGTGGGCTCCTGGGCTGCCACGTGGCCCGCAGGACCGGACCCTCGCCTCCCCGCCGAGTTAGACTCCGGGGCTGCCACGTGGCTGACAGAACCGGACTCTCGCCTCCCTGTCGAGGCGGGCTCCGGGGCTGCCACGTAGCCATTGGAACCCCCGGGACCAGGCCCGTCTCCTCGCAGGGAAGGGCTCCTGAACTACCACGTGGACCGCAGGGCTGAGCCTCTGCCCATCCGCGGAGGTGAGCTCTGGAGGCACCACGTGGCCTGTACAGCCAGGCGCTCAACTCCCCGCAGGGGCAGGCTCCGGTGCGACCACGTGGCGGAGGACCAACTCAATGTGGTAGGAGGATGCAGTAAAGGAAAGAGTGCACTGCTAAGATAGGCATTAAGTACGCGCGCCTTCCCCAGGCGAAGCGGAGTCACACATGCGAAAGTTAAGGCTCCAGTGACCTGTCTTGTCCAAGTAGCCGGTACAGACCCACTGCACAAGTCGGACGAGTGAGCCGCGGGAACAAGACAGCGGGACATGCCCTGTCATCATCAACAACTATGTGTAGCCCTGACGCACGATGTGGCGGGATGACACATTGAAGCCCCTGACAAAGGGAAGTAGATATCATTTAATCCTATATCTTGTATAGGATTTGGCTCTCCCCGGGACCACCTGTCGGGCCCTGGGGCCCACCTTGTGACCGCAGAGTCCTTGGACTATAAAAGGACTAGGCAAGCAACCTTCACAAGGATCGATCAATCGAAACCCATACACGCTCAAGCAAGGCAATACACAAACACTCCCATGGACGTAGGGTGTTACGCTCTGGCGACCCGAACCACGTAAACCCTCTGTGTTCATCATCTCGCTGCGCTGAATCTCCTGGGACTAGCCCTCGTGAATTAGTCCCTCGTGAATCCGAAGAACCTCCGCGGGCTGCTCTCTAAGCAGGTCCGGGGGAAGTGTCGTTTACGACCTTCGACATTTGGCGCGCCAGGTAGGGGGCTTTTTCCCCGTGAAAATTTCCACCAGCAGCAATGGTGAACGACCATTCCAACGCCGATACATCCACGCAGCAATCACGGCGACAGGTAGTAGCTGAGGACCAGGCATCATCTCGCTCTAGAGTGGGATCCCGCTGTAGAGCAGCAAGGTCGGGACCTTCACGTCAGCCTGCTGTCACCTCGCTGGCTGCAGGACGGCACGCCACACCACGGCATACTCCAGCCGTGAAGGCAGCTACGGCGCTACCGGCAGCGAGCCCGGAGAGTGCGCCCGGAGAGTGCGCTCGCAGCAGCTCGCCACAAGACTCTCCACGTCATCTACAAGGGAGCCACAGATCCCACGTCCCGAAACGCAGTGAAGACTCTGCAACGGGTAGTGGCCGCAGTGGCCCCCGCTCCTAGCCTGGCTCCCCACCACAAGTGGATGAGCACGACAATCAGCTTCGACGCCTCTGACTGCCCGAAGAACATGGCGGGAGCAGGAGTACTCCCGCTGCTGGTGTCCCCGACCATCGCCAACGTGAAGGTATTTCACGTGCTGATTGATGGTGGGGCAGGCCTCAACCTCATCTCCACGGCGGCCTTCCGGAAGCTGCAGCTGCCGATGTCTCGTCTCACACCTTCGAGCTCGTTCTCAGGTGTCGGACTGGGGCAAATCCTCCCGTACGGTGACATTCACCTCCCGGGTGACCTTTGGGACCCCAGAGAATTACCGTACGGAGAGCGTTTTGTTCGACGTGGTGGACGTCAACCTCCCCTTCAACGCGATCATCGGAAGATCGGCGCTCTATAGGTTCATGGCTGTAGCCCACTACGGCTACCTCGTCCTGAAGATGCCGACGCCTTCCGGCGTCCTCAGGGTCAGAGGGGACCGCTCAACTGCAGTATCCGCCTTGGAGCAGCTCCAGGCGCTCGCAGCGGGGAGGGCTCCGGCTCCAAGGGGCGCGAAGGAGAGTCGACCAGAACATGGTCCGACGCATCGGGCCTCCACTTCTGCACCCCGTGTGTAACCAGTCGACGACGACGTCCCAGTAAAGGTCATCAGGATTGGCTCCGAGGCTGCCCAGACAACCCGCATCGTGGGGAACCTATACAGCAAATAGGAACTCACGCTCGTCACCTTCCTTCAGGACAACGTTGATGTGTTTGCATGGCAACCATCACAAATGCCCGGGATCCCCAGGGAGGTGATTGAGCATCATCTGAATATCTACCCCGACGCCCGACCGGTGCAACAGAAGCCCAGAAAACAGTCCATCGAGCAGCAGAATTTCACCCGTGAAGAAATCAAGAAGCTGCTCGATGCTGGTTTCATCCGGGTGGTCCACCACCCACGGTGGTTGGCCAACCCTGTTGTCGTCCCCAAGGCTGGCGGGAAACTTCGGATGTGCATCGACTACACCAACCTCAATAAGGCATGCCCAAAGGATCCATTCCCTCTTCCTAGGATAGATCAAATAGTAGACTCAACATCAAGCTGTGATCTTCTGTGTTTCCTAGATGCATATTCTGGTTTCCACCAAATATCAATGTCTAGGGAAGATGAGGAACACACTGCTTTCATAACAGTAGATGGCCTGTATTGTTATGTCTCCACGCCTTATGGACTTAAGAATGCTCTCCCCACCTTTGTACGTGCAATGCATAAGACATTTGGGGACCTCATTAGAGATCTGGTAGAGGTGTATGTCGATGAAATCGTGGTAAAGATTAGAGCCCGCACATCCTTATTAGACAACCTAGCCCAAGTCTTCAGCAAGCTGCGCACGACACGCACGATGCTGAACCCCGACAAGTGCGTCTTTGGGGTTTCTGCAGGGAAGCTCCTTGGTTTCTTGGTCTCGCACTGAGGAATCGAAGTTAACCCAGAGAAGATTAAGGCAATAGAACTGATGTGGCCACCGGACCGCATCAAGGATGTACAGAAGCTTGCAGGGTGTTTGGCAGCCCTCAGTCGGATCATCTCAAGACTGGCTGAGCGAGCGCTGCCCTTCTTCAAGATTCTACAGAAGTCGGGTCCCTTTGTGTGGACCGAGGAAGCGGAAGCGGCTTTCCAGGAGATCAAGAAGCACCTGACGACGCTACCCATCATGGTGGCGCCGGAACCCGGCGAACCACTCCTGCTGTACATCACCACAACAATGGAGGTGGTCAGCATGGTCTTGGTTGCAGAGCGGCC
The DNA here is from genome assembly GCA_036927565.1 of Tuctoria greenei. Taxonomy (NCBI): domain Eukaryota; kingdom Viridiplantae; phylum Streptophyta; class Magnoliopsida; order Poales; family Poaceae; genus Tuctoria; species Tuctoria greenei. The sequence goes on from JAYESD010000006.1 coordinate 188,983,265, forward strand.
GGAGCTACTGCCGCAGCAAGCACCCGAGGGAGACCGAGAGGAGGAAGCTGAGCTTCAGGGCCCAGACCCAGCAGAGGACCCCCTCGCTGTGTGCTCCAGTGACCAAGTGCCCTCCGGGTCCCAACCCCCGGAGGTCCGACTAGATCCTGGGGGCCACATTCCCCAGGATGCAGACACATTGCAAGGAGCTCCAGACCCCCCAGGGAGGGTTCGGACCTCCCAACGGCCAGTCTACGACATCAGTGAGGTCCTCCATGAAGCAAAAACAAGATATATGGAGGTACACAAACTGTTGTATGCAGTGCTCGTAGTGTCGAGGAAGCTCCGACATTACTTCCAGGCCCACCGGGTTTCAGTGGTCACCTCTTTCCCACTAAAGACCGTTCTCCACAGCCCCAACTCGACTGGCAACGTCGCAAAGTGGGCAGCGGAGCTGGCGGAGTTCAAGCTAGAGTTCTTACCTCGACATGCAGTCAAGAGCCAAGCACTGGCGGACTTCTTGGCAGAATGGACTCCATCGCCAAGCAACCCAGGGGGCCAGGACAACGGAGAAACAGTGCCCAAGTCCCCAGTTTTCACCAAAACCCCTTGGACGCTCTACTTCGACGACTCCTCGCAGAAGCAGGGGGCCGGGGTCCTGCTCCTCACCCCGATTGGGGAGCAGTTCAAGTACATGGTGCGCCTCGACTTCAAGGCGACTAACAACATGGCGGAATACGAGGCCCTAATCTTTGGGCTGAAAACAGCCCTAACGCTCAATGTCCGTCGGCTTCTGGCTAAAGGTGATTCTCAGCTGATCATCAAGCAAGCCAAAGGGGAGTGCAGCTGCAATGACCCTCAGTTGGCAGCATACTTGCTGCATGTCTGGAAGCTGGAGAAGGACTTTGAAGTCTTGGACCTATGCCATGTACCCCGAACCGACAACTCAATCACAGATGACCTGTCAATGAAGGCCTCCACAGGGGCCTCCATGCCCGAAGGAGTCTTTGCAAGGACGTTACCGCGACCAACCACCCGGGCAGCCAAACCGGGCGAAGGGGGCGAGCCCAGCACCTCGAAGCTAGCAGTCCCGGCGGCCCTGCTACCATGGAGTCCGCCAAGGATCGTATGCGCCACCGGGGGCTCCGAGCTACCGGGCGCCCAAGATCCAGAGGCTCAAGAAAGTCTCAATGCATGGATATCGGAGGTCCGGGACTACTTGAAAGACAACATCCTTCCCGAAGAACATGTCCTGGCAGAAAGGATAGTCCGCATGGCTAAGAGGTACACAATGGTGGAAGGGGATCTCTACCGGCGTGGTGCCAACAACATCCTGCTGCGATGCATTACCTGGGAGGAGGGCTGTGACTTGCTCGTAGAGATCTATGAAGGCGAGTGTGGGAACCACGCGTCATCCCGCACGCTGGTCGGTAAAGCCTTTCAGCATGGCTTTTACTTGCCGACAACACTCCTGGATGCCGCCGAGATGGTCAGGAGATGCAAGGCGTACCAGTTCCATGCCAAGAAGATCCACACACCAGCTCAGGCGCTGCAGATGATCCCTCCCTCATGGCCATTCTCTGTATGGGGGTTGGATATCCTGGGACCCTTTCCCAGAGCCGTCAGAGGATTCTGGCACCTCTACATCGCCGTAGACAAGTTCACCAAGTGGCCGGAAGCCGCCCCAATTGTCACCATCAACAAGCAGTCAACAATCAAATTCATCAAGTCGATCGTCTGCCAGTTCGGGGTCCCGAACAGAATCATCACTGATAACGGGACCCAGTTCACAAGTGCAACATTCCAGGAATACTGCGAGGACCTTGGGATCCAAGTCTGCTATGCATCTGTTGCTTATCCAGAGAGCAATGGACAGGTCGAGAGGGCCAATGCAGAGATCCTCAAGGGCCTCAAGACTCGCACATTCTCACACCTTGAGAAGCATGGTGCAAATTGGGTAGATGAGCTTCCGTGTGCACTGTAGGCTAGCCAGACATCAACCAGCCGGGCCACAGGGGAAACGCCTTTCTTCCTGGTGTACGGGGCAGAGGTCGTCCTCCCCCCATAATTTACCAGGGGCTCCCCCTGTGTCCGGGTGTACGACGAAGCCGCGCAGGACCAGCTCCAGCGTGAAGATGTGGACCTCATTGACGAGGGACGAGTGAGAGCGGCTCTCCAAAATGCACGGTACAGGAAGGCGCTCTGGCGCTACCACCAGAGGACCGTGCGCAGTAGGGAGCTAAAGGTAGACGATCTGGTGCTGTGTTGCATACTATCCCGGTAAGGGGCTAATAACAAACTCCCCCTGATGGGAGGGCCCCTTCCGAGTTACGGAGGTATGCTGCCCAGGGTGCGTCCTCCTAGCTACGGAGGATGGAGAGCGACTGCCCAACCCCTGGAACATCGAGCACCTCTATAAGTTCTACCCCTAGAGCAGTGTTAGGACAATTTTCTTTCATTGTAAAAGGTACATGGTGCCTAGGAACAGTACTTAGGGTAACTAAGGCTACGGAGACGAGGCTCTGAGTGCACATTTCGCTTAGGCTGGTCCAGAACCCTAAGTAGGTGCACTCGACTTCCTTTGTCGCCCGAGCCGGGTCGTTCCCCTTGTAAAGTCTGTCCCATCTTATGGGAAACCGGAATGAAAGAATGTTGTCCTGCCCTGTATAGGGTTTTTCATTCAAAAAATTAATTTTAATTTTTTATGATATTGCTGTATGTTCGCCGTAGATCGTGATATATCATGGGCACTGTCATTTTTTCCCCGCTTTAGCAATAGTGGGAGCCTTGCTGTCTGGTTGCAGGTGGGGTTGCTTGAGGTACCTGCAATGTGCCTGGGGCCTCGGATGTTCCCATACTCGGGGGTATGTGTCCTGTACCCTAAGCCTGTGCGCCCTGCCTCCCCAGCACTGCAGCTGAGTACTGGGGGCCAGATGGACCACCCTTAAGTAGTATGGATAGTGAGCCCTAGGTGCAGATGCACTGAATTATCCAAGCCCCATGAGTCAGCCCAAGATCGTAAGTCAAGCGTCACTAAAAAAGAGCAGGGAAGCAATGACCAGAGGACATAATTACTTCTCCTATTTTTTGATCTATACGCAGGTCTTCAAGGAGTTATCTCGGCAATAACCGTCAGAGTACCCACGAAGATGGCAGGCACCGCTGGACCGAAGCTCCGGCGGCACCCCCAGGGGGCCCGCCATCGACCTTTCACTGGAGATGGTGGGCACTGCCAGACCGAAGCTCCAGCGGCACCCCAGGGGGGCCTGCCGTCGACGTTTCACCAAGGATGGTGGGCACCGCCAGACCGAAGCTCTGGTGGCACCCCCAGGGGGCCCGTCGTCGATGTTTCACCAAATATGGCAGCCACCACCGGACCGAAGCTTCGGTGGCACCCCCAGGGGGCCCGCTGTCAATGTTTCACCAAAGATGGTGGGCACTGCCAGACCGAAGCTCCAGGGGGCCCGCCGTCGACGTCCCTGCATACTCAGTTACAACAATGCTACCTATGCATCCTAAGCTCCCCTGCAACCGTCCGCCCTAAGTTCTAGGTATCTGACAGGTGTGCCCATAACAACTGTCCACACCTGCCAGGAGGCAAAACTCCGGGGGATGGCAGGTCCAGGAAGCTAAGGAACAACAAGCAACTAGAAGATATTGCTGAAAAGTAAAACATGCTGAGTATGAGGGGCACTCCAAGCAGATTTTTTGTTCCAAAATAAAGGTCTATCATGACAAACAACTACAAAGAAAAACTGAAAGAAACACAAGATACAAGCAGCGCATGGGGAGCCCTCAGCCGCTCCGCTGGAATCTCGAGGTGATGAGCGCCACAACATCTGAGACTTCATACTTGGCAGCCTCCTCCCTCTCGACAATGGGCCCTTCGTGGACCAGCTGAAGAGGGACATCAGGGTACCAGCTTCGGTAGCAGGACAGGATGTGCGTTGCCACCTCCTTCACCAACATCCTCCCTTCTGCCTCCAGCTGGTTGTCGATGATGGCTCCCAGTGAACACATCCTCGAGCTGGTGGAGTCAAGGGCTAGGAACACCTGACTCACCTCCTACGCTGGTTCCCCCACGTGCACCGGGCTGAAGCCGAGCGGCACTAGAGCTGAGTCGGCGCCGCCCAGTAACTCCCAGACCTTCTAGGCCTCAGCAGAATGCGATGCCCGAAGCTCCTGCACCTCCTGCTGGGCTGCCGCCAGCGCCCGGGGACCGTCGACCAGGAACCGCTCCTCCTTGGCTACCAGGGCCCTCTCGCGCTTGCTAACCTCCCTCTCGCGACGGCTCAAGTCACCCTCCTTGAGGGTGACGTTGAACTCGTGGTCCAGGAGAGCCTGCCTCTCAGCGAACTGGGCTCGCTCCACCTCAGCCAGGGCAACATCCCGACGGTCTAGCTCGGCGGCACGAACTCTCGCCCCTTCCTGCTGGAGGATGAGCCGGCGGGAGGTTGCCTCCGCCTCAGCCTGCTTCGCTGCCAACTCCTGCTCCTGTTCGGCAAGAGTAGCCTCCCGGCGAGATAACAGCTGCTGGAGCTCCTCGCAGGACTGGAGGCGGGAGCTGGCCTCAGCATGGATCGCCGCGGCGTCCGCCTTCAGCTTCTAGGTGACGGCGTCCAGACGAGCGATAAGCTCGCGCTCCTGGTCAAGGATTTTCATCTCCTCCCGGACGACCATCTCCCGCTGCACCACCCGGCTCTTTGCCAACTGGGTCCGGGCTTCCAGGGTCCTCGCCCATTCCCGGAGCCGGTCCTCCTCGTCCTCAAGCCTCCCCCTCTCCCGGTCGAGGGCCGCCCGAGCCTGTCGAAAGCCGGAGTAGGCTACGGCCATGACTTCAGACAGGGGGAGGGGCTCCACCGTGGCCGCGGGTCCCTGCCTCCCCACCTCTTCAATACCGTCCTCCATTTGGAGGACCACCGGGGAGACGGGGACCAGAGCTCCCCCAGTCAGAGAAGGCGGGGGGGGGGGGGGGACCGCCCCTGGGAGCAGGCGCGTCGTCTCCATGGGCCCCCTCCCCAGCGGAGGCCCCAACACTGCTGCCGACGGCTCCTAAGCCGGCTCCGGGAGCTCCACCCGGGGCGGTGGCGCTAGCCGATGTAACAGTGTCAGTCGGCGCGGTAGCATCGGCCGGTGCGGAGTAGCCGGTGGATGCGGAGTCATTGGCAGGCGCGGCACCAGACGCCAGTGCACGCTGCGGACCCTCAGCAGCCGCTGTAGGGGCTTCAGGCACGAAGGCCCGGGGCACCTCGGCAGCAGCAGCCTGGTTCGCCCTTGTAGGGTCCAAGGCTGCAGAGGAGCCCAGTGAGCTGGCTGGAGCAGCATGCCCACCAGTGAAAGGGCGCGCGGGCGGAGGAGTAGCCGCGGTTGCATTGAAAACAGACAAACCCGAATCATAAGAATATTACAAGGTGAGCACACATCAAAGAACATTCAAGATGAAATTTAAGCAAGCTTACCGGGGAACGTTGAAGCTCCACCGCTTCCCGAAAGGGTTGGGGGGGTCCGAAACCCCGAAACCCGCGGTGGGGTCCGCTGCGTGTGCTGGGGGCCCCTGAGATGGAGGAGTCGCCGGCATCCCCGAAGTGTGGCGCTCCTCCGAACGGCGAGGGAACGCTGGGGTCCCATCGGCATTGAGGAGCCTCCCCTTCTTGTGCGTCGAGGACTCGAGCGGAAAAGTGGCGCCGCTGACACCCCCTGACACCGAGTACGGCGGCGACCGGGCGCGCTTCTTGGGGGTTGGGTCCGACAGCGGCACTGGTGCTTTCCCTTTCCCCATGTCAGCATAGGAGCCGATGCCTCCCTGGTGACGGAGCTGGGGCCCACTCGAGGGGTCATCACTCGGGGGATCTTCGTCGCTTGAGGGATCTCCGCCTCCCTCAGTGTCGTCAGCAATGTTGACCCCCTCAGCATCGTCGGCAATCTCGACCCCCCGAAACAGGTCTCCAATCTAGCGCTGCGCTAGCCCGGACTCGTCGAGCATCGACATCGCCTTCAGCAGCCGCCTCTTCAGCTCGGAGTTTGAGCACAGGGGGCGGCAGACCGCTGGAAGGGCCAGTCCCTCAGGGGAAACATCGTTGGGGCAGACCCGAACCATCATATCGTGCAACAGCTGCTCGTCCGGGTTGGAGTCGGAGCCGGTCTCGAGCCGGGTGCAGTCCATTGGACCGGTGTACATCCATGCCGGGCGGACGCGACGCTGGAGCGAAGCCATGCGTCGGGACATGAAGTTCCTCAACATGTGGTCCGCCAACATCTGGATCCTCTCCAACACCAGGTCGAATGCCCTCTCCTGCTCTGGGTGCTCCTCCCAGAATGACCGCTCGGAGTAGGGGATCCCGGTGGGGAGGCACATTCAGTCGTGAGCCTCGACCTTGACAATCATCCAATCTTCGCGCCATTGCTCTCATCGTGCAGAGCTGAAGGAAGAAATGTACCTAGAAGGGACCTTGGTTTGACACTGGAAGTAGTAGGTGCCAAGCTGATCCTTCGAGCTTTTGCCGGTGGCCCTCAGTACAAAGAAGTACCTGAAGAGCTTCACCGACGGCATCACCCCCACGAACATCTCGCAGAGGTGAGCAAAGACCGCCAGCAAGGCGATCGAGTTTGGCGGGAGGTGGTGAAGTTGGAGGCCAAAGGTCTCCAGAAGCATTACCAGGAAGGCAGATGCTGACGGAACGAAGGCGGACAACACGTATGATGAGAACAGCACCATATCCCTGTCGGTGAGGTTCAGTGGGAGCTCCTCGCGATGAAGCCAATCCTCCTTTTCAGGGGCTCGCCAGCCGAGAAGCCGACGCACGGGGGCCAGATCGGCAGACCTTGACAACCGGGACCTGGGCAGGATGCTCGCCATGAGGTTGAAGGAGGAGGCTCCGGAAGGGGAGATCGGGAGCTAGAGCGCAAGAACTGGGCTTGGGGCAAGAAGCACGAGCGCAAGGATGCAGAAGCGGAAGAAAGGACCCTTAGGGGGAAAGGTCTCTTTTTATTCACCTCTGCAAGCCAACAGACGCAGCATGTGAATCGCCACAGCCTCGGCAGAAGAGCAACAGACCCGCATAGGCAATGACATGAGGGCTCGAGTCGCTCGACAAAGAAGGCGAGCCGGGTGGCCAACTATGCGGGAGGTAACTCAGCGGTTTCTGAAAAGGCAAAAGCAGCAGAAGTGCAGGAGCCACCTTGGGAACCACCGTAGTTAAACACGATTGAAAGCAGAAGTCATGTCGCACGGCGCACGTCCTACACCTTCGCTTACCAGAGGGAGACGCATCACCACGATGGCAGGGACGTGCCGCCCGAGGAACTGCCCCAATTGGAATCGAAAGAGTTGCGCGGGAAGATAAGGAAGAAGACCACACCTGCGGTATCGACGACTCTCCCGAGGTGGGCTCGGGGGCCACTGTCGGTACCCCGCAGACTGGGTACCCCAGCGCACAAGGAAAAAACGGCTAAGGACTCAGCCTCTACTTGGAGGCAGAATCCAAGGCTGCCACGTTGTGGAGGGAAGGACCAGATCCTACCTCCCCGCCGGAGCGGGCTCTCGGGCTGCCATGTGGCCGGCAGGACTGGACCCTCGCCTCCCCGCCAAGGCGGGTTTCGGGGCTGCCACATGGCCAGCAGGACTGGACCCTCGCCTCCCCGCCGAGGCAGGCTCTAGGGCTACCACATGGCCGGCAGAATCGAACTCTCGCCTCCCTGTCGAGGCGGGCTCCGGGGCTGCCACGTAGCCATTGGAACCCCCGGGACCAGGCCCGTCTCCCCGCAGGGAAGGGCTCCTGAACTACCACGTGGCCCGCAGGGCTGAGCCTCCACCCATCCGCGGAGGTGAGCTCCGGAGGCGCCACATGGCCTGTACAACCAGGCGCTCAACTCCCCGCAGGGGCAGGCTCCGGTGCGACCACACGGCGGAGGACCAACTCAATGCAGTAGGAGGTCGCAGTAAAGGAAAGAGTGTGCTGTTCAGACAGGCATTAAGTACCCGCGCCTTCCCCAGGCGAAGCGGAGTCGTGCATGCGAAAGTCAAGGCTCCAGTGACCTATCTTGTCCAAGTAGCCGGTACAGACCCACTGCACAAGACGGACGAGTGAGCCGCGGGGACAAGACAGCGGGACATGCCCTGCCATCATCAACATCTATGTGTAGCTCTGGCGCACGATGCGGTGGGACGGCACATTGAAGCCCTTGACAAAGGGAAGTAGATAGCATTTAATCCTAGATCTTGTATAGGATTTGGCTCTCCCAGGGACCACCTGTCAGGTCCTGGGGCCCACCTTGTGACTGCAGAGTCCTTGGACTATAAAAGGACTCGGCAGGCAACCTTCACAAGGATCGATCAATCGAAACCCATACACGCTCAAGCAAGGCAATACACAAACACTCCCGTGGACGTAGGATGTTACGCTCCGGCGGCCCGAACCACGTAAACCCTCTGTGTTCATCATCTCGCTGCGCTGAATCTCTTGGGACTAGCCCTCGTGAATCCAAAGAACCTCCGCGGGCTGCTCTCTAAGCAGGTCCGGGGGAAGTGTCATTTACGACCTTCGACAGATACACACGAGTAGAAGGGGATCTCTACCGGCGCGGTGCCAACAGCGTCTTAATGCGGTGCATTACAAGGGAAGAAGGCTGTGACATCCTTTCAGAAATCAATGGAGGTGAGTGTGGGAACCACGCATCTTCTCGCACACTGGTTGGTAAAGCCTTCTGGCATGGCTTCTACTGGCCTACAGCGCTCTAGGATGCAACTGAGCTGGTGAAGAAATGTGAAGCATGCCAGTTCCATGCAAAGCAAATTCACACACCGACTCATCCTCTACAAATGATACCTCCTACATGGCCATTCGCTGTGTGGGGGATGGATATCTTGGGACCTTTCCCAAGAGCCGTCGGAGGTTACAAGTTCCTGTACGTTGCCATTGACAAATTCACCAAATGGCCGGAAGCAACTCCAGTTGTGACGATAAACAAACAATCAGCTATCAACTTCTTGCAATCCATCGTATGCAGATTTGGAGTCCCAAAAAAATCATAACTGATAATGGGACCCAGTTCACAAGCTCTGCATTCCAAGGATATTGCGAAGACCTCGACATCCAAGTCAGCTACGCTTCCGTAGCTCACCCGACAAGCAATGGCCAGGCCGAGAGAGCAAATGCAGAAATCCTAAAAGGACTCAAGATGCACACATATGAGCGCCTGAAAAAACATGAAGCCAACTGGATCGAAGAGCTTCCGCCCACACTGTGGGCCAACAGGACAATTCCAAACCGGTCAACTGGAGAGACACTCTTCTTCGTGGTGTATGGAGCTGAAGCAGTCCTTCCTCCAGAAATCACCTTGGGGTCACTCCAGGTCCGGACCTTCGATGATGCCACGCAGGACCAGCTCCGACGTGAAGACCTTGACCTCCTTGAAGAGGGAAGGTGTCGAGCAGCTGTTCGGAATGCCCGATACCGCCAAGCTCTTCGGCTCTATCACCAAAGGCATGTTCACAGCCGACAGCTCGAGGAAGGCGATCTGGTGTTACGGAGAATACAATCCAAATAAGGGTTAGACAAACTTTCCCCCAGCTGGGAAGGACCCTTCCGAGTGATCAAAGTATCCCGTCCCGGATGCGTTCGCTTGGCAACCGAGGATGGGACACCTCTCCCAAATCCTTGGAACATTGAGCACCTCCGTAAGTTCTACGCTTAATATCACAGTGGTGAGTCTGTAGTTACATGTGATGTATGTTATAGAGTCATTGTACAGAGTTGGGTAGCTCCTCCGGGAGAACAACCGGACCTTCCCCGGAAGGTCTGCAAAGTTCAGGCAACACTTGTCACAGTCTCAGAACTAAAAGTGTGGCTAGCTACCTTGGGTCAAACGCGAAACAAAACACACTTAGCCTGGTTCCTTACCCTAAGAGTGTACTTGTTTCCCCTGTACCCGGACCTATAATGAAAGACATCATTGTGTGAAAACAGACTCCACGTGCATTTATTTTGTACAGGCTCAATATTTTTTATTTTTCTCTTTCTTGTCTATAACAAAGTTGTGCAATTCTTAAGAAACTTTAGCTCGACCAGTTCATGTACAATTCGAGTTGCATCGTCTATTCTTCCGGGTCCAAACATTGTTAATGGTCTACTCGTGTAAATGCCGCCAAGCTAATTGTGACACCCGGTTCCGAATATGAACCAAGCGTAACACATATGTGTGCCCAGGATGTTCAACACACATACACGAATGATTCACAAATGATAAACAGAATTTAACCACGTCTTAACTAATAAATAAGTACTTTATTACAATAATCCAATAGTTCACAAATAATAAAACTCTAAATAATTGCAGCGGAAAATAAACTAAGCAATACGACTCCAATCCACAGGCAATTGACGGCGGTACGCAACCTAGTACTCCACGTGATCCTCAGGGTACTCCCAATTGTCTCCAGTAGCTGTTGGGGGGGGGGGATTGCAAGGGTGAGTACATGTCGTACTCAGCAAGTGTGGAAAGTATGACATGTGGCTAATTCAAATGACGACAATAATAATGGCTAAGTGCTGAAAAGTACAGTAAAACATTTGAAAAGCATTATACTATGTCTATGTGAAATAAATCCCATCATATTAACAAAGTATAAACAATATCCAATTATTACCAACATTACCATCATCCATGTCCAATTACCATAACTCAATTCCATAACCATGACCACAACCATCACCAAACCATAACCATCCCAAATCCCAATTTCCAACTCTAATCATGTAGGTCATCCAGACGCTCATAACCGGGAGCACGGCTATCATGATAGTTTTTAACACTCTGCAGAGGTTGTACCACTTTACCCACATGTTTGTGATTTTATCACCTTTCGATGACTAAGGAACCTCCATTGTGCCATCTCACACTTCCTTAGGTGTGTGGCCAAGAGATCACAAAATAGCCTTTCAAAAGGGACTACTAGTATGTACGGCCCCACTAAGGTTTCACCGGCAGGCTTGAACCTCTATTCTCCCACCCACGGGTCCCCTCGTGTGCCATGCGGATCCCAGGGCAGTCCTCCTCGACTCCCATTCCCCGTGCCATCCAATGGTCCATGCAATACTAGCAGCGCTCCTAATTATTCAGCTACGCCGCACCCATACTTGGCCTTGTGGTGGCACTGTTGACCTGGCATATTCTCGCATGAACCGGTCCTTAGATCTAAGGCAAGCAAACCACCATAACGACCAACCCATCCACATAACCATGCTTGCTTAGATCACCCATCGTATTGACCAGTTCACATTAATCAGAATATCATTGATGCATAATTAAATGTGTAAGGTTGTTGCCATCCCAATTAATTAAGCGAAGCAAAAAGGTAAAAACCCTTCCCGACTCTCTACCATAAATTCCAGGTGACAAGGATGGTCAAACAAAACTAGTAAACTTCCTACCATAGGATTCCCATCAAATTGACACAGCATGCAAGTTTGCAAACAAAACATTTAAAACAGGATCAATATGCTTCAAGGACACTTGCCTTGCTCCGGCGGATGGGGTTGCTCAAGCGCTTCGAAGTCTTGGTTTTGGAAATCCTCGTATGCAACCTCTTGAGCACGTTCCTCTACGCGTGATCATACATACAAGAAAACATATACAATTCAACATAATGCATACAAAATAATCAACATGCAATGACATGCATGCATGCACAGTTTAATAATTAATTTTACTACGGTCGTTTAATAATTAGATGCGACTAGTTCATACGTGTTCAGATGAGTTTACAGGGGTTTTAGGGTGGATTAATGCTGCTGAAAATAAATTCATGGTGCAACTAAATTTAATTTACGCCTACTCGATTCAATACGGCCGCAAAAATTTGCATCGGGAACGAACCCTACCGTAGATCTGACGGCGTGACGGTCGCGGAATAAATGCGACGTGTAGACGAAATAGACGCTGCAGCAGTCCTTCGGCGGTACGACGGCGGCGGCGCGATGTCGGCGACGATCTCCGGCGAACGGTGGTGCCCTCCTCCTTTTCTCCCTCTTCTTCCCCTTCTTTTTCTTCTTTTTCTTCCCTGGCGCAGAGCTCCTGGTGCCCTTTTTCCTCTGTACCGGCGGCTGGGTTTCTCCAGGCGGCGGCTGCTGGTTCGTGGGGAAAAAAGCATAGGGACCTCGGTACTATTTATAGGGGCGGCTGGAGCAAAAAGATCGGAACGAGTCGGTTGGGAAGCGGGGCGGGATGGGACTCGTATCCGGGAAAATCGGGGCGTTACGGCGCGGGAGAGGGCGGGAGACCGCGGAGCGGAATTCCACGCGGAAAATCGCGTCGGGGGGGGGGGGGGGGGGGAGAACCGGGGCCCGGCTGCGGCCTCGGGCGGTGCGCGCCGTGTCAGGGAGGCGGGGCGTGCGGGACGGGGCGCGTCAGGGGCAGGCGGGCGGCGTCACCAGGGGGCGGGGCCCGGCGCTGGCAGCGCAGCGCGCGGCTTGGCGCGCGGTCGGCCGGGGTGGGGGCCACGCGGGCGGCGGGTGTCGGGCGGGCGCGCTCGCTCGCGCGTGCGGGCGTGGCCGGCTGCGGCTCGGCCGCTGGCCGGCGGGGGTTTCCCCTTTTTTTTTGTTTACACATTACTGTTTTTTTTCTTTTTCTTTTTATTTATTTATTTATTATTATTATTTTTACATTATTTATTTATCTTATTTATTTTATTCATTTACCTTTTTATATATATATATATTATTCATATTGTATATTTATTATTTATTTATTATTTTTATAACATATATTATTAATATTTTTTTCTTTATTTTTATATTGTTATATATATTATTCATATATATATATATATATTTATATATATTTTTATTATTATTTTAATACTTATTCCCTATTACAAGTTTTAGGCTATAATTATTGTTTTCTATTTCTCTCTTTCGCTACATACATTTGTATATGTGTATGTTTTATTATTTTTCTTTTATTCTACTAGTGTTTAATGCATGACCATGTATGCAATGCATGATGCGAAAATTGAGGGTGTTACAAACCTACCCCCCTTAAAGTGAATCTCGCCCTCGAGATTCGACAGCGTGGAGAAAAGATGAGGGAATTCTGCCTTCACGTCTTCTTCACGTTCCCATGTAGCTTCGGCTTCCGTATGGTGTTTCCATTGCACTTTGCACCAACGGATCCTCTTATTTCTCGTGACTCTTTCCTTCATATCCAAAATTTTGATAGGTTGTTCGAAATAGGACAAATCCTCCTGAAGTTCTAACTCGTCCATCGGCACTTGTTCTTCCGGTACCCTGAGACACTTCTTGAGTTGAGAGACGTGAAACACGTCATGTACATCGGAGAGATACGTTGGCAGCTCAAGTCGATAAGCTACCTCTCCTCGCTTGTCCAGAATCTTAAATGGTCCGATGTAACGTGGTGCGAGTTTTCCCTTGACGTTAAACCGTCGCTGACCTCTGATAGGTGACACTTTGAGGTATACAAAATCTCCAACTTCAAAGGTCAGACTCCTTCGCCTATTATCAGCATAACCTTTCTATCGAGACTGGGCAGCCTTTAAGTTTTCCCGTATTATTTGGACTTGCCTTTCAGCTTCTTGTAACACGTCGGGACCAAACACTTGATTCTGTCCAGTTTCATTCCAAAACAAGGGAGTCCTACATTTCCTTCCGTATAATGCTTCATAGGGTGACATTTTCAAACTTGCTTGGTAACTATTGTTGTACGAGAATTCAGCATACGGCAAACTTTTATCCCAACTTTTCCTATGCTTTAAAGCACATGCTCTTAACATGTCTTCCAAAATTTGGTTGGTCCTCTCGGTTTGTCCATCTGTTTGAGGGTGATACGCCGAACTAAAGTTCAGCCTTGTTCCCATTGCTTCATGCAATTTTTGCCAAAATCTGGAGGTAAACTGAGAACCTCTATCCGAGACTATCTTCTTCGATACTCCGTGTCGACACACAATGTGCTCCATATACAATTCTGCTAGCTTCGCGGTGGTATATGTGGTCTTGACGGGGATGAAATGAGCTGATTTTGTCAATCGATCCACAATAACCCATATTGAATCATAGCCAGACTGAGTTCGCGGTAATCCAACTATAAAGTCCATACCAATCTCTTCCCACTTCCACTCTGGGATCTTCAATGGTTGTAACAATCCGGCTGGCCTTTGATGTTCAGCTTTAACTCGTTGGCACACATCACAAAGTGCAACATATTCAGCTATGTCCTTTTTCATGCTGGCCCACCAGTAGCATGTCTTTAAGTCCTTGTACATCTTCGTACAGCCAGGATGAATTGAGTAAGGCGAGTCATGTGCCTCCTTCAATATTGTTTCTCGAATATGCCTGACATTAGGTACCACAATCCTCTTTCCAAGCCATAAGGTACCCTGTTCGTCCTCATCAAATCTGAATTCCTTTCCTTCTTGGGTCCTTTCTTTGATTTCTTGTATTTCCTTGTCCTTTGTCTGTCCTTCCCGTATTTCCTGCTCCAATGTTGGGTTGACTTCCATCGTTCCCATCTCATTTATGAATCCGAGGTTCAACCGTTCAAACTCCTTGCATAACTCGGATGGCAGTTCTTGAACTGTAAGTTGATGACTTACTCCCTTTCGGCTCAAAGCATCGGCCACTACGTTGGCCTTCCCTGGGTGATAGTTGATTCCCACGTCATAATCCTTGATGAGCTCCAACCATCGGCGTTGCCTCAGGTTCAGATCCGTTTGCGTAAATATGTACTTGAGACTCTTGTGGTCCGTATAAATCTCACATCGGTGACCAAAAACATAGTGTCTCCATATCTTCAAGGCGTGTACCACGGCTGCGAGTTCAAGGTCGTGTGTAGGATAATTCAACTCATGTTTCTTTAGTTGCCTCGATGCATAAGCTACCACTTGGCCTTCTTGCATGAGCACACATCCTAATCCTTGTCTTGATGCATCACAGTATATATCAAAACTCTTGCTCACGTCCGGTAATACTAACACTGGGGCAGTTGTCAATCTTTTCTTTAACTCTTCAAAGCTATCCTGACAAGCTTGAGTCCATCGGAATGCCTTTCCCTTCATGAGTAATTCGGTCATAGGCTTGGCTATCTTGGAGAAATCCTTTATGAATCGACGGTAATATCCAGCCATTCCAAGGAAACTCCGTATCTCCTTGACATTCTGTGGCGGTTCCCACTTAAGCACATCTCTCACCTTCTCTGGGTCAACTGATACTCCTCCTCCAGAGATAATATGGCCTAGGAAAGAAACTTCCCGTAACCAAAATTGACATTTACTGAACTTGGCGTACAATTGATGCTCCCTCAATTTCTGCAGCGTAAGCCTCAAGTGTTCCTCGTGTTCCTTCTCATCCTTCGAGTAGATCATAATATCGTCGATGAACACTACAACGAACTTATCCAGATACTCCATGAAGACCTTATTCATAAGATACATAAAGTACGCAGGCGCATTCGTCAATCCAAATGACATGACGGTGTACTCATAAGATCCATATCGTGTCCGAAATGCCGTCTTGGGTATGTCTGATGGTCTAATCTTCATTTGGAAGTATCCTGACCGCAAGTCGATCTTGGAGAAGATACATGCACCCTTCATTTGGTCGAACAAATCCTCTATACGGGGCAGTGAGTACTTGTTCTTAATTGTCACTTCGTTGAGAGCCCTATAGTCCACACACATCCTCTGGGTTCCATCCTTCTTATCTACGAAGAGCACTGGGGCTCCCCACGGGGATGAACTTGGGCGTATAAAACCCTTCTCTAGCTGCTCTTGAATTTGCTTCTTGAGCTCTGCTAATTCCTTAGGAGGCATCCTATACGGCCTCTTAGCTATAGGTGCAGTTCCGGGTATCAACTCAATGGCGAATTCTATGTCACGATCAGGTGGCATACCTGGCAACTCATCTGGGAACACGTCCGGGTACTCGCGAACGATCGGAATGCTTTCCAATGTCACTTCTTCCACGTGATTCAGCATCGCTTTTCCTCTTGCAGGTTGGGCTGCTTCAACTTCAATGCGTGTACCATGTTCACTTGTCAACTGCACAATCCTCTCGGCGCATTGAATGACTCCATTATACTTGCTCAGCCAGTCCATTCCAAGTATTATGTCTATTCCTTGGGAGTCCAATACTATGAGGTTTGCGAGAAAGTCTACCCCCCTTATTTTAATGCTTACTTTCGGACATACTATATTCGTCCTCATCTCTCCGCCAGGAGAACTTACTAGCATAGTTTGCTTCATATGAGATATAGGCAAATTGTACTTGGCAACATACTTTGACGAGATGAATGAATGAGATGCTCCTGAATCAAATAAAACAGTCGCGGGGTTGGAGTTGGCGAGAAACATACCAATCACGACGTCATCAGCTTGCTGGGCTTCCTCAGTAGAGATATGATTCACATTGCCACGAGCAAAATTCTGCTGTCCACGGTTGCCTTTTGGTGCTCCTCCATTTGGTCGCGGGTGATTTGGCCTTGGTGCATTGTTCATAGGTCCATTGTTTCTCTTGGGGCATTGACTCGCAAAGTGTCCGGGTTCTCCACACGCATAGCATGTCTTACCACCCGTAGCATTGGGGAAGTTTGGGCGCATCTGGTTTTGAGCATTTGCCGCCATGTTAGGACGCGGCGCAGATGGCACAGGATTGCGAGGCGCTTGCATGGCAGGGCGTTGTTGCGGTGGCTGATTTGGGCGGGGCGGATAAGCAGTGCGGTATGCAGGAGCAGAGGGGTTGTATTGTGGTGCAGTAGGTGGTGCATAGCAGGGGCGAACATTGCTTCCTTGCTGCGGTCCATGATGTGACATCTTCCTCTTGTTGTCCTGCTCCATCTCACGAATCTTGTTCTCAACCACAATAGCCTTGTCAACCAGCTTTTGGAAGTTTGGATAATCAGTATTGAGCAACTGGACTTGAATTTCATTGTTGAGACCCCTCATAAATAGATACTGCTTCCTACTATCAGTTTTGATGTCTTCTGGGGCATATCTTGATAATTGAGTGAATTTGTTGAGATACTCACTCACACTCATCCTTCCTTGCCTGAGATTTTCAAAGTCTTGTCTCCTCAGTATCATAACTCCTTCAGGTACATAGTGGGAACGGAAACTCTGTTTAAACTCAGCCCAAGTGATTGTCTCCTGATTATCATGAGCGTTGCAAAGAGCTTCCCACCAGTCAGCGGCTGCTCCAACTAGTTGATGTGATGCAAAGAGAACCTTCTCCCTGTCAGTGCACTGAACAATGGCAAATTTCTTCTCAACGGACTTCAGCCAATCATCAGCTTCCATTGGGTCTGTAGCTTGTGCAAAGGTAGGCGGTCTGGTCCTCATGAGCTCTGATACCAATTTGTGACACCCGGTTCCGAATATGAACCAAGCGTAACGCATATGTGTGCCCAGGATGTTCAACACACATACACGAATGATTCACAAATGATAAACAGAATTTAACCACGTCTTAACTAATAAATAAGTACTTTATTACAATAATCCAATAGTTCACAAATAATAAAACTCTAAATAATTGCAGCGGAAAATAAACTAAGCAATACGACTCCAATCCACAGGCAATTGACGGCGGTACGCAACCTAGTACTCCACGTGATCCTCAGGGTACTCCCAATTGTCTCCAGTAGCTGTTGGGGGGGGATTGCAAGGGTGAGTACATGTCGTACTCAGCAAGTGTGGAAAGTATGACATGTGGCTAATTCAAATGACGACAATAATAATGGCTAAGTGCTGAAAAGTACAGTAAAACATTTGAAAAGCATTATACTATGTCTATATGAAATAAATCCCATCATATTAACAAAGTATAAACAATATCCAATTATTACCAACATTACCATCATCCATGTCCAATTACCATAACTCAATTCCATAACCATGACCACAACCATCACCAAACCATAACCATCCCAAATCCCAATTTCCAACTCTAATCATGTAGGTCATCCAGGCGCTCATAACCGGGAGCACGGCTATCATGATAGTTTTTAACACTCTGCAGAGGTTGTACCACTTTACCCACATGTTTGTGATTTTATCACCTTTCGATGACTAAGGAACCTCCATTGTGCCATCTCACACTTCCTTAGGTGTGTGGCCAAGAGATCACAAAATAGCCTTTCAAAAGGGACTACTAGTATGTACGGCCCCACTAAGGTTTCACCGGCAGGCTTGAACCTCTATTCTCCCACCCACGGGTCCCCTCGTGTGCCATGCGGATCCCAGGGCAGTCCTCCTCGACTCCCATTCCCCGCGCCATCCAATGGTCCATACAATACTAGCAGCGCTCCTAATTATTCAGCTACGCCGCACCCATACTTGGCCTTGTGGTGGCACTGTTGACCTGGCATATTCTCGCATGAACCGGTCCTTAGATCTAAGGCAAGCAAACCACCATAACGACCAACCCATCCACATAACCATGCTTGCTTAGATCACCCATCGTATTGACCAGTTCACATTAATCAGAATATCATTGATGCATAATTAAATGTGTAAGGTTGTTGCCATCCCAATTAATTAAGCGAAGCAAAAAGGTAAAAACCCTTCCCGACTCTCTACCATAAATTCCAGGTGACAAGGATGGTCAAACAAAACTAGTAAACTTCCTACCATAGGATTCCCATCAAATTGACACAGCATGCAAGTTTGCAAACAAAACATTTAAAACAGGATCAATATGCTTCAAGGACACTTGCCTTGCTCCGGCGGATGGGGTTGCTCAAGCGCTTCGAAGTCTTGGTTTTGGAAATCCTCGTATGCAACCTCTTGAGCACGTTCCTCTACGCGTGATCATACATACAAGAAAACATATACAATTCAACATAATGCATACAAAATAATCAACATGCAATGACATGCATGCATGCACAGTTTAATAATTAATTTTACTACGGTCGTTTAATAATTAGATGCGACTAGTTCATACGTGTTCATATGAGTTTACGGGGGTTTTAGGGTGGATTAATGCTGCTGAAAATAAATTCATGGTGCAACTAAATTTAATTTACGCCTACTCGATTCAATACGGTCGCAAAAATTTGCATCGGGAACGAACCCTACCGTAGATCTGACGGCGTGACGGTCGCGGAATAAATGCGACGTGTAGACGAAATAGACGGTGCAGCAGTCCTTCGGCGGTACGGCGGCGGCGGCGCGATGTCGGCGACGATCTCCGGCGAACGGTGGTGCCCTCCTCTTTTTCTCCCTCTTCTTCCCCTTCTTTTTCTTCTTTTTCTTCCCTGGCGCAGAGCTCCTGGTGCCCTTTTTCCTCTGTACCGGCGGCTGGGTTTCTCCAGGCGGCGGCTGCTGGTTCGTGGGGAAAAAAGCATAGGGACCTCGGTACTATTTATAGGGGCGGCTGGAGCAAAAAGATCGGAACGATTCGGTTGGGAAGCGGGGCGGGATGGGACTCGTATCCGGGAAAATCGGGGCGTTACGGCGCGGGAGAGGGCGGGAGACCGCGGAGCGGAATTCCACGCGGAAAATTGCGTCGGGGGGGGGGGGGGGGGGGGAGAACCGGGGCCCGGCTGCGGCCTCGGGCGGTGCGCGCCGTGTCAGGGAGGCGGGGCGTGCGGGACGGGGCGCGTCAGGGGCAGGCGGGCGGCGTCACCAGGGGGCGGGGCCCGACGCTGGCAGCGCAGCGCGCGGCTTGGCGCGCGGTCGGCCGGGGTGGGGGCCACGCGGGCGGCGGGTGTCGGGCGGGCGCGCTCGCTCGCGCATGCGGGCGTGGCCGGCTGCGGCTCGGCCGCTGGCCGGCGGGGGTTTCCCCTTTTTTTTTACACATTACTGTTTTTTTTCTTTTTCTTTTTATTTATTTATTTATTATTATTATTTTTACATTATTTATTTATCTTATTTATTTTATTCATTTACCTTTTTATATATATATATATTATTCATATTGTATATTTATTATTTATTTATTATTTTTATAACATATATTATTAATATTTTTTTCTTTATTTTGATATTGTTATATATATTATTCATATATATATATTTATATATATTTTTATTATTATTTTAATACTTATTCCCTATTACAAGTTTTAGGCTATAATTATTGTTTTCTATTTCTCTCTTTCGCTACATACATTTGTATATGTGTATGTTTTATTATTTTTCTTTTATTCTACTAGTGTTTAATGCATGACCATGTATGCAATGCATGATGCGAAAATTGAGGGTGTTACACTAATCTAGGGCCGGAGTGTGCTATCGACTTAGCCTGGTCATGCACCCTAAGTACGCCACTCTACCTACACCCCGGCAGGCCGAAGTAAGACGAGTCCATAAATGATCGGACCCGAAGGAAACAAGGCAGTGCACTTGATTGTATTTAGAATTGTGTTCGACCTAAAACTTTCTCGGGAATAGTAAGTCGTAGTTGAGTTATAGATAGGAAATGGATTTTACTTTTTTTCTTGGCTTCAGTGTGCAGGAAAAATAAAGGTTCTATGATGATGTTGGATAAAGTCGGAGCTACCAAAGCTCCGACACCCCCCAAGATTGTCTGCTATCGATGTTCCAAACAATGATAGTAGACACTGCCGGAGCTATAAAGTTCTGGCAGATCCAGGGGGCCAGACATCAACGTGAACAAAAGATGGTGGGAAGACTCTATAGTAGGGTCTGCTGTCGACACACCGCGCGTTGACAGAGGTCACTGCCGGAGCTACCAAGCTCCGACGATGGTCAATGCCAGAGCTACTAAGCTCCGACAACCTCAGGGGGCCTCTACCATCGAAGACTTCGGACCTACGTTCTACAAGTTCGAAGCACACAAGTCTTCAACAACTGTTACATCCTCTGGTACATGTTCACAATCAAATTGTGTACATCTACCAGGGGGCCAAGTGGGACAAAAGTGTTGAAGACAAAAAATGAAATTAAAAAAAAACTTGGATTTCATTCATGTGGAGACAAGAGATTACAAAATTGGAGAAAAATAAGAGAGGATACAAGCGGGAGCTACAAAGAGATGGTCCTAGACACTATGGAAGAACGAGGCGACCTTCTGGGCAACCTCCGATACGCTGGCTTGGGTAGCTTCTCCCTCTCCGTCGATGGGGCCTTCAAGTACCGGGTCCAAGGGGAATTGAGGGTCCCGGCTTGTGTAGCACGTCAGCACGAATTCTGCGATGCTCTTTGCCAGGTATTGTGTTACGCCCGGTTCCGAAAAATGAACCAAGCTAACGCATATGTGTGCCCAGGATGTTCACCACACATACACAAGTGCAATCACAAAAGAGTATATAGAAAATTACCACAGAACAAGATTAATTAACCAAATTTTATTAAACAAACCATATTTTCCTCAAATACAACCGCTAATGAATATTTATGATAAGTTCAACTAATGCAACGGAAATAAACTAATTAAGCAACTAAGAAAACTAAGCATAAGGGATAGCGCAACTCCAATCAACACCACAGGCAAAGCTGACGGTAGACACGGCCTAGAACTCTGCATTATCACCATTAAACTCCCAATCCTGACCTGCAACTGTGGGGGGGGGGGATTGCAAGAGTGAATACGTGTCGTTCTCAGCAAGTGTGGAAAGTATGACATGTGCGTCAAATGACGAATGTAATAAAGGCTAAGTGCTGAAAAGTACATAAAACATTTGAAAAGCAATATATTACATATATGTGAAGTAAACCCATCATAATCATAAGTAATATCACAATACCAATCCATAGTTCACCATCCCCATCAATAATTCTAGATTTCACTATTTACCAATAACCATATTCAATACCAGAAATTAATCCATAACCATAATACCAACCATAACCATCCCAAATACCATCCCAATACTAAGTTCCCTCTAATCATGGAAGTTGTCCAGGTGCTCATAACCGGGAGCACGACTATCATGATAGTTTTAATAGACTCTGCAGAGTTTGTACCACTTTACCCACGTGTTCGTGATTTCATCACCTTTTGGTGACTAAGAACCTCCCTTATGCCCGTGACCCGTCGGTCACATTACACTTCCGTTGGTTTGTGGCCAAGAGATCACAAAATAGCCTTTACAAAGGGATTACTAGTCTATTTAGACCCCACTGAGGTTTCACCGGTGGCGATGTCTCCAACTGAGCACATCTTCAACCAAGGGCCCCCTCTTGAGCCATTCGGATCCCAGAGTAGTCCCGCCAATCATCAACAAACCCAATCCAACTACCCCTTCCCCGAGAATCCTTGATGGTCCAAATAGCACTGGCAAAGCCCTAATTAATCAGCTACGCTGCACCCATACTTGGCCTCGTGGTGGCACTGTAGTCCTGGCCTATTCTCGCATGAACCGGTCCTTAGATCGAAAGCAAGCAAACCACCATAACATCCAACCCATCCACATACCAGGCTTGCTTAGATCACCCATTACCATATCACATTGACTAGTTCACATTAATCAGGATATCATTAATGCATAATTAAATGTGTAGTGTTGTTTTCCCATCCTAATTAATTAAGCGATGCAAAAGGTAAAAACCCTTCCCGACTCTCTACCATATATTCCAGGTGACAAGGGTGGTTAAACAAAGCTAGTAAACTTCCTACCATAGGATTCCCATCAATTTGACACAAGCATGCAGTTTGCAAACAAAACATTTATTTTAAAATAGGATTAATATGCTTCAAGGACACTTGCCTTGCTCCGGCGGATAGGGTTGCACAAGCGCTTCGAAGTCTTGGTTTTGAAAATCCTCGTACACGACCTCTTGAGCACTTCCCCCTACTCGTGATCACACATACAAGAAAATACATACAATTCAATATGATGCACACAACTTAATCAACATGCAATGACATGCATGCATGCAAAGTTCAATAATTAATTAACTACGATTGTTTATTAATTAGATGCAACTAGTTCATACGTGTTCATATGCGTTACGGGGTTTTAACGAGAATTAATGCTGCTGAAAATAAAAAGACAATGCAACTAAAATCAATTTACGTCTATTAGATCTAATACGTCGCTAAAATTCACATCGGAAAAACGAACCCTACCGTAGATGCGACGACTCCGAAGATCGTGGGACGAAGGCGACGCATAGACGAAGCGGACGGCGCAAGGGTCCTCCGACGGCACGACGACGGCGACGACGACGATCTCCGGCGGACGATGGCACCCTCCTCTTTTTCTTCCTCTTCCTCCTCTTTTTTCTTCCTTTTTCCCTGGCGGCATGACTTCTGGTGCTTCTGCTCTTTTTTTTTTCTCTACCGCTAGGGTTTTTCTCCCTACGGTGGCGGCGCTGGCGTTTTCTGGCTTTGGGGAAAAAATACGAGGTCCTCGGTTGTATTTATAGGCTCGGGAGGGCGCGCGATGCGGCCAGAGGCCGACTCGGCGTTGGGAACCCGCGGCGGGGTCGCTCGGGGTGCGGGGCTGCGTGCCGCGATTGCCGCGGTGCGGGGACGCGACTGGCGTGGGACCGGGGCGCGAGCGTCGCGCTGGGGCGTCGGGGTGGGGCCAGGGCGCGGGATGCGCGCTGAGTCGCGCTGGCGGCGGGGCGGGCACGTTGCCCGGCGCGGGAGCGCTCGGGGTCGCGCGTTGGCTGGGCCGGTTCGGCCTGGCCAGCGAGCGGGTTTTTTTCTTTTCTTTTTTTTTCCTTCTTTTTTTACATATATCTTGTTATTATATATATTATTTATGTTATTTTTTTATATTTATTATTATTATATATTTTATATATTTTATTTATTTATTTATTTATTTATATATATATTTATTATTATATATATTATTTATTTATATATATTTCTTCTTCTTTTTTTATATATTATTATTATTATTATTATATTTTTATATTTATATTATATTTATTCCCTAATACATGTTTTATATTTTTATTTTCTTTTTCTTTTCTTCCTACACATATTTGTATATATGCTCCATCTTTTATTATTTATTTTTTTATTCTAATAATGTTTAATGCATGATCATGTACGTAATGCATGATGCGAAAATTTAGGGTGTTACAGATTGCCCCTTGGTTTTCAGCTGGTCCGCGATGACATTGCCCATCTTGGTGAGATTGTTGCCTGCCAAACTCAACGCCTGCAACGCCTGGTCCAGCTCCGGCTTCGGATCATCCAGACGCACGAGACTAAAACCCATTGGCGTTAGCGCATCGTTGTCTTTTCCCAGGAAATCCCAAACTTGTTGGGACTCCACAACCCTCGAGCTCCGCATCTCCTCCAAGGATCTTCTGGTCGCTGCAAGCTCTGAATTCTCCTGAGTAAGATGCTCTACCTCTTTGGCGTTCTGCTGAATCTTTTCAGCAACCCACCTTTCGAGTTTGCTGAGCTCTTCCTCCCGGAGATGGATCTCGTTCCGGCGGTTAACCAGGTCCTTCTCTCGGCCCCGCACCTTCTTCTCCCTAGCAGCAACATCATTCTCCCTCTTGTGGAGATCTTGTCCTCGCTGCCAGGCCTTCTTCTCCTCTTTCTCACAGTGCTCATCCAACTTCTTGATGCGCTCCGCGAGACTCTTGTCACCCAGAGTCAGCCTCTGAGTAAGCTCTTCCTCCCTCTTCACTAGGTCATCCCGCAGCTCCAGGAGTTTTTGCTCTTCATCTTCGAGCTTTTTCTCCCGCTCCTCAAGGGCATCTCGGCGCTTGACGAGGCTGTCGTGGATAGCTTCGAGCCTCTCTTGGCGATCACTCACTGCATTATTAGCAGCTATGGCCTGTTCGTAGATGGCCCGAGACTGGTTGTCAAGGGATCACGTCATGCTTTCCCTCTCGTCCAACAGCTGGCCCCAATACTCCAACCGGACCTTCCCTTCTTCACCCACTCCTTGTCGTCAGCCAGCCTCAACTGCGCCAGCTTGGTCTCAAATTGGAGCCGGGTGCGCCACCTCCTAAGAGTTTGGCGCTCCTCCTCGAGGGCCTTGCTGTCGTGGTAGAAAGCCAGCTGGACTTGACGAAGGATGGAGCAGGCGTTGTCAATAGACAATGACAGAGGGATTGGGTCCGGACCTGCCGTGGTCCTCCCCGCTGGCTCTAGCGGGTTCTCCGTGACAAAAATCGGGTCCCACTCAACAAGAGCGGTCCCCTGAGCTTCCACGGCACTAGGGCCGTCCTCCAGGATAGCCTCGGCCGCCGCCGAGAAAGGTCCTGCTACTGAAGTTTTGACCTCCGGAGTTGGCTCCGAAGGTCCCACCGCCAGGTCATCAACAACTGGTCCCTCAGGCGGGGGGCCGACAGCTTCATCTTGGCATCCTGGCCCATGCGCGGGTACCTCCGGGACCACTGCCTTCGGAGCAGGCGTTGAATATTCTGCCGGAGCTGAAGCCACTTCCGGCTCCGACGCTGGCACCTCCTCTGCCACCGGCTCAGGCGCTGGCACTTCGACCATCAGAGGCTCGAGCACCGACACCTCTGCAGCAACTAGCTCAGGCACCGAAACTTCTTCGACGATCGGCTCGAGCGCCGAAATTTCATCGGCCACCGGCTCTACCGCCGAGACTTCATCAACCACCGGCTCTGCTGCCGGGGCTTCAACGAAATTCGACTCTAGGGCCGGAATCGCAGCTACCTCCGGCTCTGAGGCTGGAGCGTCCATCATTTCAGCATCCAAACCCGGAGCTTCAACCTCCGGGGCAGGTGCCACTGGTACATCTTCATTCCTGTTGCCCAGCGCTACCACGGGAGATTCTCGGGATGAGTCGAGGTACAGGACCACGACAGCCGGCGCCGGAGCTACCGCAACCTCAGCCACCTCTTGGGGCGGCGCTGGAATTAGACCTGGAGCTTCCATCTCCACAGAATCAGTTGCTGTCGCGGGAGCCGGAGCTTCAGTCCTTCTCTTGGGGACACTACAGATGAAGGACGAAGAAACTCAAGACGCAGTTACAACCAAAAAACAACCAACTGAGGTAAAAAACAAAATTTACCTTGGAAGGCTTCTACTCCAGCTAGCGCGGAACCTCTTCTCCAAACGCTCGGCGCCGGACCCTGTCGCTCCTGGCGTGCCAGCTCCGGAAGGTTCCCCGGAGCTCGCTGCTGCTGCCGGCGTCACTTTGGTTGAGGCCGCCCTCGACCGGGAAGGACCTCTAGATCCAGAGCCCTCAGCTGGTACTGGAGCCGTATGTCCAGAGCTAGCAACCCGAGGAGATGTCGATGCTGGAGTAGTTGTCGTTGTTGAAGGCCTTCCCCTCCGGGGAGAAGGAGCTGCTGTGGAAGGAGCAGGTCTGATGGACCTCCCGTCAGAGTTCTTCAGCTTCATTTTACAGTTTGAGGGCTCGTCCAACTCCTTGCCCTTGCCCACGACTTCAAATCTTTGTCTCGGGGCAGAAGGGGTTCCACCCTCGGAAGCTCCGAGGATTGCCAACCTGGTGGTCGGACGCCTCTCGGCTTCACCAAGGTCGTCAAGCACCGGCATCTTCCACCGGAGCTCCCTACTGAACTCCACCTCCATGTTCAGAGGAAGGAAAGCCGCCGGTGGAGTCAAGTCATCACCCTCGATGTCGATGTCGTGCTGGAACTTCTTGAGGTGGAACTCCAAAGTTGCGCCTTCCATGTTGGACTTCAAACCGGTCTCGATCCGGTCGTCGTCCATCACACTGTTGAGGGCCCAGGCAAGCTTCTCCCTCTTCTTCAGCAGACCCCATATGTTAACAAGGAAGTTGCAAAATACCGCCTAAGGAGTCACCCCTCCTTCCACGCATTGGCGGATCCTGGTCAGAGCAGGGTTGAAGGCGTCTGATAACACCGGAACTTCACTCCAAGCTTCAGTATCGACGTTGGGGAGGCCGTCGGGTAGCTCCAGCTTCTCATGCTCCTCCACCCTGATGACGATCCAATCCTTCTTCCAGTTGTCCCACTTCCCAGAAGGGAACAACCGCAAGTACTTGTACGAGCACTTCTTGCGCTTCACAAAATAATAGAAGCCAAGGTACTCGTCACTCTTGTCGGTGGTGTGGATGGTGAAGAAGGTGCAGAAGAGCTCGATGCAGGGGGGAATGCCCACCGTTGCAATCATGCTATACTGCCATGTGAAAAAGACTTCCAGTGTATCAGTGGCTTTTCCCCTTCAAGCTGCAGTCAGAAGGAGTCCTCCCGCCAAAGGCAAGACTTTCTCCTGAGAGTTAGAGCTTCGAGACGACTTTCGCAGATGTTCAATCTTGCGAGGAGTATGAGCAAGATTTTGAGTACTCTCCCGACCTGTTAGAGGCCAACCTAATAAGCAGAGATTGTCGGGAAAACGTTGCTCAACAAGAAGATCTCAGTAACCAACTGTGACGCCCGGTTCTGAAAAATGAACCAAGCTAACGCATATGTGTGCCCAGGATGTTCATCACACATACACGAGTGCAATCACAAAAGAGTATACAGAAAATTACCACAAGACAAGATTAATTAACCAAATTTTATTACACAAACCAGATTATCCTCGAATACAAGCTCTAATGAATATTAATGACAAGTTCAACTAATGCAGCGAAAATAAACAAATTAAGCAATCTAAGCAACTATGCAGCATAAGCGACAGGGTATGTATGCGCAGCTCCATTCAACACCACAGGCAAAGCTGAAGGTAGACACGGCCTAGAACTCCGCATTATCACCATTAAACTCCCAATCCTGACCTGCAACTGTTGGGGTGGGGGATTGCAAGAGTGAGTACATGTCGTACTCAGCAAGTGTGGAAAGTATGACATGTGGCTGATTCAAATGACGACAATAATAATGGCAAAGTGCTGAAAAGTACAGTAAAACATTTGAAAAGCAATATGTATATTATATGTATGTGAAGTAGTCCCATCATAATCACGAGTAATACCATAATACCAAACTGAATTCATTACCATCATCAATAAGTCCAGATTTCACCATTGCCAATAACCATATTCAATACCAGAGATTAATCCATAACCATCCATAACCATTACCAAACCATAACTATTATCAAACCATAACCATCCCAAATTCCAATTTCCCTCTAATCATGGAAGTTGTCCAGGTGCTCATAACCGGGAGCACGACTATCATGATAGTTTTAGTTAACTCTGCAGACTTTGTACCTCTTTACCCACGTGTTTGTGATTTCATCACCCGTCGGCGACTAAAGAACCTCCCTTATGCCAATTACACTTCCATTGGTGTATGGCCAAGAGATCACAAAATAGCCTTTACAAAGGGATTACTAGCCTATTTAGACCCCACTGAGGTTTCACCGGTGGCGATGTCTCCCGCAGAGCACATCTTCAACCAAGGGCCCCCTCTTGAGCCATTCGGATCCCAGGGTAGTCCCACCAATCATCAACAAACCCAATCCGACTACCCCTTCCCCGAGCATCCACAATGGTCCAAACAGCACTAGCAAAGCCCTAATTAATCAGCTACACTGCACCCATACTTGGCCTCGTGGTGGCACTGTAGTCCTGGCTTATTCTCGCATGAACCGGTCCTTAGATCTAAAGCAAGCAAACCACCGTACATCCAACCCATCCACATACCAGGCTTGCTTAGATCACCCATTACCATATCATATTTAACCAGTTCACATTAATCATAATCTCATCCATACATAATTAAATTGAGTGGTATAATTGTTTTTCCATCCCAGTTGATTAAGCGAAGCAAAAGGTAAAAAGCCCTTCCCGACTCTCTACCATAAATTCCAGGTGACAAGGGTGGTTTAACAAATCTAGTAAACTTCCTACCATAGGATTCCCATCAAATTGACACAAGCATGCAATTTGCAAACAAAACATTTATTTAAAAATAACAGGATCAATATGCTTCAAGGACACTTGCCTTACTCTTGCTGTTGATTAGGGTCAAAGCCTTCAAACTCCTGGTGCTGTAGATCCTCCGCGGCACTTTCTAGCGCAAATCCGTCTAATCGACACAGTAAACATACAAGACAAGAAACACAATCAAAGAGTGCACAAATATTACTCAATATGACATGACATGCATGATTGATGCAAATGCAAGGTAGAACTTGTTACTAGATTGCTTTTAATGATCACTAACTAGCTCTAATAGATTTTAACAAGATTATATAGGTTTGGGGTCGATTAGATCAAATTTTAGAATTAATTCAACATAATTTAACCAGAAAGATCGGACTAGTCCGCTAGGGACCGGACAAGTCCGCCCTCTGCGAGATCAGCAGATTAGGGTTTTCTAGATCGATGTGAATTTGGAGATTAGGGGTTGAATTCACGTAAGTACAAGAGAATAGAAGGTATACCAGGTGTTTAGAACTCCAATGAATCAAGAAACTTGGAGGTAACACTTGGATCTTGATGATCTAGGGTTGGTGATGAACTTGGAGATGAATTGGTGGTGAAGGACAAAACTTGGTGGAGATCTTGATCCTCCTTCGTTTCCTCCTCCTCTTCCTCTTGCTTGGGATCTTCTCCTCCCTCCTTGATGGTGGCTCCCCACGAACTAAGGTTTGGGTGGGTGGAAAAGTGGCAAATAGATGTCAAACCAAGGGGTGGGGTTGTTTATATAGAGGTGGAGGCTAGGGTTAGATGGATTTCGAGTTTGAGAGGAGTAGAGGCCGGTTTAGAGTCCCACATGGGCTCTAAAAGAGTTAGGCACGACATCCGTAGGCCCACTTAACGTGAAACCCAAGGAACAAGTCGTAAAGCAAAAGATCAACTCGAAGTCACGAAATATCGGACAAGTCCAGAAAGGACCGGACTAGTCCGAAGTTGTCCAGAGAGCAAATCGGACAAGTGTGGCCTAAAATCGGACAAGTCCAACTTTAAACAGAGAGGAAATCGGACAAGTCCGCTGGAACACCGGACTAGTCCGGAAAAGTCCAAGGACTTAGCAATTTTTCAAGAATTCATGGAATATCGGACTAGTCCGCACAAAATCGGACAAGTCCGAAAGTTTCCAGAGCCAAAATCGGACTAGTCCGCAGCAAAAACGGACAAGTCCGTTTTTAGCCAGAGAGAAATCGGACTAGTCCTCAGTAAAATCGGACTAGTCCGCACTTTCCTGCGTTTTAAGTGCGGTTTTGCTCCAAATCAATTTTAAATGCTCCGAATCAATTTTAAAATTGTTCCTCTTGTTGTGGGCTAATGTTAAACATGTATATGAGTGCATGTAGGGCATGATGCATGAAAATGAGGGTGTTACAAACCTACCCCCCTTAAAATGAATCTCGCCCTCGAGATTGGATGTGGAAGAGAAGAGATAGGGAAATTCCTTCTTGAGATCATCTTCTAGCTCCCAAGTTGCTTCTTTTTCGGTATGGTGCTTTCATTGGACTTTACACCATCGAGTCACCTTGTTCCTTGTGACTCTCTCCTTGGTTTCCAAGATTTTGACCGGTTGCTCGGCATATGTCAAATCTTCCTCTAGTTCCAATTCTTCTATTGGCACTTGATCTTCCGGTACTCTCAAGCACTTCTTGAGCTGGGAAACATGAAAGACATCATGCACGTCTGAAAGATGAGCTGGCATCCCCAACTTATACGCTACTTCTCCCCTTTTGTCCAAAATCTTGAATGGTCCAATATAACGAGGTGCTAGCTTTCCTCTTATGTTAAACCTCTTATGACCCCTCATTGGTGACACCTTGAGGTAAACAAAATCTCCCACTTCAAAGGCTAGTTTCCTTCTCCTATTGTCCGCATAGCCTTTTTGCCTTGATTGGGCAACCCTCAAGTTTTCACGAATTATTTGGACTTTCTTTTCGGCTTCTTGCAACACATCTGGACCAAATACTTGAGTTTCTCCTGCCTCATTCCAGAATAAAGGTGTCCTACACTTCCTCCCATAAAGCGCTTCATATGGTGACATCTTCAAACTTGCTTGGTAACTATTATTGTATGAAAATTCCGCGTATGGCAAGATTTTGTCCCAACTTTTCCCATGCTTTAAAGCACAAGCTCTTAACATGTCCTCTAAAATCTGATTGGTCCTCTCGGTTTGCCCATCCGTTTGAGGATGATATGCTGAAGTAAAATTCAATCTCGTTCCCAAGGCTTCATGCAATTTTTGCCAAAATCTGGAGGTAAATTGAGAACCTCTATCCGAGACTATCTTCTTAGGGACTCCATGTCGACACACAATATGCTCCATGTATATTTCGACCAATCGTGCAGCTGTATATTTGGTCTTTACAGGGACAAAATGAGCCGACTTGGTTAAGCGATCCACAATTACCCAAATTGAGTCATACCCGGACTGAGTACGTGGTAACCCAACTATGAAGTCCATTCCAATTTCTTCCCACTTCCATTCTGGAATCTTCAACGATTGCAATAATCCGGATGACCTTTGATGTTACGCCTTGACTCGTTGACACACATCACACAATGCAACATATTCGGCTATGTCCTTTTTCATGCTATCCCACCAATAGCAAGTCTTCAAGTCCTTGTACATCTTCGTACAACCGGGGTGAATCGAGTAAGGTGAGTCATGTGCCTCCTTTAATATTGTCTCCCGAATATGTTTTACATTAGGCACAACGATTCTCTTTCCAAGCCATAAGGTACCATATTCGTCTTCATCAAATATGAATTCTCTCCCTTCTTCGGTCCTTTCCTTGATTTCATTGATCTCTTCATCTACGGTTTGGGCCTCTCGAATTTCTTGCTCCAAGGTTGGGTTTAACTCCATCATCTCCATCTCATTTACAAACCCGAGGTTCAACCGTTCAAACTCCTTACATAACTCGAACGGTAACTCTCGAACTGTAAGTTAATGGCTTACTCCCTTTCTACTCAAAGCATCGGCCACTACATTGGCTTTTCCCGAATGATAGTGGATCCCCAAATCATAATCTTTGATGAGCTCCAACCATCTTCATTGCCTCAAGTTCAGATCCGTTTGTGTGAAAATATACTTCAAACTCTTATGATCCGTGTAAATTTCACACCTATGTCCCAGAATATAGTGTCTCCAAATCTTCAACGCGTGTACCACGGCTGCTAGTTCAAGATCATGCATGGGGTAATTCTGCTCATGTTTCTTCAATTATCTTGATGCATAGGCGACCACTTGACCTTCTTGCATCAATACACACCCAAGTCCTTGTCTCGATGCATCACAATAGATGTCGAAACTCTTGCTTACATCCGGCAATACCAAAACTGGGCTATTGCCAACCTTTTCTTCAACTCCTCAAAACTATTCTGACAAGCTTCAGTCCATTGGAACGCCTTTCCCTTCATTAGCAACTCCGTCATAGGCTTGGCTATCTTGGAAAAATCCTTGATAAACCGACGGTAATATCCAGCCATCCCAAGAAAACTCCTTATTTCCTTGACGTTTTGCGGTGGTTCCCACTTCAACACGTCTCTCACTTTTCCGGGGTCAACCGATACTCCTCCTCCTGAGATTATATGACCCAAAAATGGCACCTCTTTCAACCAGAACTGACACTTGTTGAACTTGGCATACAATCGATGCTCCCTCAATTTTTGCAACGTAAGCCTCAAGTGTTCCTCGTGTTCCTTCTCATCCTTCGAGTAGATCATAATGTCATCAATAAACACCACAACGAACTTGTCCAAGTACTCCATGAAGACTTTATTCATGAGGTACATAAAGTAGGCAGGCGCATTTGTCAATCCAAAAGACATCATAGTGTACTCATAAGATCCATACCGTGTCCTAAAAGCTGTCTTGGGTATGTCCGATGGTCTAATCTTCATTTGAAAGTAACCTGACCTCAAATCAATCTTGGAAAACACACAGGCACCTTTCATCTGATCAAACAAATCCTCTATACGGGGCAAGGTATACTTGTTCTTGATTATTACCTCGTTGAGAGCTCGGTAATCCACGCACATCCTTTGGGATCCATCCTTCTTGTCCACAAATAGAACGGGCGCTCCCCAAGGCAAAGAGCTAGGGCGAATGAAACCCTTCTCTAATTGCTCTTGGATCTGCTTCTTGAGCTCCACTAATTCCATAGGAGGCATCCTATACGGCCTCTTAGCTATAGGTGCAGTTCCAAGTATTAAATCAATAACAAACTCAATGTCTCGATCGGGTGGCATACCTGGCAACTCGTCCAGAAAAACATCCAAAAATTCGCACACCACCGGAATCTCCTCAATTGTGGCACCGTCCATATGATTCAACTCCAATTGCTTCGGTGCAGTTTGAGATGCTTCAAATTCTACGGTGATCCCTTCTTCGTTGGTCAACTTCACCGTCTTCGTGGCACACTCAATAACTCCATTGTGCTTCCTTAACCAGTCCATACCAAGTATAATGTCCAACCCTTGAGAATCCAAAACAATGAGGTTGGCGGAGAAGTCTACCCCCCTTATTCTAAGGCCTACTTTTGGACATACTATATTTGTCCTCATCTCTCCTCCAGGAGACTTAACCAATAGAGTAAACTTCATATGAGAGATAGGCAAACTATACTTGGCAACATACTTTGATGCAATGAATGAATGCGATGCTCCAGAATCAAATAACATAGTCGCGGGGTTGGAGTTGGCGAGAAACATACCGATGACCACGTCATCCGCTTGTTGAGCATCCTCTGTAGAGACATGGTTCACGTTGCCACGAGCAAAATTCTGCTGTCCACGGCTTCCTTGTGGCTGTCCTCCATTAGGTGTTGGGTTTTGCCTCGATGCATTGCTTCCTTGACCAAGGCCCGACTTAGGACATTGATGCGCAAAGTGTCCAGCTTCTCCACAAGTATAACACTTCTTAACCCCACCAGAATTATTGGGACGAGCTTGGTTTTGAGCATTGGCTCAAGGAAAATCAGCACGAGGTGCATAAGGCATCAGAGGCCTAGGTGCTTGCATAACAGGGCGCTGCTGCACAAACTGAGTTGGGCATGGTGCATAACCAGGGCGCTGAGCAGGAATAGAGTGGCTGTAATGAGGTGCATTGGGCGGCACAAAGCGAGGGCGCACATTACTTCCTTGTTGCTGTCCTTGATATGGTGCCTTCCTCTTGATTTCTTGCTCCATCTCACGGATCTTGTTCTCAACCACAATTGCTTTGTTCACAAGCTTCTGGAAATTGACATAATCACAGTTGAGCAATTGTACTTGTATCGTATTGTTCAATCCCCTCATGAACAAGTATTGCTTCCGGCTGTCCCAGCTAACATCCTAAGGCGCATATCTTGAGAGTTGAGTGAACTTATTGAGATATTCACTCACGCTTGATTTTCCTTGTCTCAAGTTCTCAAATTCTTGCCTCTTCAAGATCATAACACCTTTCGGCACATAATGAGAACGGAAACTCTCCTTGAATTCCGCCCAGGTAATTCTCTCTTGGTTCTCATGAGCATTGCAATAAGAATCCCACCAATCTGCAGCTGCTCCAACGAGTTGATGAGAAGCAAATAGCACCTTCTCCCGGTCACTGCATTGGACAATGGCTAGCTTCTTCTCCACGGACTTGAGCCAATCATCCGCATCTATAGGGTCTGCGGCTTGAGCAAAGGTTGGCGGCCTAGTCCTCATAAACTCTCCCAATCAGTTATGAGGAGGTGGGGGTGGCAGTGGAGGCATGTGGGGCTGATTGTTGATATTGCCAGCCTGCAGCTGTCCCATAGTCTGTATCATGGTCTGCATGAGCTAGTTCTGCATAGCCAGTAGCTGCTCAATGTTGATAGCACCCTGAGTAGATCCTTGTCCGATGTTGTTCTGAGGTACTCCATTGTTCTCCTCCTCATCATTGCCATCCCTCTAGTTGCGATTCCTCACCATCTGAAAAAAAGCAGTAGGTAAGAATTAGAAAACGTCCCCAACTATATGCATCAAGGGATATGAAACTAAACAACTAGCTACACTAGCCTAGGTGGACATGGCAATGCTAAAGCATCCCAAAATCCTCTATTAAGCACACAAGCAACCAATATATATAGCAAACAGCACTCCAAGCAAAAACACATCGATTCCTGAGTGCTCCTATGTGTCCTAAAGTGTCCATTCTATCTAGACTGCATCCTACGGTCAACCTGTGGCTCTGATACCAACTGTGACGCCCGGTTCCGAAAAATGAACCAAGCTAACGCATATGTGTGCCCAGGATGTTCATCACACATACACGAGTGCAATCACAAAAGAGTATACAGAAAATTACCACAAGATAAGATTAATTAACCAAATTTTATTACACAAACCAGATTATCCTCGAATACAAGCTCTAATGAATATTAATGACAAGTTCAACTAATGCAGCGAAAATAAACTAATTAAGCAATCTAAGCAACTATGCAGCATAAGCGACAGGATATGTATGCGCAGCTCCATTCAACACCACAGGCAAAGCTGACGGTAGACACGGCCTAGAACTCCGCATTATCACCATTAAACTCCCAATCCTGACCTGGAACTGTTGGGGTGGGGGATTGCAAGAGTGAGTACATGCCGTACTCAGCAAGTGTGGAAAGTATGACATGTGGCTGATTCAAATGACGACAATAATAATGGCAAAGTGCTGAAAAGTACAGTAAAACATTTGAAAAGCAATATGTATATTATATGTATGTGAAGTAGTCCCATCATATTCACGAGTAATACCATAATACCAAACTAAATTCATTACCATCATCAATAAGTCCAGATTTCACCATTGCCAATAACCATATTCAATACCAGAGATTAATCCATAACCATCCATAACCATTACCAAACCATAACCATTATCAAACCATAACCATCCCAAATTCCAATTTCCCTCTAATCATGGAAGTTGTCCAGGTGCTCATAACCGGGAGCATGGCTATCATGATAGTTTTAGTTAACTCTGCAGAGTTTGTACCTCTTTACCCACGTGTTTGTGATTTCATCACCCGTCGGCGACTAAAGAACCTCCCTTATGCCAATTACACTTCCTTTGGTGTATGGCCAAGAGATCACAAAATAGCCTTTACAAAGGGATTACTAGCCTATTTAGACCCCACTGAGGTTTCACCGGTGGCGATGTCTCCCGCAGAGCACATCTTCAACCAAGGGCCCCCTCTTGAGCCATTCGGATCCCAGGGTAGTCCCGCCAATCATCAACAAACCCAATCCGACTACCCCTTCCCCGAGCATCCACAATGGTCCAAACAGCACTAGCAAAACCCTAATTAATCAGCTACGCCACACCCATACTTGGCCTCGTGGTATAGTCCTGGCTTATTCTCGCATGAACCGGTCCTTAGATCTAAAGCAAGCAAACCACCGTACATCCAACCCATCCACATACCAGGATTGCTTAGATCACCCATTACCATATCATATTTAACCAGTTCACATTAACCATAATCTCATCCATACATAATTAAATTGAGTGGTATAATTGTTTTTCCATCCCAGTTGATTAAGCGAAGCAAAAGGTAAAAAGCCCTTCCCGACTCTCTACCATAAATTCCAGGTGACAAGGGTGGTTTAACAAATCTAGTAAACTTCCTACCATAGGATTCCCATCAAATTGACACAAGCATGCAATTTGCAAACAAAACATTTGTTTAAAAATAACAGGATCAATATGCTTCAAGGACACTTGCCTTGCTCTTGCTGTTGATTAGGGTCAAAGCCTTCAAACTCCTGGTGCTGTAGATCCCCCGCGGCACTTTCTAGCGCAAATCCGTCTAATCGACACAGTAAACATACAAGACAAGAAACACAATCAAAGAGTGCACAAATATTACTCAATATGACATGACATGCATGATTGATGCAAATGCAAGGTAGAACTTGTTACTAGATTGCTTTTAATGATCACTAACTAGCTCTAATAGATTTTAACAAGTTTATACAGGTTTGGGGTCAATTAGATCAAATTTTAGAATTAATTCAACACAATTTAACCAGAAAGATCGGACTAGTCCGCTAGGGACCGGACAAGTCTGCCCTCTGCGAGATCAGCAGATTAGGGTTTTCTAGATCGACGTGAATTTGGAGATTAGGGGTTGAATTCACGTAAGTACAAGAGAATAGAAGGTATACCAGGTGTTTAGAACTCCAATGAATCAAGAAACTTGGAGGCAACACTTGGATCTTGATGATCTAGGGTTGGTGATGAACTTGGAGATGAATTGGTGGTGAAGGACGAAACTTGGTGGAGATCTTGATCCTCCTTCGTTTCCTTCTCTTCTTCCTCTTGCTTGGGATCTTCTCCTCCCTCCTTGATGGTGGCTCCCCACGAACTAGGGTTTGGGTGGGTGGAAAAGTGGCAAATAGATGTCAAACCAAGGGGTGGGGTTGTTTATATAGAGGTGGAGGCTAGGGTTAGATGGATTTCGAGTTTGAGAGGAGTAGAGGCCGGTTTAGAGTCCCACATGGGCTCTAAAAGAGTTAGGTACGACATCCCTAGGCCCACTTAACGTGAAACCCAAGGAACAAGTCGTAAAGCAAAAGATCAACTCGAAGTCACGAAATATCAGACAAGTCCGAAAAGGACCGGACTAGTCCGAAGTTGTCCAGAGAGAAAATCGGACAAGTCTGGCCTAAAATCGGACAAGTCCGACTTTAAACAGAGAGGAAATCGAACAAGTCCGCTGGAACACCGGACTAGTCCGAAAAATTCCAAGGACTTAGCAATTTTTCAAGGATTCATGGAATATCGGACTAGTCCGCACAAAATCGGACAAGTCCGAAAGTTTCCAGAGCCAAAATTGGACTAGTCCGCAGCAAAAACGGACAAGTCTGTTTTTAGCCAGAGAGAAATCGGACTAGTCCTCAGTAAAATCGGACTAGTCCGCACTTTCTTGCGTTTTAAGTGCGGTTTTGCTCCAAATCAATTTTAAATGCTCCGAATCAATTTTAAACTCGTTCCTCTTGTTGTGGGCTAATGTTAAACATGTATATGAGTGCATGTAGGGCATGATGCATGAAAATGAGGGTGTTACACCAACTCCACTTTCTAAGAGGGCATTCGATGCATCAATCCCCTTCCGCCTTGAGTATTGGGTGGGATACCCTATTAAGTCATGGAAGAAAGTGAAGCTTTCAGGGAAGGAGTAACCCTTCCTTGGAAAAGCAATTCAAACAGTACCGGTACTCCAAAGCAATGAAACCAAAGGGAAAGACTTCTGCTCGTAGGATCAGAGAAAAGGTAATATCCTCGGGTAAGGCAAACCACATTGAGCGGAAGGGGCAGCCCCACCTTCTCTTCTAATTGAAATCCATTGTGCATGCCCATCCTCCTTCTGTTTATCGCTTTGTGGGTGAGCCTCGTGCTTCTTCTTTGCAAGGTGATCCTCCCTTGACCACTCCCGATCAGTAAGCGGTACTCCCAAAAGGAAAGGGTGAACGGTTCTCTCCTCGGGCTCCTCCACGCCAATGCTTTGGTTGGTGGGGGCGGCTCCTACGTTGTGGGTAAACGGGAAACCCGACTCTACGAACCCAAGGAAAGGCTGCATAGCTTCCGTAGGGGCGTTAAGACCGAATGCTTTTACTCTTTCTTCAGCGCCTCTAGCAGTCAAATTTATGACTACGTCAAAGGCTCAACATCTCGCAGGAGTGGACAAAAATCGACACCAGAAG
This sequence comes from Tuctoria greenei, assembly GCA_036927565.1. Lineage (NCBI taxonomy): Eukaryota > Viridiplantae > Streptophyta > Magnoliopsida > Poales > Poaceae > Tuctoria > Tuctoria greenei. The sequence continues at coordinate 189,021,713 of JAYESD010000006.1, forward strand.
AATGGAGTGGGGACCGAGGTGGTACAGCTGCTGACCATATAAGTCTAGCAGCATCAAGAGAAAAGTGGAGAAGGGTGGAATCAGTCCCACCATGGCATACGCGGAGAAGTACACCATGTCGCCGACATGCTCCTTGTTGAATGGAAGCTTGCCGGCGCGGACCTGATGGTTGAAGAAGTCACTGGACCACCCCATGAGAGCCCCAACCTTCTTCAACTCACCGTCGGTCTTCAGTCGGCTCTTGTAGAGGCCCAACTCCATCGCAGCACAGCGGGGCAAGAGATGCAAAGCAAGCGAAAGTTTGGAGGATTTGAGCACAAGTTCAAATCAAGGCGTAAAGAATCCCCAAACGGTGCGTGCTTTCCTTCTTAAGTAAGCCTCCGCAACGCTTGGATGGAAACCGCATAGGAACCGACGATACAATTCAAAAAACTTCACCCTGCCAATGACAAAGGGGCCCGGGGCCACCCTGACGATCAAGTCGAGGTTCTTACCCCAGGCGAACAGTTGTCATCATGAAAGGCGGGAAGCCCGAGGGCGGCGGCCTGACAGGGCACGCGGAATCGATACGATTTTTGTATCGGGAACCGACGACCTTCAATTGCGTGAGATCCGCACGCCCAGATCTCACCTGCCGCATCCTGGATATGCCACACGGTGTTGGTTTAACTTTACGAACTACCGCCAACGACACATCCGAAGACCCTTGAAGACGCGGCTCAAAAAACGAATGATGGACCCACCTCCGGCAGAACGACTTCATCCAAAAAGTCTCTCCCAGAGGTGGGCCCAGGGGGCCACTGTCGGTACCCTGCGTACCGTATACCCCTTGGGATTACAAAAATACCAAAGGAACTTCACCTGTCTGAGTTGAAGTCCTGCGAAGGCCCCACGTGTCATACGGGACCGGACCTGCCTCCCATCTATGGTTAGTCCTGGTGCTGCCATGTGTATACTGCAACCGGACCTACATCCCACACATGGGATAGCTCCGAGCTAAACACTTGTGCGGCACCCCCGAACCTAACCCCCGACAGAGAGAAGCTCCAGTTCTGACACATGTACTTCTACACCAGACCTACCCGTCCCAAGACGGATAGCTCCGATGCTGCCATGTGTCCAAACGTCGGACCTTCGACCTTAACAATCAGACTGGTGGACCCCCAATGGCTCGGACCTTTAAGGGGCAATCAAAGACTTCAAGACCCGATTAAGTGTCATTAATACCATATTAATGACACACGATCAAAAGGCCCTTAATACCGTAACGGCATTATCAAGCCCGTTACCATGCTATTAAGGGTAATTAATCTCATTAATTGTGTATTAAGCATCAGTAACCGCCAGGGCCACATGTCGGACTAGGCTAATGGTGTAACGACTAGTCCTTGTACTATAAAAGGACTGGTCGACAATACACAAGGGACAACTCTCTTGAACCCTCCCATACACAACTTTGATACCCAATACAACAACTACACACCCCATGGAGTAGGGTATTACACTCAGGCGGCCCGAACCACGTAAATCCTTGTGTCCACTTGACATCGTCTTTTGAATCTATGCGCACCTAATACCGAACTACAAACTCCGCATGCTACCAACGGTAGTACCGGGAGAACTACCGGATCAACACTCCGACAAGGTGATTGCCCAGTTTTATGCTACTTGTCACTTTGCTAGTGACGAGGAAGAAAGGGTGACTTGGATGACTCATGGATCCAAGTACACTATCACTTATGAAGAATTGCAAGGATGTTGCATCTTGACACCTCGAGCAATGACAATGTTATCATCCACAACATTGGTGTCATCGAGAAAGACAGGATGAAGTTTCTTTATGAATCCAACTCCAAGTTCAACCCCCCTTCTACCAAGAACATGAAGCCCTTCTTTGTGGTGTTGAACAGGGCTCTAAGGAAGACAATTTCCCCCAAGGATGGAGATGCAGGAAGTGTGCAGGGGTATCTCAGGACCTTGATGAAGGTCATTAGCAAAGAAAGAAGATTTGATGTCTTTGACTATATTTGGAACAACATGGTGAACATCTCCTACACACCGAACATGTCTTGTGGCTATGCTCCTTATCTAATGTTCATGATTGATAAGGTCACTGGCATAGAGTTTGTTAAGGATGTGGAGCACCTTCCCTTGAGGCCCCAGATGCCTCAAAAGCCAAGTGTTCAAGCTGCTCCATCTCCGGCTTCTAGCCCTGAGGCTCCAGCCAGAACCATTCTTTAGTCAAAAGGCATTTAGGAATCCAGTACTGAGTCACACAACGTGCAGTAGGAAAACACACAAAAGCTGAGATAAAACAGCAGGCTTATGAGTCAAAGTTTGAGATTTTTTGTTCTTAACTACTGACCTATAAGGTGTTACTTGTGTAGCACAAAAATCAGTAGTTCTGAAGGCAAAAACAGAAGGTCCGGAGGTAACAACTGAAACTCTGGAGGTAAACTTTGAATGTTTTTGACTCATAAGAGCAGGTTGCATGTTCCTGACATTCGGTTTAGTATCTGCAGCAAATTCTGCATGAGAGTTATAAGATCTAGCTTGCATTCTTTCCTTTTTATGTTGTTTAGCTAGTCTATAACAAAAATTTATGACATGACCATCTCTACCACAATAGGTACAATGCAATTTAACTTTATGTTCATGTCTAGATGAGCATGCAGTATGTTTATTTGAACCTGAATGTGACAACACTCCTGCAGATTTAAAAGCCACCTCTTTTGGTTTAGGAACTATTTTAATCAAACCACTTCCTAATGACTTTACAATTTTAGGTGGATGTGCTTTAGCATGAGCATGGGAAACTAGTTTTATCATTACAAGATTTGGATGAATTCAACAACAAGTTTAAATTTTTGATCCCAATACAAAACTGCTCTAGTGTCCTATTCGTGTCATCAAGTTTCTTAGACAATTCTAGCAAGTTTTCACATGAAGTTTTTCCTTTTAGTTTGCAATTAGAACAATATTTAACTTCATGAGCACGTAAAGCACAATATTGAAATTTCATTCATAGCATCTTTTAGTTTCTTTTCAAGATCATTACAGGTAGAACAATGCAAATCAATTGTAGAAAAAGAAGCATCTTTTAAGTCTCTATCATTAATTGCAGCAAGCTTTGTGTTCTTTTCAATTTCTAACTCAAGTTTATCAAGTGTGGAGGAGTGTGCACTTCTTAATGAGGACAATTGTTCATATATTAAATCGCATGAGGAACAAGAATCATCATTAGGAATCAAGGTTTTCAAACGATTAATTTCATATTCTAGTGACTCAATTTTAACAGTATTATCTCTAAGCTTTTTGTCCTTTTTCTTAACAATAATAGTTGCACAGGAAATAGCATCACACATTTCATCACAAGTAGGACATATCTCTTCGTTGTCACTGTTGTGTTCTCCAACCTCCATACTTGATCTTGATTTGCCCGCCATGAAACACAAGTTTGCCAGATCATCTTCATCTTCGTCACTTCCAATGTCTACATCACTTGAGCCAAGTTCTTGAAGTGCGGTGATGAAACTGTTTATCACTTTGCGTCCTGTAAAACCCTTCTTTTTTGTTGCCAGAAGAGGACTTGACTTTATTCTGCTTTTCATCACGGGTAGAAGGACCAAAAAGGTTAGGGCAATCTGTACGAAAGTGTCCTGTCTTACCACATTCAAAGCATCGGTGAGGTCCAGAGTTTCCTCTCCTTCTAGTTCTCACATTTTGCAATGCTTTTGAGAACCAAGTAGAGATGAGTGCTAGCTCCTCTTCTGGAAATTCTTCAATCTATTCCAGGGTTAGTGAAGACAGCAAAGAAAGTGTATTGCTAGATGAAGATTGGCCGGAGCTAGGCATATCACGTTGAGAAAAAAATGCAAGAGACTTGTTGGGATTCTTAGGTGAGATTATGTCAATTTCATGTGTTTTCAATTTAGAATATAGCACATCTAATGTAAGTGTACTCATGACAGTATATTCACGAATAGATGCGACTTTCATCTCCCAAATTTACATATCTAATGCACTTAACAATTGCCTAGCATTTTAAGCACATGAAAAATTAACATTGACACTACGCAAGTCGCTGAGAATTTTATTAAAGCGAGCAAAAAGGTCACCAATGGACTCACCGGGTTGCATCTCAAAGCACATGTATTCTTTCTTGAACATATCCCACTTTACCTCCTTGATCATGTTGGATCCTTCGTGGTAGTCACAAAGTGCTCTCCACACATCGTACGCCGATCGAAGGTGTGCAACACGGTCGAAGTCGCTCTGAGTTAGTCCTTAAATTATCAAGTTGGGGGCTTTGTTGTTGTTGTCGACATATCTTAAGTTTGTAGCCATGAATTGATTGTTCGGCGACACGTCGTAAGGCTTGTACACTTTTTCTCATATCACGAAGCCTTGCGTCCCGATAAAAGCTTCCATGTGTGCCTTCCAAACCTGAAAATCAATACCAACAAACACACAAGGTTTTCCCGAGTATTTGTCCATGAGGATTTGTCAAAAACATGTGCAAATCACAAAGATTAGAGCAACCTTGCTCTAATACCAATTGTAGGATCGAAGAGCACATCTAAAGCTACCAGAGGGGGAGTGAATGGTAGATTAAAACTTTTCAACAGAAGCAATGAAACACCCCTCGGCGGAAAACCGATCTATTAAAGAAACCGTGTGTGCGACTAATATAAATGTGTTCAACTGTGAAGAAACTAGTATAGATTGTAGTTAATCAAGTCATGAATACGTCACAACAAGAATCACGAAAATCTGTCGAGAAAAACTCAAGTTACGATCGAAAAATCGAACAAATATTAATTTGTCCTACCCGAGAAAAACAGTTCTGGAACACTGCAAAGAAACTCGTGTAGATCAAAAACCACAAATCCAATGATCATGAAATTTTCAAAAATGATAGAAAATCAAGTTGTGAAGACAACCCAAAAAGAATCACGTCTATCGGATCTGTAAAACTTGAGTTATGATAAAACCACCGAAGTAAGGTAGTGATGTGCAGAAACTCGATGAGAAAGACTTGAACAAAACAAGTCGGACGAGCAAGGCACAAAAGTTCCTTTCAACTACGAATTTTATTCAATAGAACATAAGAGGAACAACCCAAAAGTCGTGCACCATGAGCTCTGATCTCCCTTGTTTATATAACCAGCTCTTAGGCTAACTCAAAACTAACTAGGACTCTAATCCTACTCAATTCACGAATCGAAACTTTCCATAACTGCTCAAGACTCTTCTATATGCAGATAGAAGCAATCTTAATATGTCCAAACACCTTAGGAATGTATCACACATTACTAAAACAACTCAAATTCGTAACCCACATGAAATCATATCATAACCAACTCAAATCTTTCCATATTTGAGTCAAACACGACTCAGCCGCAACCTGAGTCTATAACCTAGTCGGTTGGACCTTTTCGACAAATGTTTTACGTCCACTTCTCTTCATCCCGCATTAGAACCATGTAGCACATCCATGCACTCCTTGCACACGTGGAAACACCTTCCAACCACGTCCACGATACCTTCATATGCATTATTCTTGATTCATACATGCTGCGCAACCTTCCGATCAACTCAACCACAATCCCTCCCGAACTTGGTTGTTGAACCTCATCTTCTCCCTAAGACTAGTTCAATGGATTCCGTCACCAGCCATGTCTTGAACTCAAGCAACACCTGCACATGAATAAACAACCAATACTTTCGAGCACAAGTCCTCGACTTGGCTCTCGTTAGTTCCGATAACCACAACACCTTACGTGAGAACCTCACATAAGCATGTTGCAAAACACAACAAAATGATATCAGTCATAACCACCAAAACACACCAAAAACTTAGTAAAATAATACTAAGCAAACTTTCCATAATCCAAAAAGCAACTTTGAAACATTGCAAGTTAAAAGCAGAACAACTGTAATCAAGCTCTGAACCTTGCCAAAGCTAACCATACCTTGAATCGGAGCTTACCAAAACTAACATAATGTAGCGCCGGAACTTACCAAAGCTAGCAGGACCTAGCGGGAGCTAACCAAAGCTAGTCGGACCTAGCGCCAGGGCTTACCAAAGCTACTCGGACCTGGAGCCAGAGCTAACCAAAGCTAGTCAAACCTTATGTCGGACCTTGATGGAGCTACCCAAAACAAGCCGGACCTATTGTCGGACCTTGCTGGAGCTCGGACCTAGAGTCGTACCTTTATGATAAGTTGTTTTGGTAGTATTCAAAACTTTTATTGCCATAGCCAATGTATTCAACACACATAGGTCTCACATGATCCACATTTGGACCATCTTCGTTGAGATCGAGATGTCCGTTAGTTGCCATGGGTGTCTTGATGGGCTTGGCCTTGTCCATATTGAACTTCTTGAAGATGTCCTGCGTGTACTTGGTTTGGATTATGAACGTGCACTCTCTTAATTGCTTCACTTGGAATTCCAAGAAGAACTTCAATTTTCCCATCAACGACATCTCGAACCTGTCTGTCATAATCTTGCTAAACTCTTCACAAAATGACTTATTAGTAAAACCAAATATTATATCATCAACATAGATTTGACATATAAATAGATGATCATCAAAGTGTTTTGTGAACAAAGTATAATCAACTTTTCCAATTTTAAAACCGTTTTGAGTCAGAAAACCTCTAAGGCACTCATACCAAGCTTGAGGAGCTTGTTTGAGGCCATAGAGAGCCTTACACAGTTTATAAACATGGTTGGGGTGCTCTTGATCTTTAAATCCTGGTGGCTGCTCTACATACACTTCCTCCTTAGTTGGTTCGTTGAGGAAGGCACTTCTGACGTCCATTTGATACATCACGAATGGACTCAAGTCTAGCTACAGGAGCGAAAGTTTCGTCCAAGTCCAAACCTTCGACTTGTGAGTAACCTTTAGCCACAAGTCTTGCTTTATTTCTCGTTACCCCTACATATTCATCTTTTTTGTTCCGAAAGACCCATTTGGTTCTAACAATGTTCGCTTTGGTCTTTCCACAAGCTCCCATACTTCATTTCTCTTGAAGTTGTTTAGCTCCTCTTGCATTGCAATCACCAAATATTAATCCTTTAATGCTTCTTCTACCCTGTATGGTTCCGAAAGAGAGACAAAAGAGTAATATTCACAAAAATTAGCTACGCGATATCTAGTAGTTACTCCCTTAGCAATGTCTCAAATGATATTGTTGACGGGATGATCTCTTTGTACATTCTGATGTAATCTTGGGTGAGGGACTTGTGAAGTTGCTTGTTCTTCATTTTCTTCATATTCATTGTCTCCTCCTAGATCATTGCTTCTGTGGTTATGTTGCTCTTCTTGATCTTCCTGATCTTCATCTTGTGCATGAGCTCCCCCTTGATCATTGCTTTCCTGTTCAGGTTCATCTTGTGGTTGCTCTTGAGGTCGAATATCACCAAGTGTCATCCTCCTCAATGCTTGACATGAGGCTTATTCTTTATCTAGCACACACATATCAACTTGCTCCACTTGGGAGCCGTTAGTTTTATCAAACACTACGCCACGTGCTACTTCAACAAGGCCAGAGACTTTGTTGAAGACATGATAGGCATAGGCATTTGAGTCATAACCGAGCAAGAACCCTTCATAGAATTTCGAAGCGAACTTCGAAGTCCTCGGTTTCTTGTTCAAGATAAAACATTTGCAAAAATACTTTAAAATGTCAAACATTTGGTCTGTTACCGGTGAGAAGCTCATATGGCGTATTCTTCAAGAGTCCGTGAAGATAAAACCGGTTTGTGGCGTGACAAGCAGTGTTCATCGCTGCAGCCCAAAACCGGTCCGATGTCTTGTATTCATCCAGCATTGTCCTCGCCATATCGATTAGTGTTCTATTTTTCCTTTCTGCCACCCCGTTTTGTGAGGGGAGTAGGATGTCAAAAATTCGTGCTTTATTCCTTCTTCATAGGTACTCCTCAACTTCTGTATTCTTGAATTTTGTCCCGTTAAAACTTCTAATGTTCTTCACAGTTGAGGAGAATTCGTTCTGAGCTTTTTTTCAGGAATTTCATGAGGATTCCCTGAGTTTCTGATTTATCATACAAGAAAAATACGCAGGTGAATCTTGAAAAATCATCAACAATAACTAAATCATATTTGTTACCGCTGATGCTTATATAAGCAATTGGACTGAAAAGGTCTATGTGAAGAAGTTCCAGTGGTCTTGTGGTAGTCATCATGTTCTTGGCGGGGTGCGGTGCCCCAACTTGTTTTCCCGCCTAGCAAACGCTGCATGACCTGTCTTTTTCAAAAACAACATCTTTTAAGCCTCAGATGTGACCACCTTTTAGAAGTTTTTGCAGATTTCTCATCCCAACATGGGCTAGCCGTCTATGTCACAACCATCCCATGTTAGTTTTAGCAACCAAGCAAGTGTTGAGTTCAGCTTTATCTTTGTTGAAGTCAACAAGATAAAGCTTTCCCTTCAACATTCCCTTGAATGCAATTGAGCCATCACTTCTTCTAACAATGATCACATACTCATTAGTGAATAAACAGTTATAACCTCTGTCGCATAGCTGAGATATAGACAAAAGGTTATAATCTAAAGAATCTACATGTAAAAATTCGAGAGAGTATGTTGAGAAGAGATTTCAATTTTACCACTACCAAGGACCTTTCCTTGGCTGTTGTCTCCAAAGTATATCCCTTCACTTGGATATGCGTTGCGCTCATACTCCACAAACATATTCCTCTCTCCGGTCATGTGATTTGTGCATTCGCTGTCTAGCCCATTTTGATCCACCAGTAGAGTAGGCCTGCAAAACAGATTATTCCTTTGTTTTAGGTACCCAAGCTTGCTTGGGTCCTCTCAGGTTAGTTACAAGAGTATTGGGCACCCACACGCAAGTTTTTGAGTTCTTGTGGCGTGGCCCTGCATATTTATCAAATACATGTCCAAACATGTCTTTCATAAGTACATAGGAAGCATCAAAAGTACGAAATAATATTTGCAAGTCAAATTCACTTGATGTTTCCTTAACAAAAGTGATTTTCTTCTTAGCATGAACATTGGTGGACATGTGTTTGTTCTTGTTAAACCCAAGACCATCTTTGATGTTAGGAGCTCTAGTGACCATATATGCACTACGTGCATATTTGATCTCCTCCTTGTCAAATATGCTACTTTGGGAAGGATGCTTAGCATGAGAAGTAGAAGAATCAAGTTTCACAACATTTTTCTTAATGGAACATGTGTAGGTTGTAATTGTTGTCGGACTTACACCTTTGGAAGGTGAGTTTTGGAGGAGGAGTCACTTTGCTTTACTGACTCAACTTGCACTTCAAGAATCTTGTTAACTTTTGACAAGTTAGCAAGTTCATCCTTGATTGCAACGTGTGAGTCTTGTAGCTTTGAGTAAGTTTCCTTACTCAAGGCTAGCTCATGCTCAAGTGACTTGCTCTTCTCCTTTTCAAGCTCAAGGAGTTTTTCAACCCCTTGATACCACTTTCTTTCACGAATGATCATATCTTCTTGTCGGTTGACAAGCTCCTCATTCTCAAAGATTTCATCCGATAAAATTTTCATTTTCTTCAATGCAGTTTTACTTAGTCCCCTAAACATCTCCTCATTTTCACTAGAGCTGTCAAAATCATTAATAGAGGAATTTAGCGAGGGAGGAGTAAGTCAAACCTTTTTCTTGCCTTCTTTAGCCATAAGGCAAGTGTGATTGTGTTTCTCCCGTCCTCCCATGTTCGGCAAGAGCGTAGATCTCTTGGTAGGCTTCTTGATGGCAATGGAGGCCATCTCCTATTCTTCATCGGAGGAGGACTCTTCGTTTGAGTCCATCTCTTTGCCAATATGCGCTTGATGGGATTGCCTCCTTTTCCTAAAGATCTTCTTTTCTTGAGGCTTCGTTTCCATCTTCCTCTTATTCTCTTCATAGGTGCCGTCAACCATGAAGTGACCATACTCGCCACAATTATAGCAGGTACGTCGAGCCTTGGATTTTCCTTTTTCTTTGCTCTTCCATTCACTTGAGTTGCTGTCGTTTCTTCTTTTCATCATGCGCTTGAATTTTTTGATAAAGAGTACCATCTCTTCATCATCTAGGTCAGTGCTCACATCACTTGTGTCTCCTTCGTCTTGAGCTTCACGAGTTTCCTTTCCTTTAGGCTTGTAGGTTGCTTTGAGAGCAACTTCCTTTTTTTTGGAGGAGGTGAGCTCAGCTAGGTCTTTAACGTATTGGGCTTCTTTCTCCATCATCTCATGGTTTATGATTTTGCCCAATAGTTCATCAGGAGTCATTTTGTGAAACCCTGAGCTTTCTCGGATCATTGAGCATAAGGTGACATTTTTTGGCATGAAGGCTCTAATCATCCTTTTGACCACCTCATGGTCAGTCCACTTCTTTCTTTCATAGGCACAAATCTTGTTAATAAGCGCCTTCATCCGGTTGTACATGTCTTGAGGTGATTCTCCTTCTTCAATGGCAAATATCCCCAATTCTCCTTCAAGCATCTCAATTTTGGCTTCTCGGACTGACCTATTTCCTTCATGTGCTATTTTAAGTGTATCCCAGATTTCTATTGCGATTTCTAATCCATCGATCTTGGTGAACTCCTCCCGACTCAGTGATGAGGTAATCACTGCAACGACTTGTGTGTTGCAGTAAATTTCTTGTTCTTGTTCTGGAGTTAATTCTCCTTCCGTATCCGGGATATCTACACCTGTACACACAATATGCCAAAGAATGAGATTCAAAGAGATTAATGTACTTTCATATTTTATTTCCACATGGTGTAGTCGTTTTCGTCGAATTGCAGAGGCTTTCCCATGGGAATAGAAAGATAATGATTATTTGTATTAAGATGATTGTAGTTGTAAGAGTATCGGGAGTATTCATGATGAACACTCCCCGTTGTGTTCTCGTCCTCTTTTCCCTTTTGGTTCAGGAGTTTCTTCCTTGGAAGTGCCTTGAGGTGACACACTTCTTCATCGTCATGTTGATTTTCCCTGTGTACATCGAAGGTTTTTGTATCTTGCTCTTCTTTTGTATTGGACACCCTCAGGATCTCATTGTTCTTCTCTCAGGCCATTTATCTCTCCGAGCGGTAAGTCTCGTCGATGGATAACCTGCTCTGATACCAATTGAATGTGTCCCTAAGAGCACAATGAAACGTAGACAACGATCTCCCAACCCCAAATCTGAATACTCAATTGATTTTCACCTTTGAGGACTTTAGATGCGTGGGGAGATGTATTTTTAGGCTCTTGGGACAAGTGGCAGCACTAGGGTTTGAGTTGTGAACAGTAGAATACGTTAATTGTCTTTGTGGGGTCGTGAATCTCCTATTTATAGTGTTTCCAAAATTGTTACCGTTAGGGATCCTGACGACCGGACTAGTCCATACTAGGGACTGGACTTGTCCGGTGTTGTCGGTACCCTGCGTACCGTATACCCCTTGGGACTAAAAAAGACCAAAGGAACTTCACCCGTCTGAGTTGAAGACCTGCGAAGGCCCCACATGTCATATAGGACTGGACCTGCCTCCATCTATGGTTAGTCCTGGTGCTGCCACGTGTATACAGCAACCGGACCTACATCCCACACATGGGATAGCTCCGGGCTAAACACTTGTGCGGCACCCCCGGAGCTAACCCATGACAGAGGGAAGCTCCGGTACCGACGTGTGTACATCTACACAGGACCTACCCGTCCCAGACGGAAAGCTTCAATGCTGCCACGTGTCCAACCACCAGACCTTCAGCCTCAACAATCAGACTGGTGGACCCTCAACAGCTCGGACCTTCAAGGGGCAATCAAAGACTTCAAGACCCAATTAAGTGTCATTAATACCATATTAATGACACACTATCAGAAGGCTCTTAATACCAGTAAAGGCACTGTCGATGGTTGAATCCGGCAGATCTCCCGACACTACTGTTAGTAGTCCGTGGAGTTTGTAGTTCGGTAATGGGCGCGCAGAGATTCAAGAGATGGTGGCAAATTGACACAGAGTTTTACGTGGTTCGGGCCGCCTGAGCGTAACACCCTGCTCCACGGGGTGTGTTGATGTTGTATTGAGCGAGTATGTATGTGTGTGAGAGCGTAAGTGTCTCGCGTCTAGAGAGCTCAAAGAGAGATCGCCCCATGTGTATCGTCGACCAATCCTTTTATAGTACAAGGACTGGTCGTTACATCGTTAGCCTGGCCCAACATGTGGCCCTGGCGGTTATTAATTTTTCATACACAATAAATGGGGTTAATTAACCTTAATGGAGTGGTAACGGGCCTTAACAGTGTCGTTACTGGTATTAAGGGTCTTCCGATCGTGTGTCATTAATATGGTATTAATGACACTTAATCGGGTCTTGAAGTCCTTGATTGCCCCTTGAAGGTCTGAGCCGTTGGGGGTCCACCAGACTGATTGTTGAGGTTGAAGGTCTAGCGGTTCGGACACGTGGCACCTCCGGAGCTTACCATTGTGGACGCGTAGGTACGGTGCTGTTGGACACGTGTCGGTACCGGAGCTTTCCTCTGTCTGAGGTTAGGTCCGGGGGTGCCATACTGGTATCCAATCCGGAGCTTTCCCATATGTGGGTGGTAGCTCCGGTCTTATGATACACGTGGCGGCCCTGGGACTAACCATGTCAGGGAAGCAGGTCCGGTTACGGCTGACATGTGGGGCCTTCGGAGGTCTTCAAATCTGGTAGATGGAGTTTCCATGTGATCTTTGCAATCCTAAGGGGTATCCGGTACGCAGGGTACCGACAGTGGCCGCCTGGGCCCACCTCTGGAAGAGACCTTTTGGATGAAGTCATTCTGCTGGAGGTGGGTCCATTCTTCGGTTTCTGAGCCGTGTCTTCAAGGGTCTTCGAATGTGCCGTTGGCGGTAGTTCGTAGTTAAACTAACGCCGCATGGCATATCCTGGATGCGACAGGTGAGATCTTAGCATGCGGATCTCACGCAATTGAAGGTCACCGATTCCCGATACAAAAATCGTATCGGTTCCGCGCGCCCTGTCAGGCCGCCGCCTTCGGGTTTCCCGCCTTTCATGATGACAACCGTTCGCTTGAGGTAAGGACCTCAACTTGATCGTCGGGGTGGCCCCGATCCCCCTTGTCATTGGCAGGTTGAAGTTTTTGACTGGTATCGTTGGCTCCTCTGCGGTTTCCATCCAAGCATTGCGGGGGCTTACTTGAGAAGGAAAGTACGCACCATTTGGGGGTTCTTTATGCCTTTCATTCGAACTTGCGCTCAAATCCTTCAAACTTTTGCTTGCTTTTCCTCTCTCATCCCGCTGTGCTGCGATGGAGTTGAGTCTTCGCTAGAGCCGCCTGAAGATTGATGGTGATTTGAAGAAGGTCCGGGCCCTCATGGGGTGGTCCCCTAACTTCTTCAACCACCTGGTCCGTGCCGGCAAGCTTCCTTTCATGAAGGAGCATGTCGGCGACATGGTGTACTTCTCCGCGTACGTCATGGTGGGACTGATCCCACCTTTCTCCACTTTTTTCTTGATGCTGCTCGACTTCTATGGTCTGCAGCTATACCACCTTGGCCCCCACTCCATTCTCCCGGTGTCGATCTTTGTCCACTTCTGCGAGATGTGGGTGGGCATTCCCCCCTGCGTTGAGCTCTTCCGCACCTTCTTCACCGTCCAGACCACCGGCAAGAGTGATGAGTACCTTGGCTTCTATTATTTTGTGAAGCGCAAGAAGTGCCTGTACAAGTACATGCGGTCATTTCCTTCTCGGAAGTGGGATGACTGGAAGAAGGATTGGATCATCATCAGGGTGGAGGAGCATGAGAAGATGGAGCTGCCCGAGGGCCTCCCCAACGTCGACACTGCAGCTTGGAGCGAAGCTCCGGTGTTATCGGACGCCTTCAACCCTGCTCTAACCAGGATCTGCCAATGCGTGGAAGGAGGGGTGACTCCTCAGGCGGTATTTTGCAAATTTCTTACCAACAGGTGGGCTCCGCTGAAGAAGAGGGAGAAGCTTGCTTGGGCCCTCAACAGTGTGCTGGACGACGACCGGATCGAGATCAGTTTGAAGTCCAACATGGTGGGCGCAACTTTGGAGTTTCACCTCAAGAAGTTCTAGCACGACATTGACGTCAAGGGTGATGAATTGACTCCGCCAGTGGCTTTCCTCCCACTGAACATGGAGGCAGAGTTCAGAAGAGAGCTCCGACGGAAGATGCCAGTGATTGACGACCTTAGTGTCATTGAGAGGTGTTCGATCACCGGGTTGGCGATCTCCGGAGCTTTTGAGGGTGGTCCCCCTTCCATCCTGAAATAGAGAGTTGAAGTCATGGGCAAGGGCAAAGAGTTGGTCAAGCCCTCGAGCCGTAAAAGGAAGTTGAAGCATTCTAACGAGAGGTCCGTTAGACCTGCTCCTTCCACGGCTGCACCTTCTCCCCGGAGGGGAAGGTCTTCATTGGTGGCAACTACTCCAGCATCGACATCTCCCCAGGGTGCTAGCTCCGGCCATGCGGCTCCAGTACCAGGGCCAGCTGAAGGCTCTAGGTCCGGAGGTTCTTCCCGGTCGAGGGGGGCCTCAACCCGAGTGACTCCAACAGCAGCAGCGAGCTACGGGGAACCTTCCGGAGCCACCTCGCCAGTGGCGACAGGGTCCGGCTCCGATCGTCCAGAGAAGAGGTTCCGTGCTAACTGGTGCAGAAGCCTTCCGAGGTAATTTTTGATTTTTTACCTCAGTCGATTGTTTTTTGTTGTAACTACGTTTTGAGTTTCTTCGTCCTTCATCCACAGAGTGCCCAAGAAAAGGGCTGAAGCTCCGGTTCCTGCAGCAGCAACCGAGGCTACGCAGGCGGAAGCTCCGGCTCCGATTCCAGTGCTGCCCCAAGAGGTGGTTGAGGCTGCGTCGGCTCCGGTGCCGGCTATCGTGGTCTTGGACCTCGACTCATCCCCAGAAGCTCCCGTGGTAGCGCCGGACCACGGGAATGAAGATGTACCAGCGGCACTAGCCCCGGAGGTTGAAGCTCTGGGCTCGGATGCTGAAATGATGGATGCTCCGGTCTTAGAGTCGGAGGTAGCTGCAATTCTGGCCCTAGAGCCGAATGTTGTTGAAGCCCCGACAGTTGAGCTGGTGGTTGATGAGGCCTCGACGGTAGAGCCGGGTGTAACTGAAGTTCTGGTGCTTGAGCCGGTTGTCGAGGAAGCTTTGGCGGTAGAGCCGGTTGCGACAGAGGTTCCGGCGGTAGAGGTGGTCGTCGAAGAAGTACTGGCGCCTGAGCCAGTTGCTGTAGAGGTGCTGGTGCTCGAGCCCATGGTGGTCGAGGCATCAGCACCAGAACCGGTGGTGGAGGAGGCGCCAACGTCGAAGCTGAACGTGGCTTCAGCTCTAGCAGAATCTTCTACGCCTGCCCCAGAAGTAGTGGTCCTGGAGGTGCCCGCGCCCGAGCCAGGGTGCCTAGATGAAGCCGCCGTCTCCCCGCCTGAGGGGCCAGCTGTTGATGATCTGGCGGCGGGACCTTCAGAGCCAATTCCAGAGGTCGTAACTTCTACTGCGGGACCTTCCTCGGCGGCGGCCGAGGCTATCTCAGAGGACGACCCTAGTGCCGTGGAAGCTCAGGGGACCGCTCTTATAGAGTGGGACCCAATTTTTGTTACGGAGAACCCACTGGAACCGGTGGAGATGACCCCGGCAGGTCCTGACCCGATCCCCCTATCGTTGTCTATTGACAATGCCTGCTCCAGTCTTCGTCAGGTCTAGCTGGCTTTCTATCACGACAGCAAGGCCCTCGAGGAGGAGCGCCAAACTCTCAGGGGGTGGCACAACCGGCTCCATTTCGAGACCAAGTTGGCGCAGTCAAGGCTGGCTGACGACAAGGAGTGGGTGCAGAGGGAGAAGGCCCGCCTGGAATACTGGGGTAAGCTGCTGGATGAGAGGGAAAGCATGACGCGATCCCTTGACAACCAGTCCCGGGCCATCTACGAGCAGGCCAAAGCTGCTAATAGCGCAGCGGATGATCGCCAGGAGAGGCTCGACGCCATCCACGCTAGTCTCGTCAAGCACCAGGAGGCCCTTGAGGAGCGAGAGAGAAAGCTCGAGAATGAAGAGCAAAAACTCCTAGAGCTGCGGGATGACATCGTGAAGAGGGAAAAAGAGCTCACTCAGAGGCTAACTCTGGGTGACAAGAGTCTCGAGGAGTGCACCAAGAAATTGGAGGAGCGCTACGAGAGAGAGAGAGGAGAAGAAGGCCTGGGAGCGAGGGCAGGAATTCCACAGGAGGGAGAATGTCGTTGCTGCCAGGGAGAAGAAAGTGCAGGGCCGGGAGAAGGACCTGGTCGACCGCCGGAACAAGATCCACCTCCAGGAGGAATAGCTCGGAAAACTCGAAAGGCAAGTTGCTGAAAAGATTCAGCAGAACGCCAAAGAGGTTGAGCGCCTTGCCCATGAGAATTCAGAGCTTGCGGTGACCAGAATATCCTTGGAGGAGATGCGAGGCTCGAGGACTGTGGAGTCCCAACAAGTTTGGGACTTCCTGGGCAAATCTAACGACGCACTGACGCCAATGGGTTTTAGTCCCGTGTGTCCGGATGATACAGAACCGGAGCTGGACCTGGCGTTGCAGGCGTTGAGTTCGGCAGACAACAAGCTCACCAAGATGGGCGATGTCATCGTTGACTAGCTGGAGACCGAGGGACAATCCCTGGCAAAGGACGTCGCAGAATTCGTGTTGACGTGCTACACAAGCCGGGACCCTCAATTCCCCCTGGACCCGGTGCTTGAAGGCCCCATCGAAGGAGAGGGAGAAGCTGCCCAAGCCAGCGTGTTGGAGGCTGCCCAGAAGGTCACCTCGTTCTTCCATAGGGTCTACAACCATCTCTTTGTAGATCCCACTTGTATCCTCTCTTCTTTTTCTCCAATTTTGTAATCTCTTGTCTCCAGATGAAATCCAAGTTTTTTGTGAATTTCATTTTTTGTCTTCAACACCTTTGTCCCACTTGGCCCCCTAGTAGATGTACACAATTTGATTGTGAACATGTACCAAGAGGATGTAACAGTTGTTGAAGACTTGCGCACTTCGAACTTGCAGAATGTAGGTTCGAAGTCTTCGATAGTGAAGGCCCCCTGAGGCTGTCGGAGCTTAGTGGCTCCGGCAATGACCATCGTCAGAGCTTAGTAGCTCCGACAGTAGTCTCCATCAATGCGTAATGCATCGACGGTTAGTCCTCTGGGGTGTCGGAGCTTGGTGGCTCCGGCAGCGACCTCTGTCAACACTTGGTGTGTCGACAACAGACTCCACTATAGAGTCTTCCCACCATCTTTTCTTCACGTTGACGGTTGGCCCCCTAGCTTTACCGGAGCTGAGTAGCTCCAGCGACGCTTGCTGTCAATGTTTGAACATCGACCACAAGCCACCTAGGGGATGTCGGAGCTTTGGTAGCTCCGGTCATTCACCATCATTGTGTGATCTTTATTTTTCTTGCACACTGAAGTCAAGAAAAATAGTAAAATCCGTTTCCTATCTATAACTTCATTGCGGCTTACTATTCCCGAGAAAGTTTTAGGTCGAACACAATTCTAAATACAATCAAGTGCGCTGCCTTGTTTCCTTCAGGTCCGATCATTTCTGGACTCGCCTTACTTCGGCCTGTCGGGGTGTAGGTAGAGTGGCGTACTTAGGGTGCATGACCAGGCTAAGTCGATAGCACACTCCGGCCCTAGATTGGCTTGGCGGCATTCAGACGAGTAGACCATCAACAATGTTTGGACCCAGAAGAATAGACAATGCAACTGAAACTGTACATGAACTGGTTGAGCTAAAGTTTCTTAAGAACTGCACAACTTTGTTATAGACAAGAAAGAGAAAAATAAAAAATATTGAGCCTGTACAAAGTAAATGCATGTGGAGTCTATTTTCACACAATGACGTCTTTCATTATAGGTCCGGGGTACAAGGGAAACAAGTACACTCTTAGGGCACGGAACGAGACTAAGTGTATTTCGTTTCTCGTTTGACCCAAGGTAGCTAGCTTTCACTTTTAGTTCTGAGACTGTGACAAGTGTTGCATGGACGTTGCAGACCTTACGAGGTAGGTCCGGCTGTCCTCCCGGAGGAGCTACCCGACTCTGTACAATGACTCTATAACATACATCACATGTAATTACAGACTCACCTCCGTGATATTAAGCGTAGAACTTACGGAGGTGCTCAATGTTCCAAGGATTTGGGAGAGGTGTCCCATCCTCGGTTTCCAAGCGAAAGCATCCAAGACGGGATACTTTGATCACTAGGAAAGGTCCTTCCCAGCTGGGGGAAAGTTTTTTTAACCCTTCTCTAGATTGTATTCTCCGTAGCACCAGATCGCCTTCCTCGAGCTATCGGCTATGAACATGCTGTTGGTGATAGCGTCGAAGAGCTTGGCGGTATCGGACATTCTGAACAGCTGCTTGGCACATTCCCTCTTCAAGGAGGTCAAGGTCTTCACACCGTAGCTGGTCATGCGTGGCTTCATCGAAGGTCCGGACCCAGAGCGACCCCAAGGTGATTTCCAGAGGAAGGACTGCTTCAGCTCTGTACACCAGGAAGAAGGGTGTCTCTCCAGTTGACCGGTTTGGAGTTGTCCTGTTGGCCCATAGAGTGGGCGGAAGCTCTTCGATCCAGTTGGCTCCATGTTTTTTCAGGCGCTCATATGTGCGCGTCTTGAGTCCTTTTAGGATTTCTATATTTGCTCTCTCGACCTGGCCATTGCTTGCCGGGTGAGCTATGGAAGCGTAGCTGACTTGGATGTTGAGGTCTTCGCAATATCCTTGGAATGCAGAGCTTGTGAACTGGGTCCCATTATCAGTTATGATTTTGTTTGGGACTCAAAATCTGCATACGATGGACTGCAAGAAGTTGATAGCTGATTGCTTGTTTATTTTCACAAGTGGAGTTGCTTCCGGCCACTTGGTGAATTTGTCAATGGCAACATACAGGAACTTGTAACCTCCGACGGCTCTTGGGAAAGGTCCCAAGATATCCATCCCCCACACAGCGAAAGGCCATGTAGGAGGTATCATTTGAAGAGGCTGAGCCGGTGTATGAATTTGTTTTGCATGAAACTGGCATGCTTCACATTTCTTCACCAGCTCAGTTGCATCCTGGAGCGCTGTAGGCCAGTAAAAGCCATGCCAAAAGGCTTTACCGACCATCGTGCGGGAAGACGTGTGGTTCCCACACTCGCCTCCATGGATTTTTGTGAGGAGCTCACATCCTTCTTCCCTTGTGATGCACTGCATTAGGACGCCGTTGGCACCACGCCGATAGAGATCCCGTTCTACCAACGTGTATCTTTTAGCCAATCTGACTATCCAGTCAGTGGATACATCATCGTCAGGAAGCATATTGTCTTTCAAGTAGCTCCGTATCTCTAAGATCCATGCATCGGAGCTTGCTTGAGCATTTGAGTCTTGCGTGCTAGGTTGCTCGGAGCTTCCGGCAGCACCTACGACCCTTGATGGCTGTCATGGTAACAGGGGCCATTGGGACCGCCAGCTTCGGGATGCTGGTCTCGCCCCCTTCGCTCAGTTCGGCGGGCTGAGCTGTGGGTTTTGACAACCTCCGGACGAAGGTTCCGTCGGGAGCCGGAGCTCCGGTTGACGCTTTCGTCGAGAGTTCGTCAGCTTCAGCTTTATGGAGACGCTGGACATGGTGGAGGTCCAGGACTTCAAAGTCCTTTTGAAGCCTCTGGACTTCAAGGAGATAAGTAGCTAGTTGGGGATTGTTGCAGGAGTATTCACCCTTCACCTGTTTAATGATGAGCTGCAAATCTCCCTTTACCAACAGCTGCTTGACATTGTATGACAGTGCCACCTTTAATCCGTAAATGAGTGCTTCATACTCCGCCATGTTGTTGGTTGCCTTGAAGTCAAGGTGGACCATGTATTTTACCTTCTCCCCGGTTGGAACGAGGAGAAGGACTCCAGCTCCGGCCCCCTGCTTTTGCATGGAGCCGTCGAAATAGAGAGTCCAGTGAGGCTCGGTGAATACCGGATCCTTGAGTTCCGGCTTCTGCTCACTAGGGCCCCCAGGGTTTTATGGAGAGGGGGTCCATTCCGCCACGAAGTCCGCCAATGCTTGACTCTTGATTGCTTGTCTTGGGACGAATTCTAGGTCAAACTCGACCAATTCCACAACCCACTTTGCAATGTTCCCAGTGGAATTGGGATTATGCAAGATCGCACGTAGTGGATAAGAGGTCACCACTGAGATCTTATGAGCTTGGAAGTAATGGTGAAGCTTCCTAGAGGTGATAGGAACCGCATAGAGCAGCTTATGCACCTCTAGGTATCGAGTCTTGGCGTCATGGAGTACTTCGCTGATGAAGTACACTGGGCGTTGGACTGTCCGGACCCTCTCGGAGGGGCCCGGAGCTTCCTCCTCATCGACCCGGACCCTCCTAGAGGGGTCCGGACCTTCTTCGGGGACCTCCGGGTCCTTGCTGAAGGAACCCGGAGCTTCTTCTGGAGTGACCCGGACCTTCCCAGAGGGGTCCGAATCCTCTTGTTCAAAAAGAGTAACTCCTTGTAGATCCAAGTCTGAGGGCTGGGACCCAGACTCGCCTTCAGGAACCTCCTGACCCTCCCGGAGGGGTCTAGATTCCTGAGCTTGTGAAGGTTATGGTCTCTCCGCAACCAGGACCATGCTAACAACTTCGTCAGTTGCCGAAATGTAAAGCAGTAGAGGCTCACCAGGGTTCGAAGCTACCAATGTTGGTAGAGTGGTGAGGAGCTGCTTTAGCTCCTGGAAGGCCTTTTCTGCTTCTTCAGACCATTGAATAGTCTGGACTTCCTCAAAAGCTTGAAGAAGGGAAGTGCCCGTTCCGCCAGTCTTGAGATGAACCGGATGAGGGCGGCTAGACATCCAGTCACCTTCTGGACGTCTTTGATGTGGGCTGGTGGCCGCATATCTTCAATGGCTTTAATCTTCGCCGGATTCGCCTCTATGCCTCGATGGTTCACCAAGAATCCAAGAAGCTTTCCGGAGCTAACCCCGAAGACACACTTGTCTGGGTTCAGCTTTGTGCAGGTGACCCGCAGCTTGTCGAAGACAGCTTGCAAGGTGTCAAGAAGTGAGGTGTCCTTGATTTTGACAATTATGTCATCAACATACACTTCCACTACGTCTCTGATGAGCTCTCCAAAGGTTTTGTACATAGCTCGTACAAATGTTGAGGCTGCATTCTTGAGACCAAATGGCATGGCAGTATAACAATACAATCCATCTACTGTGATAAAGGAAGTGTGCTCTTCATCTTCCCTAGACATTCTGATTTGATGGTGCCCAAAATATACGTCTAGGAAACACAGTAATTCACACCCGGAAGTGGAATCCACTATCTGATCTATTCTAGGTAGTGGGAATGGATCTTTTGGACATGCCTTATTCAGTGTTGTGTAGTCTATACACATCCGAAGCTTCCCGCCGGCCTCGAGTACAATGACTGGGTTTGCCAGCCATTTTGGGTGGAAGACTTCTTGGATGAATCCAGCTTCAAGCAACTTCTTCACTTCTTGTCTTATGAAGTTCTGTCGCTCTACTGATTGCTTTCGAGGCTTCTGATGTACGGGTCGAGAGTTGGGATAGATCTTCATATTATGCTCGATCACTTCCCTAGGGATCCTAGGCATTTGCGAAGGTTGCCAGGCAAACACGTCAACGTTAGCCCAGAGGAAAGTGATGAGTGTGAGTTCCTATTTGTCATTCAGACCTCCCAATATACAGGTGCTCTGAGCAGCATCGGAACCGATTTGGACGACTTTGACGGGAATGTCAGTGTCGCCGCTTGGTTGCACACGGGGTGCGGAGGTTGAGCCTCGTTGACGAATGCTCGGGGGTTTTGGAGCTTGCTCCTGCCTGGACTCTTCCTCCTGTGCTGTAGCAAGTGCGTGAAGTTCTTCCAGAGCAGTAACTCTGGCAGTGCGATCTCCATGGATCCGAAGAACACCAGCTGGTGTCGGCATCTTCAACACCAGGTAGCCATAATGAGTTGCAGCCATGAACTTGTACAAGGCTGGCCTGCCCAGAATGGCGTTAAAGGGTAAGTTGATCTGAGCAACATCAATGACCAAATTCTCAGTGCGATAATTCTCCCGAGTCCCAAAGGTCACGGGGAGAGTAATGGCACCAAGTGGGGTTATGGCCCCCGAACCTACTCTAGAGAAAGGTATGGAGGGGCGAAGGTCCGAAGGTCGGAGCTGAAGCTTGACGAAAGCTTCAAAGCTTATGAGGTTCAGCCCCTGAAAGCATCTAGGCCCCATGAGGTACGGTTTCGGTGATTAATGACAACCATTCGATATTACTAATGAATTTGTGAATGCAAGGTCCCAACAATCACTCAATCAAATGAAATCAAAATTACATTGGAGACCCATATAAAATCAACCAATGGGATCAAATCGAATCATACGAAGACAAGAAGTGAAAGCTCTAACTTGACATCACTCAATGCTTGAAGACTATCAGAACAACACTTCAAACAAAGTAACAAAGAGGTCACAAGTTCAAATTCCAAAAGAACAACTCAAAACAACTCGAAGTCAACAAATTGAACACACCGGATCATCCGATGTTTTCTGAGTTGACTGCATCGATCGAGTTGTGTCAACAGAAGAAGAAGACCTCAGAGTAAAGAACTCACCGGATCATCCGATGTGAGTGGCTCAATGACATCGGTCCATCAGCACAGATTGCAATACCATTGGACCAAGTGAAGCACCGGATCATCCGATGTGCAGACTTACACACATCGGTCGATCACTCCAGTAAGCATCAAGATCAAGCAAATTCTAGAGGAAGAGCCACCGGATCATCCGATGAGAAGACAGGTCAACATCGGTCTAACAACGGTCATATCTGACACAGTGACATCAGCTAATTTTGCTTTGACCGATGATAACTGAAGGGAAGACATCGGATCATCCGGTGTTCGCAGAGAAGTGATGTCAGCCTACTTTTTCAACGGCTATTTCATGGAGGCTGGCTATTTATACCCCTTCAACCTGTCAAATCGACATGACTTGAAGCCCAGACATACTCTACACATCCTAGAGCATTCAAGACATAGAGCTACCACTTTCACATCATTGTTCATCATTTGTACACCAAGAGATAGGCTAGAACTAGCTAGAGATAGTGCTTGTGTGCCTCCATTCTTGGTGATTGGAGTCTCTAGTGAAGTGAGAGCCATAAGGAAGTGTCCCTTGGTGTGTGTGACTTTCGGAGCTTGCCAAGAGAATTGTGGAAGCCCGGAGGATTCAAAGTGTACAAGGTTTGAGCTCCACCTTGCCAAGGTTGGCAAACAGAGAAGAATAGTGAAGACGCCCTTGTCTCGGTGACTTGGGAGTGGCAAAACCCTTCGGTGGGTGCCACAACGTGGATGTACGAAGATCCTTGTGATCTTGTCGAACCACGGGATAAACTCTGTGTCCTTTGAGCGTTTGCATCCCTCTCCCCTTTACATTTATGCAATCTTCATTCCGCAACTTTATTTTACATTGATTGCATAGATTAATCGCATAGGGAATTGGGCTTTAAGTTGTTAGCTTTTAATTACCTTAAAATTTGAAAGAAAGCCCAATTCACCCCCCCTCTTGGGCGTTTCGATCCTTACAATTGGTATCAGAGCCTTGTTGCTCATTGGATCATTCTAGCCTCACCGCTAGAGAGCTAAAATGGCAAAGAATGGGGGTTCGGTTCCTACCTTCGAGGGCAAGAACTTTGCCTATTGGAAAGCACGCATGCGTGCCTACCTAGAGGCTATTGCTCCCGAAGTTTGGGAAGCGACCCATGCGGGGTTCGGAGATCTTAATTATGTTGGTGATCAACTAAAATGGGATGCTAAGGCTAGAAATACTATCTATGAATGCATAAGTCAAGATGTATTTGCTAGAATTGCGAGTAAAGAGAAAGCTTGTGAAATTTGGGAATGTTTAATTGAAATACATGAGAGCTCATCTCGTGTTAAAGAGCTCAAATATCACTTTCTTAAATCCAAGTATGATGAATTCAAAATGCTTCCTCATGAGAATGTTAACCAAATGTTTTCTCGTTTAAATGTGCTCATTGAGGAGATTAATGCACTTGACATTGCTTCTCTTGGTAAGGGACTTATCAACCGCAAGATCCTCATGCTTCTACCCAAGCCCAAGTACAACATTATCAATTCAATGCTCCAAAAAGAGTCACTTGACAACATTGAAGTTTCGGAGCTCATTGGAGAAATTCATGCTCATGAGATGAGCGTACTTGGAATGATGGAGGAGTCATCATCAAAAACCATTGCTCTCAAGGCTTCAACCAAGAAGACAACTCCCAAAAAGAAGAAAGTGGTTGAGCCTAGCTCAAGTGAAGAAGAGCAAGCAACAAGCGAAGAAGACGATGATGAGCTTGCGTTGATGATGAGAAAATTCTCACGTCTAAACTCCAAGATCGCAAAGAAGGGATACTCTTTTGATCCCAAGAAGGCCTTCCTCCCAAGAAAAGATGAAAACAAGACATGCTATAATTGTGGTGATCAAGGCCACATATCATATGATTGTCCAAGATCGGACAAGAGGAAGGACAACCACAAGGGAAAGTATCGAAAGCTAGAAGAAAGTGATGAAGATGAAGAAGAGGTCAAGCCCAAGCGCTCCTTTGGAAAGAAGAAATTTGACAAAGGCAAGAAGACCAAGCTCTTTCCAAAGAAGAGAAGAGGGCCTCAAAAGGTCTTCATGTGCGAGGCCAATGAGTGGATCACGGATGAAGAGTCAAGCGACGAAGAGAGTGAAGATGAAGAAAACTTGGCGGGCCTTGCCGTCGTCAACAAGGATAACTCACCTCTTCGTCCACCTCCTATGTGCCTCATGGCGAAAGGTAACACTAAGGTACGTGACGATTCTAGCGATGATGATGATGAGCTCTCCCCCGATGAATTAGCATCTATGATCAATGAATACCATGTCATCATAAAAAGGGAGAAGAGCAAGGTTAAGGCACTTGAACAAGCTTGTGCTAAGCTTGAGAGTGCGAAGCTCAATTTGCATGACAAGTATGTAACCATACTTAAAGAGCATGACACGCTCAAATCACATGTCAAGCAAATCGAGGAGGAAAATGCTCAAATCAAGCTTGATCATCATGAGCTTGACTTAGCAAACCAAGCACTCTTGGGAAAACACAATGACTTGGTTCAAGAACATGAAGTGCTTAACCTTGCTTATGGAGCAATTGAACTAAAAATGAAAAACATGAAAAAGGAAACCCTTAATGGCAAAGTATCAACTATTTCACATGCCACTAATATTTTGGATAAGTCTTTGCCGTTGAAAGCAAGCCCTAGGGAGAAGGTGTTGATGGACGAGATTGAAAGTCTCCGCACTAGTGTGGCAAGACTTTCTAAGGGGGAGGACAAGCACAAGGAAATCCTCTACCAACAAGCTAAAGGCTTCAACAAGAGAGGACTTGGATCCTTCCCGGTGCTCAACAAAGGAAAGGTGCCCTCACCGGAGCTTAGGACAAGCTTCATCAAAGAAGTTGGTTCCTATTGTCAACATTGTGAGGTCACCGGACATCACACGAGGGAGTGTCCTCTTCCCAACCGTCCTTCTCCCAAATTGCCTCCTAACTACAAATCTACTTTCAATGATTACCACTATCTCTTGAGCAAAGTAGGTGGCAAGGTGAAGGCAAGGTTCATCAGCAACGACATTAAGGGCATGAAGGGGAAGCTCCCCAAGCAACTTTGGGTCCCAAAATCACTTGTATCACACATACAAGGACCTAAGTTGGCTTGGGTGCCTAAACTCAAAAACTAACTTCATGTGTGTAGGTGAACTACAAAGCCGGAGGAAAGCATTGGGTACTCGATAGCGGGTGCACTCAACATATGACCGGCAATGATGGTATGTTCACCTCCATAGAGAACCCCGACAATCATGAACAAGTCACCTTTGGTGACAACTCAAAGGGGAAGGTAATTGGTTTAGGTAAAATTGCTATTTCGCATGATTTGTCCATTTCTAATGTGCTATATGTTAAGTCCCTTAGTTTCAATTTGCTTCCATTGCACAACTATGTGATCTTGGACTAACGTGCACCTTTGACAAGAATGGAGTTGTAGTAACAAGTGAATCAAGCAAAGAACTAATCTTCAAAGGTTTTCGGCATGGACATCTTTACTTGGTGGACTTCTCCAACAAGGATGCTAGCTTGACCACTTGTCTTTTCACCAAGACGAGTTTGGGTTGGCTATGGCATCGACGCATTGCTCACATCGGGATGAGCAAGCTCAAGAAGTCGTTCAAGCTTGGGATGGTGACCGGCGTGAAGGATGTCACATTTGAGAAGAACAAGCTTTGTAGCGCTTGTCAAGCCGGGAAGCAAGTTGCTTCACACCACCCAATGAAGACAATGGTGTCAACCTCCAAGCCGCTTGAACTACTCCACATGGACCTCTTCGGACCGTCCACATTTCAAAGTCTTGGTGGTAATCTCTATTGTCTTGTTATTGTTGATGACTATTCTAGATATGCTTGGACTTTGTTTCTAGGTGACAAGGGTGAAACTCCGGAAGTCTTCAAGACCTTTGCTAAACGTGCTCAAAGGGAATTTCAACTTCCCATCATCAAGGTCCGGAGTGACAACGGCACCGAGTTCAAGAACTACAACATTGGGGAGTGGTGTGATTGTGAAGGCGTGAAGCATGAGTTTTCGGCCACATACACCCCTCAACAAAATGGTGTCGTTGAAAGGAAGAACAAGACTCTCATCACCCTTGCTAGAGCAATGCTTGATGACTATGGCACGTCGGAGAAGTTTTGGGCCGAAGCAATCAACACGGCGTGCCATGCCGCTAATAGGGTCTATCTTCATCGACTACTTCAAAAGACCCCTTATGAGCTCCTCGTTGGGAGAAATCCCAACATCTCCTACTTCCGAGTCTTCGGGTGCAAGTGCTACATCTACCGCAAGAAAAGGCTTGGTAAGTTTGAAAGAAGGTGTGATGTTGGTATCTTTCTTGGTTATGCGTCAAACTCAAAAGCATATCGAGTATTCAACCAAACCTCCGGGTTAGTTGAAGAAAGTTGTGATGTTGAGTTTGATGAGACTAATGGCTCCCAAGAGGAGAGTTTTGGTCATGATGATATAGATGATGAGCCTCTACGAGAAGCCATGAAAAACATGACCATTGGAGACATCAAGCCCGAAGTTGAGGAGAGCCATGATCAAGGGGGAGCATCAAGTTCCAACATCAACACCTCCATGGCGCCTCAAGTTGATGAAGAAGAAGAAAAAGATGATGATCCATTGCCAATGCAAGATTCACAAGCCACACAACATCAACAAGAAGAAGAAGAAGTCCAAGATCATGTCCAACCACAAGACGAGCAAGATGCTTCACCACCGCCAAGTGCTTCACAATCACTTATGAGGCATGGACGCATCTCCAAGGCGCATCCGATTGATCAAATCATCGGAAGTCCGTCACGGGGAGTAAGTACTCGTTCTCACCATGTCGCTTCATTTTGTGAGCACTACTCGTTTGTTTCGTGTGTAGAACCCACTCATATAGAGGAAGCTCTCCAAGATCCAAATTGGGTGATGGCCATGCAAGAAGAACTCAATAACTTCACCCGAAATGAAGTTTGGGTGTTGGAGGAGCGACCCAAGGACAAGAACGTCATCGGAACGAAGTGGGTGTACCGCAACAAGCAAGATGAGAATGGTGTTGTGGTCCGCAACAAGGCAAGACTTGTGGCCAAGGGTTTCTCACAAGTTGAAGGACTAGACTTTGGAGAAACATTCGCTCCGGTCGCTCGGTTAGAAGCTATTCGTATACTCCTTGCTTTTGCTTCACATCACAATATAATGCTTTATCAAATGGATGTTAAAAGTGCCTTTCTTAATGGTTATATTAACGAGCTTGTTTATGTTGAGCAACCTCCCGGGTTTGAAGATCCGAGGAATCCTAATCATGTGTACAGGTTACACAAGGCGCTCTACGGGCTCAAGCAAGCACCTAGGGCGTGGTATGAACGTCTAAGGGATTTCTTGGTTATGCAAGGATTCAAGATCGGGAGGGTGGACACTACACTCTTCACCAAGGACATCGACGGGGATTTATTTATTTGTCAAATTTATGTCGATGATATTATTTTTGGCTCAACTAACAAATCACTTAGCCATGAGTTTGGCACCATGATGTCTAGGGAATTCGAGATGTCAATGATTGGAGAGCTCAACTTCTTCCTTAGATTTCAAATCAAGCAACTTCAAGAGGGGACCTTCATCCACCAAGAGAAGTACACCAAGGACCTCTTGAAGAAATTTGAGATGGGAGATTGTAGCTCAAGAAGTACTCCAATGGCGACAAATTGTCATCTCGACACGAACTTGGACAGTAAACCTATTGATCAATCTCTCTACCGTTCCATGATTGGTTCATTGTTATATCTTACCGCATCTAGGCCCGATATCATGTTTAGTGTGTGCTTGTGTGCTCGCTTTCAAGCGGCACCTAAAGAATCGCATAAGAAGGCGGTCTTTAGGATACTTCGGTATCTCAAGCATACCGCAAGTGTAGGTTTGTGGTACCCCAAGAACGCTAATTTCCATCTCTTGGGTTACTCGGATTCGGACTTTGTCGGATGCCGTGTGGATCGCAAGAGTACCTCCGGTGGGTGCCACTTACTTGGGCGTTCCCTAGTATCTTGGTCAAGCAAAAAGCAAAATTCCGTGGCTTTGTCCACCGCAGAGGCGGAGTATATAGCGGCCGGTGCATGTTGCGCCCAAATTCTATATATGAAGCAAACCCTTTTGGACTTTGGGATTAAATTTGGTTGTGTGCCTCTCCTTTGTGACAATGAAAGTGCGGTTAAGATAGCTAGAAACCCCGTTCAACACTCCCGCACTAAGCACATTGATATTCGCCATCACTTCTTGTGGGATCATGAGGCTAAAGGAGACATCTCTTTGCAAGGTGTTAGATCCGAAGAACAATTGGCGGATATCTTCACTAAACCACTTGATGAGAAAACTTTTTCTAGACTTAGAAGTGAATTAAATGTGCTAGATGCATCTAATGTCATGTAAGTTGCCATGTTCAAGTAAGATTGCATATCATATAGGTCTTGTCTAACTCCCAAAGGATAGGGGCGGACTAGAAATAGTTTTCCCTGAGGAAGCCTTTGGAAGGTTTAAACTTGGCAAGATAGATTTATTTTATGCCTTGCATGATCCCTGCCATATAGGCTAGCACTCATTTTAATTTCTTGCACTATAATTTGTTTGGCATTTCATACGGTAGATTGTCACAAAGGGGAACCCACCTTATGAGAAACAGACTTGTTTGAAATGCAATATCTCAACTCATATAAGGTGGAAAGAACAAAATGTTAGGTACGTTAATGCCTAGAGGAACATGCTTCAAAGAGATAGAAGTCTTTATACTCTACCTCACAAAGCATGGGCCTTACATTTTATTTGGATATTTCCTCCTCCATTTTTTTCTCGGTGTTCCATTTGCTTTAAGGTTTAGCCAAGCTATTGGCATATTAGCTTCTTGAGGGGTAAGGGGTTGCCCAAAAAGTCCTAAGACATGTGTTTCTCTTTGATTGTTTGTTTGGTCAAAGGACATATATGGGATGTTTTTGTTCTGTTGTCATCGGATTATCCGATGCCTAAGTCAATCCATCATCGGATCAATAGGTGTTCAATCTTCAAGGGCCAGTTCAGTCAGAACCTCAAATGATCCGACGAGTTCATTCTGAAAAACATCGGTCCATCCGATGTTCACTCTTCTGGTGCTATAGTCAATTCAACCGATGTTTACTTCCTCCAACGTCGGATCATCCGGTGTCAACATAACTCTTTTGAACACCCTTACTGTGCCATTCGACCGATGACCCAAACCCTAAACGTCGGTCCATCCGATGTCAACAGTAATTTTTGAATATCCTTACTGTGGCGTTCGACCGATGTTCATTTCTCCTAGCATCGGTCCATCCGGTGTTAAAATAACGGCTAGGGTTTGGGGTCCACTATTTAACCCGCGCGCCGCCGCCTTTTCTCTCTCTCCCCGACGCCTCGCTCTCCCGTGCCCTCGCCGCCGCCTCTCGCCCACCTCGCCGCAGCCGACCGCGCCGCCACCTCCTCCGCCGCCGGTCGCCGCCACCGCCGCCCCCCACAGTGCCGTCGCCGTGCTCCCGCTGGGCGCCACCGCCGCACTCCCGTGCCGCCGCCTCACCTCCCATCAGTCGCGCCACCGCCGTCCACCGCGCCCAAGCGTCGCCGCCGCCTCTCTCCACTGCCACAGCAGCCCCACGCACACACCGCCCCTCTCCATCATCTCCGTGGTGCCTCCCAAGCTCCATCACCGCTAGGGTTTCGACCGCGACACTTTTTGTCGTCTCCCCGTGCGCTCGACCCCGTCGAAGCTCAACTCGCGCGATCGCTATGGCTCGCGACAAGAAGAACAAAGGCAAGGCCATCGCGGAGCCCGCCGCGAAGAAGAAGAAGCTGTCCAAAGAAGAAAAGAAGGCGTTGATGGCCGCTCGCACCGCCGAGGAGCGTGAGCGTGGCCGAGGAGGGTCCCTGAGGATCCGCGAGGCTCGTTCCAGACAGCCTCCTGTGATCGACGACTCCGAGGCCGAAGAGGAGCCGGTTGAGCCTCTCGTCCGCCGGCGCTCAGCCCGGACACGTGGAGGTCACACCGAGGCTGCTCCTCATCCGAGACCGACGGCTGCCAACCGTCGTGAGGACAGGGAGGCCCAGCATGCTATCTACGAGATGGACACCACTGTCCATGTCGCTGAGGGAGTCCGTCTCACGGACTACCGGAAGATGAAGGCCAAGCAACTCCAGAAGCTCTGATGGAGTGTGTTGCTTGAGGAGTGGTACCCGCAGCCCCGGGAAGCTTTGGTGGACAGTCGCTTCTGGACGGTCACACAGGCGTCTCTCTACGAGACCTACAGACGCCGAGGCCACAAGCTGTTCCAACACAACTACATGGATTGGGTTCAGCTTGAAGTAGCCGCAGGGACAGAGATCAAGCCATTCTTTGAGAGCTACAGTGGCCTGGTACAGTTGATGTCTTATGAGCGGAGTGCTTACGTGGAGGATTGGGTCCGCGTGTTCTACGCCACCCTCTACGTCTCTGAGGGCAGACGATCCATTGACTTCATGTTCACGGGTCAGCACTACCACCTGTCGAGGCAGACGCTGGGACAGTTGCTTGGAGTAGACTTGCACGACACTTGCATACATGAGAGAGTCTACGGTCGGGCAGACCCGCCGAGGAGGCCGCTCACTAGAGGAGTGGCACCTGCTCTGGAGGAGATCCGATCACTGTTTGGACCCACTTTCTCTCCAGACCAGCCGAGAGTGCCGGCCTTGTTGACTCCTGCAGCGCGCACGGTGCACCTCACCCTACGTCGCTCTCTCCTGCCGAGGTCTGGCTATCTTGAGGGTTTCACCAGCCTCCAGCAGACGATCCTGTTCTACATCATGAACGGGATGGACTTTAACATAGTGGATGTCATCATCTGCGAGATGGAAGATGTGATCACAGACGGTGTGGGCATGATGAGGCAGCTAGTATATGGGCACTGGATCAGCTACCTGCTCACTATGATGGTTCCTGAGGGGTCCGCCGCACACGACCGTCTCTCTGACGAGAGTGTGTCACGGTTCAGACACTACCGAGCTCCGGCTCCTGGTGACCGCCGCCTTGGCCGTCCAGTTGAGGATCAGGTCAGGGCCCGACTGACTGAGGAAGACTGGTCCGACCTTGAGAGAGAGGATGAGCGACTAGCTGAGGCGGAAGCTCAGGGAGGAGACCTGCAGCATGTCTGGTCTGAGAGCGACACAGACGAGAGTGTCGAGGAGTACTTCCCTCCTCCTCCACCCTCACCGAGGCAGCACGACGCTGAGGCAGGAGGATCAGCTGCTCCACCGCCGACACCACCCCCTGTGTCCGAGGCGCAGGTGTCACAGTCGTCAGAGCTGTCGACACTACTTCAGCAGATGATAGAGCAGCAGCGCCAGGACAGGCTCGCTGCTGAGCAGGCCAGGGCAGAGCAGGCTGCTCACCTGGCACAGCTCTAGAGGCAGCAGCAGGAGCTTCAGCTGGAGATCGCCCGACAGAGGCGAGAGGATACAGACCGGTTCACAAACCTCGTTGATCAGATGCACCGACGTACCCTCGACCAGCAGCAGCAGACTCAGCAGGCTATGATGGGGATCCTAGGGTTGATCACCAACCTATATACTCAGATCGGGATCGCCCTTCCTCCACAGCAGCCTGGACTAGGACTGGCTCCAGGTGTAGCTCAGGTGCCTACTACTCCAATTCCTTCTATCAGTATGTCACCACTTCTGGCACCCAGCGCACCGATCCACTCACCTCTGCTGGCTCGACTCTGTTCCAGCAGACGCCGGCATCTGTGGTCAGTGCCCCGCTTCCTCCAGCTCCACCGGCACCTCCCGTACCTGCTTCTTCCTCTCCAGCACCGACAGCGGATCCCCCAGCTCCCTCCGCTCCAGCTCCTGCGACCGGCGACTCCAGCTCCGACGACAGCGAGGGTGACCAGTTCGTCATCGCGCCCAGCTCTTAGGGTCAGTAGGCTCTCTGATCCCTTTTTGGTGTCTTGATGCCAAAGGGGGAGAAGAGGTAGAGGAGTCAGGGGGAGTGGTAGTAGTAGTCTCAGGAGTAGTCTCAGGGGGAGTTTGATTTTATCCTTTGTATTCATGCTTGAGTACCTCTTTTGTATTTTTAATTAAGCACTTTTCCGCTTGTCACATTTGCTTATGGTTTTAATCGATTGAGCTTTTTCGCGCCATTAATTTCATTTACAAGCTTAATGTGTCTTATCTTGTATTCATTGCATACCTCCTTGAGTATTGTACCATCAAATTCATTACTATTACGCTTTAAATTATTGTGTTGTCATCAATCACCAAAAAGGGGGAGATTGAAAGAATCTAGGCCCCATGAGGTACGGTTTCGGTGATTAATGACAACCATTCGATATTACTAATGAATTTGTGAATGCAAGGTCCCAACAATCACTCAATCAAATGAAATCAAAATTACATTGGAGACCCATATAAAATCAACCAATGAGATCAAATCGAATCATACGAAGACAAGAAGTGAAAGCTCTAACTTGACATCACTCAATGCTTGAAGACTATCAGAACAACACTTCAAACAAAGTATCAAAGAGGTCACAAGTTCAAATTCCAAAAGCACAACTCAAAACAACTCGAAGTCAACAAATTGAACACACCGGATCATCCGATGTTTTCTGAGTTGACTGCATCGGTCGAGTTGTGTCAACAGAAGAAGAAGACCTCAGAGCAAAGAACTCGCCGGATCATCTGATGTGAGTGGCTCAATGACATCGGTCCATCAGCACAGATTGCAATACCATTGGACCAAGTGAAGCACCGGATCATCCGATGTGCAGACTTACACACATCGGTCGATCACTCCAGTAAGCATCAAGATCAAGCAAATTCTGGAGGAAGAGCCACCGGATCATCCGATGAGAAGACAGGTCAACATCGGTCTAACAACGGTCATATCTGACACAGTGAAATCAGCTAATTTGGCTTTGACTGATGATAACTGAAGGGAAGACATCGGATCATCCGGTGTTCGCAGAGAAGTGATGTCAGCCTACTTTTTCAACGGCTATTTTGTGGAGGTTGGCTATTTATACCCCTTCAACCTGTCAAATCGACATGACTTGAAGCCCAGACATACTCTACACATCCTAGAGCATTCAAGACATAGAGCTACCACTTTCACATCATTGTTCATCATTTGTACACCAAGAGATAGGCTAGAACTAGCTAGAGATAGTGCTTGTGTGCCTCCATTCTTGGTGATTGGAGTCTCTAGTGAAGTCAGAGCCATAAGGAAGTGTCCCTTGGTGTGTGTGACTTCCGGAGCTTGCCAAGAGAATTGTGGAAGCCTGGAGGATTCAAAGTGTACAAGGTTTGAGCTCCACCTTGCCAAGGTTGGCAAACGGAGAAGAATAGTGAAGACCCCCTTGTCTCGGTGACTTGGGAGTGGCAAAACCCTTCGGTGGGTGCCACAACGTGGATGTAGGAAGATCCTTGTGATCTTGCCGAACCACGGGATAAACTCCGTGTCCTTTGAGCGTTTGCATCACTCTCCCCTTTACATTTATGCAATCTTCATTCCGCAACTTTAATTTACATTGATTGCATAGATTAATCGCATAGGGAATTGGGCTTTAAGTTGTTAGCTTTTAATTACCTTAAAATTTGAAAGAAAGCCCAATTCACCCCCCCTCTTGGGCGTTTCGATCCTTACAGCCCCGAACCTCCGTCCACCATTACATGGTGGAGTTGGATGTTGTTGATGGTCGGAGATACCATCAATGGGAGTTGGCCAGCTGCAATCATATTCCGAGGGCAGTCTGAAGCGTCGAAAGTGATGGCGGTATCCATCCACTTCCGGTGCAGCTCCGCCCTGGTGGTGGAAGATATTGAGGCCATGTCCCGCCGCATGGTCTTGAGGACACGGCAGGAAGTGATGTCCCACGAACCACCAAAGATGGTGTTCATGGTCTTCCGATGTTCATTGTCGGAGACGTCGCAGTCATCGTTGACGGAGGTGTATAAAACCTTCAGGAACTTTTTAGGGTCATGAAAACCTAACTCTTCTTCAGCCGGAGCTTTGTCGACTTTCTGTCCTTCCCTTTGTCAGAAAGGAACTTCTTCCCAGCGCTTGTTGTAATGCTCGGCAAGGTTCTAGACCTCTCGGCAGTCTTCCAAGTTGTGGTTGTTCGACTTATGAATATGACACCACATTTTGGAGTTGCCGCCATATTCAGATGAAGGTCGAGGTCATTTCTTGGGGCGTGGCCCCCAGCCACCCGGAGCTGCAGCAGCTGCAGCAGTAGGTGTGCCAGCCGACGACTTTTTCTTGCCGTTGGACTTTTTCTTCTTTTTGCCACTCCCGGAGGTAGTGGCTTCGCCCTTGGAGGATTTTTTGTTATCCTCCGGAGGTGGTTTGGAGTGCATTTCATGGCCCTCCGCAGCTTTGGCACACTTGTCTGCCAAGCTAAAGAGCTCTGTGATGCTGGTGATCTCCTTGATCGTCAGCTTCTCCAACAACTTCTTGTCTCGTACGCCCTGTCTAAATGACACAATAACAGAGGCGTTGGAGATAGAAGGAATAGTGTTTCGTACCTGGGAGAACCTCTGGGTGAAGGAACGCAGGGATTCTCTCCCCTTCTACGTTACAGCAAAAAGGTCCAGTTTAGTGCCTGGTCGGGTGTATGAAGTCCCGAAATTGGCGGTGAATTGTTGGCACAATTCCGCCCAGCTGTTGATGGAGTAGGGCGGAAGGCTCATGAACCAGGACCTGGCGGTTCCAGTTAAAGCCACGGGGAAGAAGTTGGCCATTACGGCCTCGTTACCTCCGGCTGCAAGGATTGCAGTGGAGTAAATCTGGAGAAACTCAGCAGGATTAATAGTCCCGTCAAATTTCTTCAGCAGGTGAGGCCTGAACTTTTGTGGCCATTTGACCATGCGCAAGTGCATGGCCAGGGCAGAACAGCCTCCTCCCATTCCCTCAGGAACAGGGCTGTCTCGAGCTTCTCGCCTTTCGCGAGCACGCTCGATATGGACGCGGTCATCCTGTTGATGGTAACGGCGATCAAGCTCCGCCCGGAGGTCGTGAGTTGAGAGCCTGGTTACCATATGGGTGCGTCGAGCCCCGGGAGGCAACGACGTCACTTGTTGAGACGCAGCACGCCTCCTATTTTGGGAAGCGTGCGGACCAAGTCTATCTGACAAAGTCCAATGCTGTGATGGGGCCCGCCCCGAGGGGGGAGGACCTTGGTTGCTGATGCGGTCGGCTGCTGCTGCAACCAAGTGTTCCACATCAGCCCTCCACTGCTCCATTGCACCCTAGGATGCACCCGGAGGTGGCGGGCGTTGAAGAAGAGAACGTGTTGCATGGAGCGCGTGTTCAGGATTGTTGTTATTCGCCGATGCAGTGACCGACGCAGATGCTCTGTCCCGCTGTCCAGCTTGATTTGCTGGTGCAGGCGGTGGAGGCGGAGGCATGACTCCTGCTGGAGCCACGGCACCGGCTGGTTGTTGCATGTTGGAGGGATTGCCTCCAGCAGGTTGCGCAGCGGGGTTGCCGTTGGACGATCCAGCAGCTGAGTTCACCATTCTTGAAATCTCGGGCACCCCTACCTGGTGCGCCAACTGTCGGTGGTTGAATCCGGCAGATCTCCCGACACTACTGTTAGTAGTCCGTGGAGTTTGTAGTTCGGTAATGGGCGCGCAGAGATTCAAGAGATGGTGGCAAATTGACACAGAGTTTTACGTGGTTCGGGCCGCCTGAGCGTAACATCCTACTCCACGGGGTGTGTTGATGTTGTATTGAGCGAGTGAGTATGTGTGTGAGAGCGTAAGTGTCTCGCATCTAGAGAGCTCATAGAGAGATCTCCCCATGTGTATCGTCGTCTAGTCCTTTTATAGTACAAGGACTAGTCGTTACACCGTTAGCCTGGCCCGACATGTGACCCTGGCAGTTACTAATTTTTAGTACACAATAAATGGGGTTAATTACCCTTAATGGAGTGGTAACGGGCCTTAACAGTGCCGTTACTGGTACTAAGGGCATTCCGATCGTGTGTCATTAATATATTATTAATGACACTTAATCGGGTCTTGAAGTCCTTGATTGCCCCTTGAAGGTGCGAGCCGTTGGGGGTCCACCAGACTGATTGTTGAGGTTGAAGGTTCGGCGGTTCAGACATGTGGCAGCTCCGGAGCTTACCATTGTGGACGCGTAGGTCCGGTGCTGTTGGACACGTGTCGGTACTGGAGCTTCCCTCTGTCTGGGGTTAGGTCCAGGGGTGCCATACTGGTATCCAGTCCGGAGCTTTCCCATATGTGGGCGGTAGCTCCGGTCTTATGATACACGTGGCGGCCCTGGGACTAACCATGTCGTGGAAGCAGGTCCGGGACATGTGGGGCCTTCGGAGGTCTTCAAATCTGGTAGATGGAGTTTCCTTGTGATCTTTGCAATCCCAAGGGGTATCCGGTATGCAGGGTACCGACAGGCACTGTCAAGGCCCGTTACCACGCTATTAAGGGTAATTAACCTCATTAATTGTGTATTAAGCATCAGTAACCGCCATTGCCACATGTCGGGCTAGACTAACGGTGTAACGACCAGTCCTTGTACTATAAAAGGACTGGTCGATGATACACAAGGAACGGCTCTTTGAACTGTGAGACCTCTCCCGTACTCAACTAGACACCCAATACAACAACTACACACCCCGTGGAGTAGGGTATTACGCTCAGGCGACCCGAACCACGTAAATCCTTGTGTTTATTTGCCATCGTCTTTTGAATCCCTACGCGCCCAATACCGAAATACAAACTCTATGGGCTACCAACGGTAATACCGAGAGAACTGCCGGATCCGCCCTCCGACAGCTGGCGCGCCAGGTAGGGGCGCCCGATATTCAAAGATGGTGAACTCAGCTGCTGGATCATCCAATGGCAACCCTGCAGCGCAACCTGCTGGAGGCAATCCCTCCAATGTGCAGCAGCCAGCCGATGTTGCGGCTCCAACACGAGTCATGCCTCCACCACCACTGTCTGCACCGGCAAATCAAGCTAGACAGCGGGACGGGGCATCTGCGTCGATCACGGCATCGGCTAATAACAACCCTGCACACGCGCTCCAAGCAGCGCATGCTCTTCTCCAACGCCCACCACCTCCAGATGCATCCCAGGGTGCAATGGAGCAGTGGAGGGATGATGTGGAAGATTTGGTTGCAGCAGCAGCCGATCGCATCAGCAACCAGGGTCCTCCCCCCTCAGGATGGGCCCCATCGTAGCATCGAACCGTGTTGGACAGACTTGGTCCGCACGTTTCCCAGCATAGGAGGTGTGCTATGTATCAACAAGCGACATCGTTGCCTCTCGGGGTGCGACGCACCCATACGGTAACCAGGCTTTTAACTCACGACTTCCGAGTGGAGCTTGATCGCTGCTACCGTTAATAGAATGGCTGTGTCCACATTGAGCGCGCCTGCGAAAGGCGAGATGCTCGGGACAGTCTTGGTCCTGAGGGAGTAGGAGGGGGCTGTTCTGCCCTGGCCATGCACTTACGCATGGCCAGATGGCCACAAAAGTTTCGGCCTCATCTGCCAGAGAAATTTGACGGGACTGTCAATCCATCTGAGTTTCTCCAAATCTACTCCACCGCAATTCTTGCGGCCGGAGGTAACGAGGCTGTAATGGCCAACTATTTCCCAGTGGATTTGACTAGGACCGCCAGGTCCTGGTTCATGAGCCTTCCGCCCGACTCCATCAACAGTTGGGTAGAACT
This sequence comes from Tuctoria greenei, assembly GCA_036927565.1. NCBI lineage: Eukaryota > Viridiplantae > Streptophyta > Magnoliopsida > Poales > Poaceae > Tuctoria > Tuctoria greenei. The sequence continues at coordinate 189,060,086 of JAYESD010000006.1, forward strand.
GTGCCAACAGTTCACCGCCAATTTCGGGAGTTCATACACCCGACCAGACACCGAACTGGACCTTTTTGCTGTCAAGCAGAAGGGGGGAGAGTCCCTGGGATCTTTCATCAAGAGGTTCTCCTAGGTACGAAACACTATTCCTTCTATCTCTAGCGCCTCTATTATTGTGGCATTTAGACAGGGCGTACGAGACAAAAAGATGCTGGAGAAGTTGGCGACCAAGGAGATCACCAGAGTCACAAAACTCTTCAGCTTGGCAGACAAATGCGCCAAAGCTGCAGAGGGCCATGAAATGCACTCCCAACCACCTCCGGAGGACAACAGTAAATCCTCCAAGGGTGAAGTCACTACCTCCATGAGTGGTAAAAAGAAGAAAAAGTCCAACGGCAAGAAGAAGCCATCGGCCGGCACATCTACAGCCGATGCTGCCGCAGCTCCAGGTGGCCGGGGGCCACGCCCCGAGAAACAACCTCGGGCGTCGTCTGAAGACGGTGGTAGCTCCAAAATGTGGTGTCCCATATACAAGATGAACAGCCACAACTTGGAAGACTGCCGTGAGGTTTAGAACCTTGCCAAGCGCTACAACAAGCGCCGGGAAGAAGTTCCTTTCCGTCAAAGGGAAGGGAAATAGAAAGTTGAAGAAGCTCCGGCTGAAGAGGAGTTAGGCTTTCAGGACCCTAAAAAGGTCTTGAAGGCTGTTTACACCTCCGTCGACGATGACTCCGGCATCTCCGTCAACAAACATCGGAAAACCATGAACACCATCTTTGGTGGTTCGTGGGACATCACCTCGCGGCGTGTCCTCAAGACCATGCGGCGGGACATGGCCTCAGTAGCTCCCACCGCCAGGGCGGAGCCGCACCGAAAGTGGATGGACACTGCCATCACTTTTGATGCATCAGACTGCCCTCGGAGTATGATCGGAGCTGGCCAACTCCCATTGATGGTATCTCCGACCATCAACAACATCCAACTCCACCATGTAATGGTGGACGGAGGTTCGGGGCTGAACCTCATAAGCTTCGAAGCTTTTGTCAAGCTTCAACTACGACCTTTGGACCTTCGCCCCTCCCGACCTTTCTCCAGAGTAGGTCCGGGGGCCACAACCCCACTCGGTGATATTACTCTCCCAGTGACCTTCGGGACCCGGGAGAATTACCGCACTGAGAAGTTGGTCTTCGACGTGGCGCAAATCAACTTACCCTTCAACGCCATTTTGGGCAGGCCAGCCTTATACAAGTTCATGGATGTTGCTCATTATGGCTACTTGGTGTTGAAGATCCCAACACCAGCCGGTGTTCTCCGGATTCGTGGAGATCGCAACGTCGGAGTGACAGCTCTGGAAGAACTCCACGCGCTTGCTACAGCGCAGGAAGAAGAATCCGGAAAGGAGAATGCTCCGAAAACCCCGAGCATTTGTCATCGAGGCTCAACCTCCACACCTCGCGTGCAACCAAGCGGCGACACCGACATTCCCGTCAAAGTCGTCCAAATCGGTTCCGACGCCGCTCAGACCACCCGTATATCGGGAGGTCTGAATGACAAATAGGAACTCGCGCTCATCACTTTCCTCTGGGATAATGTCGAAGTGTTTGCCTGGCAACTGTCACAAATGCCTAGGATCCCCAGGGAAGTGATCAAGCATAATCTAAATATATATCTTGATGCTCAGCCTGTACATCAGAAGCCTCAGAAGCAATCAGTAGAGCGACAGAACTTCATACGACAAGAAGTGAAGAAGTTGCTCGAAGCTGGATTCATCCGAGAAGTCTTCCACGCAAAATGGCTGGCAAACCCAGTCGTTGTACCCAAGGCCGGTGGAAAGCTTCGGATGTGTATCGACTAAACTACACTAAATAAGGCATGTCCAAAAGATCCATTCCCACTACCTAGAATAGATTAGATAGTGGATTCCACCTCCGGGTGCGAATTACTGTGTTTCCTAGACGCATATTCTGGGTACCATCAAGTCAGAATGTCTAGCGAAGATGAAGAGCATACCTCCTTCATCACAATAGATGGATTATATTGTTATACTGCTATGCCATTTGGTCTCAAAAACGCTGCTTCAACATTTGTACGAGCTATTTACAAAACTTTTGGAGAGCTCATCAGAGACGTAGTGGAAGTGTATGTTGATGACATCGTCGTTAAGATCAAGAACAAGTAGTCATTCCTTGACACCTTGCAAGCTTTCTTTGACAAGCTGCGAGTCACTCGCACGAAGCTGAACCCGGACAAGTGTGTCTTCGGGGTTAGATCCGGAAAACTTCTTGGTTTCTTGGTAAATCACCGAGGAATAGAAGCGACGAAGATAAAAGCTATTGAAGACATGCGGCCACCAGCCTGCATCAAGGATGTCCAGAAGCTGACTGGATGTCTAGCTGCCCTTAGTCAGTTCATCTCAAGACTGGCGGAACGGGCGCTACCTTTCTTCAAGCTATTGAGGAAGTCCGGACCATTCCAATGGTCTGAAGAAGCAGAAAAGGCGTTCCAGGAGCTGAAGCAGCTCCTCACCACCCTACAGACCTTGGTAGCTCCGAACCCTGGTGAGCCACTCCTGCTTTACATTTTGGCAACTGACGAAGTTGTCAGCATGGTCCTGGTTGCGAAAAGGCCAGAACCATCTCTAGTTCAGGAATCCAGACCCCTTCAGGAGGGTCCGGAGCTACCTGAAGTCGAGTTTGGTCCTAGCTCCCAGACCCGGATCCTCAAGGAGACACTCCGAAAAATCTCTCTCCTTCAAATGAAGGAGTCACTGTTGCTGAGCAACAAGACCTGGACCCCTCCGGGAAGGTCCGGGTCACTTCAGAAGAAGCTCTGGGTACCTCCAACTGGCACCCGGAAGTCCGTGAACAAGGTCCGGACTCTTCTGGGAGAGTCCGGGTAGATGAGGAGGAAGCTTTGGGCCCCTTTGGGAGGGTCCGTACGGTCCAGCGCCTAGTGTACTTCATCAGCGAAGTACTCTATGACGCCAAGACTCGGTATTTGGAGGTGCATAAGCTTCTCTACACAGTTCTTATTGCCTCTAGGAAACTCCGACACTACTTCCAAGCTCATAAGATTTCAGTGGTAACTTCTTATCCACTGCGTGCGATCTTGCATAACCCCAATTCCACTGGGAACATTGCAAAGTGGGCAGCGGAATTAGCCGAGTTCGACCTTGAATTCGTTCCAAGACAAGCAATCAAGAGTCAAGCACTGGCGGGCTTTGTGGCGGAATGGACCCCCTCTCCATCAAATCATGGGGGCCCCAGTGAGCAAAAGTCAGAACCCAAGGTTCCGGTCTTCACTGAGCCTCATTGGACTCTCTACTTCGACGGCTCTGTGCAGAAGCAGGGGGCCAAAGCTGGAGTCCTTCTCTCCGCTCTGACCGGGGAGAAGGTTAAATACATGGTGCACCTTGACTTCAAGGCAACCAACAACATGGCAGAGTATGAAGCACTAATTTATGGACTCAAGGTGGCACTATCATATGGTGTCAAGCAGCTACTGGTAAAGGGTGATTCACAACTTGTTGTAAAACAAGTAAAAGGTGAATGTTGCTGCAACAACCCTCAACTAGTTGCATACCTACTTGAGGTCCCGAAGCTTCAGAAGGACTTCGATGTCCTAAATCTTTGCCATGTCCAGCATCTCAACAACCCTGAAGCTGACAAACTCTCAAAGAAAGCTTCAACCGGGGCTCTGGCTCCCGACGGAACTTTTGTCCGGAGGTTGTCTAAACCTACAGCTCAGCCTGCCGAACTGAGTGAAGGGGGCGAGACCAGCACCTCGGAGCTGGCGATCCTGATGGCCCTGTTACCATGGCGTCCATCTAGGGTCGTAGGTGCTGCAGGAAGATCCGAGCAACCCAGCACGCAAGACTCAAATCCTCAAGCTAGTTCCGATCCATGGATATCGAAGATTCGGAGCTACTTGAAAGACAATTTCCTTCCTGAAGATAATGTATCCACTGACCAGATAGTCAGATTGGCTAAAAGATACACGCTGGTAGAAGGGGATCTCTACTAGCGCAGTGCCAACGGCGTCCTAATGCGGTGCATTACAAGGGAAGAAGGCTGCGAGCTCCTCGTGGAAATCCATGGAGGTGAGTGTGGGAACCACACGTCTTCCTGCACGTTGGTCGGTAAAGCCTTCCGGCATGGCTTTTACTGGTCTACAGCGCTCCAGGATGCAACTGAGCTGGTGAAGAAATGTGAATCATGCCAGTTACATGCGAAACAAATTCATACACCGACTCAAACTCTACAAATGATACCTCCTACATGGCCTTTCGCTGTGTGGGGGATGGATATCTTGAGACCTTTCCCAAGAGTCGTCGGAGGTTACAAGTTCCTGTACGTTGCCATTGAAAAATTCACCAAATGGTCGGAAGCAACTCCAGTTGTGACAATAAACAAGCAATCAGCTATCAACTTCTTGCAGTCCATCGTATGCAGATTTGGAGTCCCAAACAAAATCATAAATGATAATGGGACCCAGTTCACAAGCTCTGCATTTCAAGGATATTGCGAAGACCTCGACATCCAAGTCAGCTACGCTTCCGTAGCTCACCCGGCAAGCAATGGCCAAGTTGAGAGAGCAAATGCAGAAATCCTAAAAGGACTCAAGACGCACACATATGAGCGCCTGAAAAAACATGGAGCCAACTGGATCGAAGAGCTTCCACCCACTCTGTGGGCCAACAGGACAACTACAAACCGGTCAACTGGAGAGACACCCTTCTTCCTGGTGTACGGAGCTGAAGCAGTCCTTCCTCCGGAAATCACCTTGGGATCGCTCCGGGTCCGGACCTTCAACGATGCCACGCAGGACCAGCTCCGGCGTGAAGACCTTGACCTCCTTGAAGAGGGAAGGTGTCGAGCAGCTGTTCGGAATGCCTGATACCGCCAAGCTCTTCGGCGCTATCACCAACGGCATGTTCACAGCCAATAGTTGGAGGAAGGCGATCTGGTGCTATGGAGAATACAATCTAGAGAAGGATTAAACAAAGTTTCCCCCAGCTGGGAAGGACCTTTCCGAGTGATCAAAGTATCCCGTCCCGGATGCGTCTGCTTGGCAACCGAGGATGGGACACCTCTCCCAAATCCTTGGAACATTGAGCACCTCCGTAAGTTCTATGCTTAATATCACGGAGGTGAGTCTGTAGTTACATGTGATGTATGTTATAAAGTCATTGTACAGAGTCGGGTAGCTCCTCCGGGAGAACATCCGGACCTTCCCTGTAAGGTCCACAAAGTTGTTCAGGCAACACTTGTCACAGTCTCAGAACTAAAAGTGTAGCTAGCTACCTTGGGTCAAACAATAAACAAAACACACTTAGCCTGGTTCCATACCCTAAGGGTGTACTTGTTTCCCGTGTACCCCGGACCTATAATGAAAGACATCATTGTGTGAAATCAGACTCCACGTGCATTTATTTTGTACAGGCTCAATATTTTTTATTTTTCTCTTTCTTGTCTATAACAAAGTTGTGCAATTCTTAAGAAACTTTAGCTCGACCAGTTCATGTACAATTCGAGTTGCATCGTCTACTCTTCCAGGTCCAAACATTGTTAATGGTCTACTCGTCTGAATGCTGCCAAGCCAATCTAGGGCCGGAGTGTGCTATCAACTTAGCCTGGTCATGCACCCTAAGTACGCCACTCTACCTACACCCCGGCAGGCCGAAGTAAGGCGAGTCCAGAAACGATCGGACCTGAAGGAAACAAGGCAGTGCACTTGATTGTATTTAGAATCGTGTTCGACCTAAAACTTTCTCGGGAATAGTAAGTCACAGTTGAGTTATAGATAGGAAATGGATTTTACTATTTTTCTTGGGTTCAGTACGTAGGAAAAATAAAGGTTCCATGATGATGGTGGATCAAGCCGGAGCTACCAAAGCTCCGACACCTCCCAAGATGGTCTGTTGTCAATGTTCCAAACATTGATAGTAGATATTGCCGGAGCTACAAAGTTCTGGCAGATCCAAGGGGCTAGCCGTCAACGTGAACAAAAGATGGTGGGAAGACTCTACAGTAGGGTCTGCTGTCGACACACCGTGTGCTGATAGAGGTAACTACCGGATCTACCAAGCTCCGATGCCCCAGAGGACTAACCGTTGATGCCCTACACGTTGATGGAGGCTGCTGCCGGAGCTACTAAGCTCCAACAATGGTTAATGCCGGAGCTACTAAGATCTAACAACCTCAGGGGGCCTCTACTATCGAAGACTTCGGACCTACATTCTAAGCACGCAAGTCTTCAACAATTGTTACATTCTCTTGGTACATGTTCACAATCAAATTGTGTACATCTACCAGGGGGCCAAGTGAGACAAAGGTGTTGAAGTAAAAAAAAATGAAATTCACAAAAAACTTGGATTTCATTCATCTGGAGACAAGAGATTACAAAATTGGAGAAAAAGAGGAGAGGATACAAGCGGGAGCTAGAAAGAGATGGTCCTAGACCCTATGGAAGAATGAGGCGACCTTCTGGGCAACCTTCGATAAGCTGGCTTGGGCAGCTTCTCCCTCTCCGTCGATGGGGCCTTCAAGCACCGGGTCCAGGGGGAATTGAGGGTCCCGGCTTGTGTTGCACGTCAGCACGAATTATGCGACGTTCTTTGCCAGGGATTGTCCCTCGGTTTCCAGCTGGTTCGCGATGACATCGCCCATCTTGGTGAGCTTGTTGCCTGCCGAACTCAACGCCTGCAACGCCTGGTCCAACTCTGGCTCCGGATCGTACGAACGCACGGGACTAAAACCCATTGGCGTCAGCGCATCGTTGGCTTTGCCCAGGAAGTCTACACAGCCCTCGAACCTCGCATCTCCTCCAAGGATCTTTTGGTCGCCGCAAGCTTCAAATTCTCACAGGCAAGGCGCTCAACCTCTTTAGCGTTCTGCTGAATCTTTTCAACAACCTGCCTTTCGAGTTTATTGAGCTCTTCCTCCCAGAGGTGGATCTTGTTCTGGCGGTCAACCAGGTACTTCTCCCGGCCCTGCACCTTCTTCTCCCTGGCAGCAATATCATCCTCCCTCTTGTGGAGGTCTTGTCCTCGCTGCCAAGCCTTCTTCTCCTCTTTCTCGCAGCGCCCATCCAACTTCTTGGTGCGCTCCGCGAGACTCTTGTCACCCAGAGTTAGCCTCTAGGTAAGCTCTTCTTCCCTCTTCACGAGGTCATCCCGCAGCTCCAAGAGTTTTTGCTCTTCATCCTCGAGCTTTTTCTCCCGCTCCTCAAGAGCCTCCCGGCGCTTGACGAGGCTGTCAGGGATAGCGCTGAGCTTCTCCCCGCGATCATTCGCTGCGTTATTGGCAGCTATGGCCTGTTCGTGGATGGCCTGGGACCGGTTGTCGAGGGATCGCACCATGCTTTCCCTCTCGTCTAGCAGCTTACCCCAGTACTCCAACCGGACCTTCTCCTTCTTCACCCACTCCTTGTTGTCAGCCAGCCTCGACTGCACCAGCTTGGTCTCGAGTTGGAGCCGGTTGCGCCACCTCCTAAGAGTTTGGCGCTCCTCCTCAAGGGCCTTGCTGTCGTGGTAGAAAGCCAGCTGGACCTGACAAAGACTAGAGCAGGTGTGGTCGATAGATAACGACAGAGGGATTGGATCCGGACTGGCCAGGGTCATCTCTGCTGGTTCCAGCGGGTTCTCCGTTACAAAAATCGGGTCCCACTCTACAAGAGCGGTCCCCTGAGCTTCCACGGCACTAGGGCTGTCCTCTAGGATAGCCTCGACAGCCGCCGAGGAAGGTCCTGCAATAGAAGTTTCAACCTCTGGAGTTGGCTCTGAAGGTCCCGCCGCCAGGTAATCAACAACTTGCCCCTCAGGCGGGGGGCCGGCAGCTTCATCTTGGCACCCTGGCTCAGGCGCGGGCACCTCTGAGGCCAATGTCTCCGGGGCAGGCGTTGAAGATTTTGCCGGAGCTGAAGCACTTCAAGCTCCGATGCGGGCGCCTCCTCCGCCGCCGGCTCAGGCGCTGGCGCTTCGACCATCAGGGGCTCGGGCGCTGGCACCTCTGCAGCAACCGACTCAGGCATTGGAATTTCTTCGACGACCGGCTCGGACGCCGGAACTTTATCAGTCACCGGCTCTACCACCGGAACTTCATCAGCCACCGGATCTACCGCCGAGACCTCATCAACCACATGCTCGATTGTCGGGGATTCAACAACATCCGTCTCTAGGGCCGGAATCGCAGCTACCCCCGGCTCTGAGGCCGGAGCATCCACCATTTCAGCATCCAAGCCTGGAGCTTCAACCTCCGGGGCAGGTGCCTCTGGTACATCTTCATTCTCATGGTACGCTGCTACCATGGGAGCTTCTGGGGATGATTCGCGGTCCACAACCACGACAGCCGGCGCCGGAGCTGTCGCAGCCTCAGCCACCTCTTGGGGCAGCACTGGAATTGGAGCTGGAGATTCCGCCTGCACAACCTCAGCTGCTGCTGTAGGAACCGGAGCTTCAATCCCTTTCTTGGGCACTCTGTGGATGAAGGATGAAGAAACTCAAAACACAGTTACAACAAAAAACAATCAACTGAGGTAAAAAAATCAAATTTACCTCGGAAGGCTTCCGCTCCAGCTAGCGCGGAACCTCTTCCCTGGACGCTCGGGGCCGGACCCTGTTGCCCCTGGCGTGCCAGCTCCGGAAGGTTCCCAGAAACTTGCTGCTTCTGTTGCCGTCATCTTGGTTGAGGTCCCCCTCGACCGGGAAGGACCTCTGGACCCAGAGCCCTCAGTTGGCCCTGGTATTGGAGCCGGATGGCCGGAGCTAGCACCCCGGGGAGATGCTGATGTTGGAGTAGTTGCCGGTGTTGAAGACCTTCCCCTCTTAGGAGAAGGAGCCGTCATGGAAGGAGCAGGTCTGACGGACCTCCCGTCAGAGTGTTTCAGCTTCCTCTTACGGCTCGAGGGCTCGACCAACTCTTTGCCCATGTCCACAACTTCAACTCTCTGTCTCGGGGCGGAAGGGGGACCACCCTCGGAAGCTCCGGGAATTGCCAACCCAGTGGTCGGACGCCTCTCAACTTCACCAAGGTCATCGAGCACTGGCATCTTCCGTCGGAGCTCCCTACTGAACTTCACCTCCATGTTCAGAGGGAGAAAAGCCGCCGGCAGAGTCAAGTCGTCACCCTCGACGTCGATGCCGTGCTAGAACTTCTTGAGGTGAAACTCCAAAGTTGCGCCCCCCCATGTTGGACTTCAAACCGGTCTCAATCCGGTCATCGTCCATCACACTGTTGAGGGCCCAGGCAAGCTTCTCCCACTCCTTCAACGGAGCCCACCTGTTGACCAGGAAGTTGCAGAATACTGCCTCAGGAGTCACCCCTCCTTCCATGCATTGGCGGATCCTGGTCAGAGTAGGGTTGAAGGCGTCCGATAACACCGGCACTTCGCTCCAAGCTTCAGTGTCGATGTTGGGGAGGCCTTCAGGCAGCTCCATCTTCTCATGCTCCTCCACCCTGATGACGATCCAATCCTTCTTCCAGTCGTCCCACTTCCTAGAAGGGAACGACCGCAAGTACTTGTACGGGCACTTCTTGCGTTTCATAAAACAATAGAAGCCAAGGTACTCGTCACTCTTGCCGGTGGTGTGGATGGTAAAGAAGGTGCGGAAGAGCTCGACGCAGGGGGGAATGCCCACCCACATATCACAGAAGTGGACAAAGATCGACACCAGAATAATGGAGTGAGGGCCAAGGTGGTACAGCTGTAGACCATAGAAGTCTAGCAGCATCAAGAAAAAAGTGGAGAAGGGTGGGATCAGTCTCACCATGGCGTATGCGGATAAGTACACCATGTCGCCGGCGTGTTCCTTCTCGAATGGAAGCTTGCCGGTGCGGACCTGGTGGTTGAAGAAGTCACTGGACCACCCCATGAGGGCCCGGACCTTCTTCAAATCACCGTCGGTTTTCAGTCGGCTCTTACGGAGACCCAACTCCATCGCAGCACAGCTTGGCAAGAGAGGAAAAGCAAGCAAAAGTTTGGAGGATTTGAGCGCAAGTTCAGATGAAGGCATAAGGAATCCCCAAACGGTGTGCGCTTTCCTTTTTAAGAAAGCCCTCGCAACGCTTGGATGGAAACCGCAAAGGAGTCGACGATACAATTCAAAAACTTCACCCTGCCAATGACAAGGGGGCCCGGGGCCACCCCGACAATCAAGTCGAGGTCCTTACCCCAGGCGAACGGTTGTCATCATGAAAGGCAGGAAGCCCGAGGGAGGTGGCCTAACAGGGCGCGCGGAACCGATACGGTTTTCGTATCGGGAACCGGCGACCTTCAATTGCGTGAGATCCGCACGCTCAGATCTCACCTGCCGCATCCTGAATATGCCACGCGGCGTTGGATTAACTACGAACTCCCACCAACGGCACATCCGAAGGACCTTGAAGACACGACTTGAAAATCAAAGGATGGACCCACCTCCGGCAGAATGACTTCATCCAAAAGGTCTCTCCCAGAGGTGGGCCCAGGGGGCCACTGTCGGTACCCTACGTATCGTATACCCCTTGGGACTACAAAAATACCAAAGAAACTTCACCTGTCTGAGTTGAAGACCTGCGAAGGCCCCATGTGTCATACGGGACCGGACCTGCCTTTCATCTATGGTTAGTCCTGGTGCTGCCACGTGTATACAGCAACCGGACCTGCATCCCACACATGGAATAGCTCCGGGATAAACACTTGTGCGGCACCCCCGGACCTAACCCCCGATAGAGGGAAGCTCCGGTACCGACGCGTGTACATCTACACCAGACCTACCCGTCCCATACGGAAAGCTCTGATGCTGCCATGTGTCCAACCACCGGACCTTCAGCCTCAACAATTAGACTCGTGGACCCTCAACGGCTCGAACCTTCAAGGAGCAATCAAAGACTTCAAGACCCGATTAAGTGTCATTAATACCATATTAATGACACACTATCGAAAGGCTCTTAATACCAGTAACGACACTATCAAGGCCCGTTACCACGCTATTAAGGGTAATTAACCTCATTAATTGTGTATTAAGCATTAGTAACTGCCACGACCACATGTCGGGCTAGGCTAGCGGTGTAACAACCAGTCCTTGTACTATAAAAGGACTGGTCGATGATACACAAGGGACGTCTCTTTAAAACTCTGAGACCTCTCCCGTACTCAACTAGACACCCAATACAACAACTACACACCCCGTGGAGTACGGTATTACGCTCAGGCGGCCCGAACCATGTAAATCCTTATGTTTATTTGCCATCATCTTTTGAATCTCTACACGCCCAATACCGAACTACGGACTCTGCGGGCTTCCAACGGTAATATCGGGAGAACTGCCGGATCCGCCCTCCGACAGGTGTGCTGTGTAAAAGTCGGCGTGAAATGTGCAACACACTAGAAACCCTAATTGTGTGAGGTATACCGGACTAGTCAGATATGTGTCTATACTTGTCTGGTTCCCTGTGTAATTGAACTCCAGAGAGTTGAACGGACTAGTCCAGTCCACAAACAGACTTGTCCGGTGCTATGTGTTATAGAACATTAGAGAGTTCAATGGACTAGTCCGGTCCTTTAGACGGACTTGTCCGGAGTGTAGTGTAATGGGTCTACAAAGACTTAAAAGGACTAGTCCGGTCCAAGATTGGACTTGTCCGGTGCACTGTGAAATGTGGTTCCAGAAAGTTTATCGGACTAGTCCGGTCCATGGTCGGACTAGTCTGGTGCACAATGTATTTGTACAACAGAGAGTTGAACGGACTAGTTCGGTCTATGAACAGACTAGTCTGGTGCTTAGTGAAATTTTAGGTGATTTTAAGCCCTTACCCATACGCAAAGACTTGAGCTCTTGGGATGTGTCTCTCACACACATCCTATACACTTAAATCTACTTTGCGCTTCATTTATATTTTGGGCTCTTCTCATTATTCATCACTTCATTTTTCACCTTTTCTGAGTGCACCAAACTATCTTATTTGAGTTGACTTGCATTCATCTCAACAAGTTCATTAGGATCTCATTTGTTTGTCATCAATCATCCAAAATCCACAAGGAATTGCCTAGATGCAGTTTCATACCTCTCCTGAGCGAGGAGGTTAGGTTTGGGGCCGCAGGACATGTGGCAACACCGGACCTCTCCTCAGTGGGGAGGTTGGGTCTGGAGCCGCGGGACGCGTGGAAGCACCAAAGGTTTGGAGCTGCGGAGCATGTGGCAGCACCAAAGCCACCCTTGGCAGGTGTTGACGGTTGTTATATACCAATTTCATTCATCGATATAACTCAATTATGTGAAGGAAATATCATTTCTTGCACATATCACCTTTCTATTTAACCTATTTTCACTTGTACTTGGAGAAATTGGTGCATGCAGATATTTTATACAGAATTGAAGTGAAATAAGGGGTTGAATCCTATAAAGTATCATCCTAGCCAATCAATCGTTGACATGCGGCACCACATGGATCAAATGGACCACAAACAGAAGTATCTGAGACCATCCAACAGTGTAGCACCCATATCAAGGGATGGGACCCACCTGGCAGTGACCTGGAGAAAGCACACGTGAAACGGTGCAAAGACCCGGTCGGCCGACCTGGTCCTGGCACCAAACTCGATCAGCTTCCACGTGTTGGCTCCCCCCGGCTTGAAGAAGTCAGTAGTGACTGATTCGCGTGCTTTTAATGGTGGGAACCGACCCTTCTCCACTTATAAATAGGACCCCTCACCCCTCACTTCAACACACACCACTTGAGCATTATTCTATTGTATACACTAGTTCTCTTAGTCCTTAGTGGAGTTAGGCTATAGGGAGGAGAGCCTCTAGTCCCAAGTCCAAATTGGAAAAGGTATGGCTCATGGATCTTTTCTTATATTTGTGACTTTATGCATAATAAATATATTATCTTTAGTCTTATGTTATTCATATACTTGCATGAAGCGTTTCTTGTTTGATTGTGGGTTCCATGTATGTGGTAGGTATGGTCTTTATGATCATGCCCTAATATCATTATACTATCATCATAAACACTATAAACCCCCGCTATAGTCTAATTAGCTATGATATGATCATGTTAATATGAATGACTTATGATATGTTTCAACATTGGTTCAACGATGTTTAGGTTAGTCATTGCCTTAGGATGGCTTGTGCTACAGCACCTAAGGTATTTACTTAATATGCTAGCATGGTGCTAGGATAGTTAAGTAGCATTGGATGTCTCGTAGACCCACAGATTGAAGAGGTAGGTAGTAGGTGGTGACAGCCCTATCTGTCCTTTGTAATCCTCCACGTTCGGCTATACCACAAGCTCTTGGCGGGAGTCATTCTAGTATTGCTAGGGGTAAACCCGTGCCCGATGTGTTGAACAACTTAGCATAAGGATTCATCATTTACATGCTCATTAGTATCTAACCTAGGCTATGTATATGTATATTAGAAGCATTATAGGAGAAACTCCCCAATCCTTAGTCTAACCTCTATTAATACTCATCTACCCTTTAGAATAGATTGCTTAGGTGTGTGTCACACTACCCATATATTATCAACTTACCTCTATCTTGAAAATTGATTAGTATCTCATAGCTTGATCATAAGAGTAGTGTTTAATTTACTCCATTGCTTTCCTTTGGGATAAATATGATACCCTTAGGAATACTCTTGGGTGAAATTCTACACGATAGTTTCTGTGTGCTTGCGGACCTCATCTCTTACTAGAGATGATTTGTGACGTTAAGAAACGTCAACAGCAGGGAGGCGAGTCCGGAGCTATGGGACACATGGAAGCATCGGAGCCGCCCTTAGCAGGGAGGCAAGTCTGGAGCTGCGGGACACGTGGTAGCCTCTGGGTACCTTCCCTCTTGGGAGGTGGGACCCAACGTCTTGTCTTCCTTGAATGTGGGGGTACCTGGTCTGCAGGATAATGATAGTGGCTCCCGAGCCCACCTCGAGAGAGGCGATGATCCCATAGGTGGGGCCACCATCATCAACGTTAAGAAGTTTGATGGCAGACCCCCTAGGAGGTGCCGGTGTCGGAGCTTGAGGTCCGACGGCGGAGCCCGGAGAAGGGTGAACTAGGACCTGCACAAGAGTAACAACAGAAAGAGTAATAGATCTCATTAGTTTGTAACACCCTCATTTTCATGCATCATGCCCTACATGCACTCATATACATGTTTAACATTAGCCCACAACAAGAGGAACGAGTTTAAAATTGATTCGGAGCATTTAAAATTGATTTGGAGCAAAACCGCACTTAAAACGCAGGAAAGTGCGGACTAGTCGGATTTTACTGAGGACTAGTCCGATTTCTCTCTGACTAAAAACGGACTTGTCCGTTTTTGCTGCGGACTAGTCCGATTTTGGCTCTGGAAACTTTCGGACTTGTCCGATTTTGTGCGGACTAGTCCGATATTCCATGAATCCTTGAAAATTTGCTAAGTCCCTGGACTTTTCCGGACTAGTCCGGTGTTCCAGCGGACTTGTCCGTTTTCCTTTCTGACTAAGATCGGACTTGTCCGATTTTTGGCCAGACTTGTCCGATTTTCTCTCTGGACGACTTCGGACTAGTCCGGTCCTGTTCGGACTTGTCCGATATTTCGTGACTCCGAGATTGACCTTTTGTTTTACGACTTGTTTCTTGGGTTTCACGTCAAGTGGGCCTAGGGACGTCGTGCCCAACTCTTTTAGAGCCCATGTGGGACTCTAAACCGGCCTCTACTCATCCCAAAACTCGAAATCCATCTAACCCTAGCCTCCACCTCTATATAAACAACCCCACCCCTTGGTTTGACATCTATTTGCCACTTTTCCACCCACCCAAACCCTAGTTCGTGGGGAGCCACCATCAAGGAGGGAGGAGAAGATCCCAAACGAGAAGAAGAAGAGGAGGAAACGAAGGAGGATCAAGATCTCCACCAAGTTTCGTCCTTCACCACCAATTCATCCCCAAGTTCATCACCAACCCTAGATCATCAAGATCCAAGTGTTACCTCCAAGTTTCTTGGTTCATTGGAGTTCTAAACACCTGGTATACCTTCTATTCTCTTTTCCTTACGAGAATTCAACCCCTAATCTCCAAATTCACGTCGATCTAGAAAACCCTAATCCGCTGATCTCGCAGAGTGCGGACTTGTCCGATCCCAAGCGGACTAGTCCGATCTTTCTGGTTAAATTGTGTTGAATTAATTCTAAAATTTGATCTAATCAACTCCAAACCTGTATAAACTGGTTAAAATCTATTAGAACTAGTTAGTGATCATTAAAAGCAATCTAGTAACAAGTTCTACCTTGCATTGCATCAATCATGCATGTCATGTCATGTTGAGTAATATTTGTGCACTCTTTGATTGTGTTTCTTGTTTTGTATGTTTATTGTGTGGATTAGACGGATTTGCGCTAGAGAGTGCCACGGAGGATCTACAACCTCAAGAGTTCGAAGGCTTTGACCCTAATCAACAGCAAGAGCAAGGCAAGTGTCCTTGAAGCATATTGATCCTGTTTTAAAATAAATGTTTTGTTTGCAAAACTGCATGCTTGTGTCAAATTGATGGGAATCCTATGGTAGGAAGTTTACTAGACTTGTTAAACAACCCTTGTCACCTGGAAATTATGGTAGAGAGTCGGGAAGGGTTTTTACCCTTTTGCTTCGCTTAATCAACTGGGATGGGAACAACTATATCACTCAATTTATTTATGCATGGATGAGATTATGGTTAACATGAACTAGTTAAATATGGTATGGTAATGGGTGATCTAAGCAAGCCTGGTATGTGGATGGGTTGGATGTTACGGTGGTTTGCTTGCTTTAGATCTAAGGACCGGTTCATGCGAGAATAAGCCAGGACTACAGTGCCACCACGAGGCCAAGTTATGGGTGCGGCGTAGCTGATTAATTAGGGCTTTGCTAGTGCTGTTTGGACCATTGTGGATGCTCGGGGAAGGGGTAGTCGGATTGGGTTTGTTGGTGATTGGTGGGACTACCCTGGGATCCGAATGGCTCAAGAGGGGGCCCTTGGTTGAAGATGTGCTCTGCGGGAGACATCGCCACCGGTGAAACCTCAGTGGGGTCTAAATAGGCTAGTAATCCCTTTGTAAAGGCTATTTTGTGATCTCTTGGCCACACACCAACGGAAGTGTGTAATATGACTGACGGGTCATGGGCATAAGGGAGGTTCTTAGTCGCCGAAGGGTGATGAAATCACAAACACGTGGGTAAAGAGGTACAAACTCTGCAGAGTTAATTAAAACTATCATGATAGCCGTGCTCCCGGTTATGAGCACCTGGACAACTTCCATGATTAGAGGGAAATTGGAATTTGGGATGGTCATGGTTTGATAATGATAATGGTTATGGATGGTTATTGGCAATGGTGAAATCTGGAATTTTTTTTTTGATGATGGTAATGAATTCAGATTTGGTATTATGATATCATTTATGATTATGATGGGTTTACTTCACATACATAAGATATATTGCTTTTCAAATGTTTTACCGTACTTTTCAGCACTTTACCATTATTATTGTCGTCATTTGAATCAGCCACATGTCATACTTTCCACACTTGCTGAGTACGACATGTACTCACTCTTGCAATTCCCCACCCCAACAGTTGCAGGTCAGGACTGGGATTTTAATGGCGATAATGCGGAGTTCTAGGCCGTGTCTACCGTCAGCTTTGCCTGTGGTGTTGATTGGAGCTGCGCATATACATACCCTGTCGCTTATGCTGCATAGTTGCTTAGTTTGCTTAGTTGTTTAATTAGTTTATTTCCGCTGCATTAGTTGAACTTGTCATTAATATTCATTAGAGCTTGTATTCGAGGATTTAATGAATTGTGTAATAAGAATACTTATTTAATAATTTGAGCTGTGGTAATTTTCTGTATATCCTTTTGTGATTTCACTCGTGTATGTGTGGTGAACATCCTGGGCACACATATGCGTTAGCTTGGTTCATTTTCGGAACCGGGCGTCACAGATTGGTATCAGAGCCACAGGTTGACCGTAGGATGCAGCCTAGATAGAATGGACACTTTAGAGCACATAGGAGCACTCAGGAATCGATGTATTTTTGCTTGGAGTGCTGTTTGCTATATATATTGCTTGCTTGTGTGCTTAATAGAGGATTTTGGGATGCTTTAGCATTACCATGTCCACCTAGGGTAGTGTAGCTAGTTGTTTAGTTTCCTATCCCTTGATGCATATAGTTGGGGCGTTTTCTAATTCTTACCTACTGCTTTTCTTCAGATGGCGAGGACTCGCAACCAGAGGGATGTCAATGATGAGGAGGAGAACAATGGAGTCCCTCAGAATAACAATGGGCAAGGACCGGCTCAGGGAGTTATCAACATCGAGCAGCTATTGGCCATGCAAAACCAGCTCATGCAGACCATGATACAGACTATGGGACAGCTGCAGGCTGGCAATATCAACAATCAGCCCCACATGCCTCCACCGCCACCCCCACCTCCTCATAACCGATTGGGAGAGTTTATGAGGACTAGGCCGCCAACCTTTGCTCAAGCTGCTGACCCTATGGACGCTGATGATTGGCTCAAGTCCGTGGAGAAGAAGCTAGCCATTGTCCAATGCAGTGACCGGGAGAAGGTGCTATTTGCTTCTCATCAACTCGTTGGAGCAGCTGCAGATTGGTGGGATTCTTATTGCAGTGCTCATGAGAACCAAGAGAGAATTACCTGGGCGGAATTCAAGGAGAGTTTCCGTTCTCATTATGTGCCGGAAGGTGTTATGCTCTTGAAGAGGCAAGAATTTGAGGACTTGAGACAAGGAAAATCAAGCGTGAGTGAATATCTCAATAAGTTCACTCAACTCTCAAGATATGCGCCTGAGGATGTTAGCCGGGACAGCCGGAAGCAATACCTGTTCATGAGGGGATTGAACAATACGATCCAAGTGCAATTGCTCAACTGTGATTATGTCAATTTTCAGAAGCTTGTGGACAAGGCAATTGTGGTTGAGAACAAGATCCGTGAGATGGAGCAAGAAATCAAGAGGAAGGCGCCATATCAAGGACAACAACAAGGAAGTAATGTGCGCCCTCGCTTTGCGCCACCCAATGCGCCTAATTACAGCTCCTCTATTCCTGCTCAGCGCCCTGGATATGCACCGCGCCCAACTCAGTTTGTGCAGCAGCGCCCTGTCATGCAAGCACCTAGGCCTCCGACGCCTTATGCACCTCGTGCTGATTTTCCTGGAGCCAATGCTCAAAACCAAGCTCGTCCCAATAATTCTGGTGGAGTTAAGAAGTGCTATACTTGTGGAGAAGCTGGACACTTTGCACATCAATGTCCTAAGTCGGGCCTTGGTCAAGGAAGCAATGCATCGAGGCAAAACCCAAGACCTAATGGAGGACAGCCACAAGGAAGCCGTGGACAGCAGAATTTTGCTCGTGGCAACGTGAACCATGTCTCTACGGAGGATGCTCAACAAGCGGATGATGTGGTCATTGGTATGTTTCTCGCCAACTCCAACCCCGCGACTATGTTATTTGATTCTGGAGCATCGCATTCATTCATTGCATCGAAGTATGTTGCCAAGTATAGTTTGCCTATCTCTCATATGAAGTTTACTCTGTTGGTTAAGTCTCCTGGAGGAGAGATGAGGACAAATATAGTATGTCCAAAAGTAAGCCTTAGAATAAGGGGGTAGACTTCTCCGCCAACCTCATTGTTTTAGATTCTCAAGGGTTGGATATTATACTTGGTATGGACTGGTTGAGGAAGCACAATGGGGTTATTGAATGTGCCACAAAGACAGTGAAGTTGACCAATGAGGAAGGGATAACTGTAGAATTTGAAGCATCTCAAACCGCACCGAAGCAATTGGAATTGAATCATATAGACGGTGTCGCAATTGAGGAGATTCCAGTGGTGTGTGAATTTTTGGATGTTTTTCCGGATGAGTTGCCAGGTATGCCACCCGATCGAGACATTGAGTTTGTTATTGATTTAATACCTGGAACTGCACCTATAGCTAAGAGGCCGTATAGGATGCCTCCTATGGAATTAGCGGAGCTCAAGAAACAAATTCAAGAGCAATTAGAGAAGGGTTTTATTCGCCCAAGCTCTTCACCTTGGGGAGCGCCCGTTCTATTTGTGGACAAGAAGGACGGATCCCAAAGGATGTGCGTGGATTACCGAGCTCTCAACGAGGTAACAATCAAGAACAAGTACACCTTGCCACGCATAGAAGACTTGTTTGATCAGATGAAGGGTGCTTGTGTCTTCTCTAAGATTGACTTGAGGTCGGGATACTTTCAAATGAAGATTAGACCATCGGACATACCCAAGACAGCTTTTAGGACACGGTATGGATCTTATGAGTACACCGTGATGTCTTTTGGATTGACAAATGCACCTGCCTACTTTATGTACCTCATGAATAAGGTCTTCATGGAGTACTTAGATAAGTTCGTTGTGGTGTTTATTGATGATATTATGATCTACTCGAAGGATGAGAAGGAACATGAGGAACACTTGAGGCTTACGCTGCAGAAATTGAGGGAGCATCGATTGTATGCCAAGTTCAACAAGTGCCAGTTTTGGTTGAAAGAGGTGCCATTTTTGGGTCATATAATCTCAGGAGGAGGAGTATCGGTTGACCCCGGAAAAGTGAGAGACGTGTTGAAGTGGGAACCACCGCAAAACGTCAAGGAAATAAGGAGTTTTCTTGGGATGGCTGGATATTACCGTCGGTTTATCAAGGATTTTTCTAAGATAGCCAAGCCTATGACGGAGTTGCTAACGAAGGGAAAGGCATTCCAATGGACTCATGCTTGTCAAGAGAGTTTTGAGGAGTTGAAGAAGCGGTTGACAACAGCCCCAGTTTTGGTATTGCCGGATGTAAGCAAGAGTTTTGACATTTATTGCGATGCATCAAGACAAGGGCTTGGATGTGTATTGATGCAAGAAGGTCAAGTGGTCGCCTATGCGTCAAGACAATTGAAGAAACATGAGCAGAATTACCCCACGCATGATTTAGAACTTGCAGCCGTGGTACATGCATTGAAGGTTTGGAGACACTATATTCTTGGACATAGGTGTGAAATTTATACGGATCATAAGAGTTTGAAGTATATTTTCACACAAACGGATCTGAACTTGAGGCAACGAAGATGGTTAGAGCTCATCAAAGATTATGATTTGGGGATCAACTATCATCCGGGAAAAGCCAACGTAGTGGCCGATGCTTTGAGTAGGAAAGGAGTAAGTCATCAACTTACCGTTCGAGAGTTACCGTTCGAGTTATGTAAGGAGTTTGAAAGGTTGAACCTCGGGTTTGTAAATGAGATGGAGATGATGGAGTTAAATCCAACCTTAGAGCAAGAAATTCGAGAAGCACAAACCACGGATGAGGATATCAAGGAAATCAAGGAAAGGATCGAAGAAGGGAGAGAATTCAGATTTGACGAGGATGAACATGGTACCTTATGGCTTGGAAAGAGAATCGTTGTGCCTAATGTAAAGCATATTCGGGAGACAATATTAAAGGAGGCACATGACTCGCCATACTCAATTCACCCTGGTTGTACGAAGATGTACAAGGATTTGAAGACTTGTTATTGGTGGGATAGCATGAAAAAGGACATAGCTGAATATGTAGCATTATGTGATGTGTGCCAACGAGTCAAGGCGGAACATCAAAGGCCAGCCGGATTATTGCAACCGTTGAAGATTCTGGAATGGAAGTGGGAAGAAATTGGTATGGACTTCATAGTTGGGTTACCCCGTACTCAGTCCGGGTATGACTCAATTTGGGTAATTGTGGATCGTTTAACCAAGTCAGCTCATTTTGTCCCTGTGAAGACCAAGTATACAGCTGCACGATTGGCCGAAATATACATGGAGCATATTGTGTGTCGACATGGAGTCCCTAAGAAGATAGTCTCGGATAGAGGTTCTCAATTTACCTCCAGATTTTGGCAAAAATTGCATGAAGCTTTGGGAACGAGGTTGAATTTTAGTTCAGCATATCATCCTCAAACGGATGGACAAACCGAGAGGACCAATCAGATTTTGGAGGACATGTTAAGAGCTTGTGCTTTAAAGCATGGGAAAAGTTGGGACAAAAGCTTGCCATACGCGGAATTTTCATACAACAATAGTTACCAAGCAAGCTTGAAAATGTCGCCATATGAAGCGCTTTATGGGAGGAAGTGTAGGACACCTTTATTCTGGAATGAGGCAGGAGAAACTCAAGTATTTGGTCCGGACGTGTTGCAAGAAGCCGAAAAGCAAGTCCAAATAATTCGTGGAAACTTGAGGGCTGCCCAATCAAGGCAAAAAGGCTATGCGGATAATAGGAGAAGGAAATTAGCCTTTGAAATAGGAGATTTTGTTTACCTCAAGGTGTCACCAATGAGAGGTCATAAGAGGTTTAACATAAGGGGTAAGCTCGCACCTCGTTATATTGGACCATTCAAGATTTTGGACAAAAGAGGAGAAGTAGCATATAAGTTGGAGATGCCAGCTCATCTTTCAGACGTACATGATGTGTTTCACGTTTCCCAGCTCAAGAAGTGCTTGAGGGTACCGGAAGATCAAGTGCCAATGGAAGAATTGGAACTAGAGGAAGATTTGACGTATGCCGAGCAACCGGTCAAGATCTTGGAAACCAAGGAGAGAGTCACAAGGAACAAGGTGATTCGATGGTGTAAAGTCCAATGGAAGCACCATACAGAAAAAGAAGCAACTTGGGAGCTAGAAGACGATCTCAAGAAGGAATTTCCCCATCTCTTCTCTTCCGCGTCGAATCTCGAGGGCGAGATTCATTTTAAGGGGGGTAGGTTTGTAACACCCTCATTTTCATGCATCATGCCCTACATGCACTCATATACATGTTTAACATTAGCCCACAACAAGAGGAACGAGTTTAAAATTGATTCGGAGCATTTAAAATTGATTTGGAGCAGAACCGCACTTAAAACGCAGGAAAGTGCGGACTAGTCCGATTTTACTGAGGACTAGTCCGATTTCTCTCTGACTAAAAACGGACTTGTCCGTTTTTGCTGCGGACTAGTCCGATTTTGGCTCTGGAAACTTTCGGACTTGTCCGATTTTGTGCGGACTAGTCCGATATTCCATGAATCCTTGAAAATTTGCTAAGTCCCTGGACTTTTCCGGACTAGTCCGGTGTTCCAGCGGACTTGTCCGTTTTCCTTTCTGACTAAGATCGGACTTGTCCGATTTTTGGCCAGACTTGTCCGATTTTCTCTCTGGACGACTTCGGACTAGTCCGGTCCTGTTCGGACTTGTCCGATATTTCGTGACTCCGAGATTGACCTTTTGTTTTACGACTTGTTTCTTGGGTTTCACGTCAAGTGGGCCTAGGGACGTCGTGCCCAACTCTTTTAGAGCCCATGTGGGACTCTAAACCGGCCTCTACTCATCCCAAAACTCGAAATCCATCTAACCCTAGCCTCCACCTCTATATAAACAACCCCACCCCTTGGTTTGACATCTATTTGCCACTTTTCCACCCACCCAAACCCTAGTTCGTGGGGAGCCACCATCAAGGAGGGAGGAGAAGATCCCAAACGAGAAGAAGAAGAGGAGGAAACGAAGGAGGATCAAGATCTCCACCAAGTTTCGTCCTTCACCACCAATTCATCCCCAAGTTCATCACCAACCCTAGATCATCAAGATCCAAGTGTTACCTCCAAGTTTCTTGGTTCATTGGAGTTCTAAACACCTGGTATACCTTCTATTCTCTTTTCCTTACGAGAATTCAACCCCTAATCTCCAAATTCACGTCGATCTAGAAAACCCTAATCCGCTGATCTCGCAGAGTGCGGACTTGTCCGATCCCAAGCGGACTAGTCCGATCTTTCTGGTTAAATTGTGTTGAATTAATTCTAAAATTTGATCTAATCAACTCCAAACCTGTATAAACTGGTTAAAATCTATTAGAACTAGTTAGTGATCATTAAAAGCAATCTAGTAACAAGTTCTACCTTGCATTGCATCAATCATGCATGTCATGTCATGTTGAGTAATATTTGTGCACTCTTTGATTGTGTTTCTTGTTTTGTATGTTTATTGTGTGGATTAGACGGATTTGCGCTAGAGAGTGCCACGGAGGATCTACAACCTCAAGAGTTCGAAGGCTTTGACCCTAATCAACAGCAAGAGCAAGGCAAGTGTCCTTGAAGCATATTGATCCTGTTTTAAAATAAATGTTTTGTTTGCAAAACTGCATGCTTGTGTCAAATTGATGGGAATCCTATGGTAGGAAGTTTACTAGACTTGTTAAACCACCCTTGTCACCTGGAAATTATGGTAGAGAGTCGGGAAGGGTTTTTACCCTTTTGCTTCGCTTAATCAACTGGGATGGGAACAACTATATCACTCAATTTATTTATGCATGGATGAGATTATGGTTAACATGAACTAGTTAAATATGGTATGGTAATGGGTGATCTAAGCAAGCCTGGTATGTGGATGGGTTGGATGTTACGGTGGTTTGCTTGCTTTAGATCTAAGGACCGGTTCATGCGAGAATAAGCCAGGACTACAGTGCCACCACGAGGCCAAGTTATGGGTGCGGCGTAGCTGATTAATTAGGGCTTTGCTAGTGCTGTTTGGACCATTGTGGATGCTCGGGGAAGGGGTAGTCGGATTGGGTTTGTTGGTGATTGGTGGGACTACCCTGGGATCCGAATGGCTCAAGAGGGGGCCCTTGGTTGAAGATGTGCTCTGCGGGAGACATCGCCACCGGTGAAACCTCAGTGGGGTCTAAATAGGCTAGTAATCCCTTTGTAAAGGCTATTTTGTGATCTCTTGGCCACACACCAACGGAAGTGTGTAATATGACTGACGGGTCATGGGCATAAGGGAGGTTCTTAGTCGCCGAAGGGTGATGAAATCACAAACACGTGGGTAAAGAGGTACAAACTCTGCAGAGTTAATTAAAACTATCATGATAGCCGTGCTCCCGGTTATGAGCACCTGGACAACTTCCATGATTAGAGGGAAATTGGAATTTGGGATGGTCATGGTTTGATAATGATAATGGTTATGGATGGTTATTGGCAATGGTGAAATCTGGAATTTTTTTTTGATGATGGTAATGAATTCAGATTTGGTATTATGATATCATTTATGATTATGATGGGTTTACTTCACATACATAAGATATATTGCTTTTCAAATGTTTTACCGTACTTTTCAGCACTTTACCATTATTATTGTCGTCATTTGAATCAGCCACATGTCATACTTTCCACACTTGCTGAGTACGACATGTACTCACTCTTGCAATTCCCCACCCCAACAGTTGCAGGTCAGGACTGGGATTTTAATGGCGATAATGCGGAGTTCTAGGCCGTGTCTACCGTCAGCTTTGCCTGTGGTGTTGATTGGAGCTGCGCATATACATACCCTGTCGCTTATGCTGCATAGTTGCTTAGTTTGCTTAGTTGTTTAATTAGTTTATTTCCGCTGCATTAGTTGAACTTGTCATTAATATTCATTAGAGCTTGTATTCGAGGATTTAATGAATTGTGTAATAAGAATACTTATTTAATAATTTGAGCTGTGGTAATTTTCTGTATATCCTTTTGTGATTTCACTCGTGTATGTGTGGTGAACATCCTGGGCACACATATGCGTTAGCTTGGTTCATTTTCGGAACCGGGCGTCACATAGTTACAATCTTCCTGCACTCAACTTTGTTGTGTCTTATAGTCCTTAGCCGGGCCGGGGCCTGAGTAATTCAGTGCGATAGTATCTGGGTACTGGTTGCTGCCTCACCCAAGAACGTGTGTAGTCCGGACCCGCCTTACTTTGATGCAACATCAGAAAAGGTAGAGTGGTGTAATTAGGATGTTGTACCAGGCTAAGTCTTTAGCACACTTCGGGCCTGTCATTGGTATTGGATTTTTTAGGCGATTAGGCCATTCAGCGAGTACGAGATCCCAAATGAGAAAACTACCAAGAATACACAGACACATCACAGGTACTACAGGCTATCCGTCTGCAGCAGGATAGCACAACTCTCACTATGGGCAAACAGAAAGATGTAATAGAGCAAAACAGGGACAATATGCATAATATTAAAGCATAATTATATGAAAATGGTGATAGTATCCGAATTATAGTTATTGCTTCGTTCAGGAGCATGCGCCTTTTAGTCCCCGATACTGAACTGTAGTGCTAGGGAGGAAGAGTGCACTAGCTTAGGCTCATAGGGCACAACCTTATGGTGCATGACCAGGCTAAAGCAGGTTGTACACTCTTGACCTCCCACAAACATTAGTCTTTCAGGGGACGTTCGGCCCCCAGTACCCAGCCACAGTGCCAGAAAGGTAGATTGTGCATACTTAGAGTGCAGGACCGGGCTAAGAAGGTAGCACACTCTGGACCCCTAGTATTCATCCGCAAGAAAGGTAAAGTACGCATACTTAGAGTGCTATACCAGGCTAAGAAGACAGCAAACTCTGAACCCTCTATTAGCATTAGCTTTTCATGGGAGTGACCTTTTAGTGCCATGGAACTTCGAGCAAGAAAATAACCAAGGACACAAGATATGTCACAGGTACCTGGTGGCGTCATTGTTGCCATGATCGCAGGTAGTCGTCGTGTGGTGGCCGAAGTAGCCATGATGCAAAGTGTACATGCTTAGGGTCACAGGGCACATGCTTAGAGTGCAAGACCAGGCTAAACAGGTTGCACACTTTGGGCCTCCCACTAGCGGCGTCATTATTGCGGTGGTGGTAGAAAGCCATCGCATGGTGTCAGCAGTAGCCACCGGAATCGTGACCATGTGTACACCAGGTCAGCCCGCTATGGAGTGGAAAGTGGCGCTGTCCTCCCTGCTCCCTTCATGGCGGGAGGGTCGAGAGGAGCTGGCGATGGACTGAGGATTCACCATCGTGGTGAGGATCGTCGATCCAAAAAGTGTCCCGTACCTGTTGCACCAAATGTCAAAGTGTGCGATCGACACTTTCCCCGGTACTTCTAAGAAGTAGTCCACGGAGGTTCATATTTAGGAGGGGCATAATCTCAAGAACTCAGGAACAGAGGTGACATAGTGATTTTACGTGGTTCGGGCCGCCAGAGCGTAATACCCTACATCTATGGGAGTCTGTGTATTGTATTGCGTATGTGTGAGTATGCGAGAGTGCGGTCTCTCATGAGTGAGTGTTGGTTGGCCTCAGCCCCCTAGTTGGTGGCTGCTCGGTCCTTTATATGCCAAGGGCCGACAACTTATGTTATGACAGGGGCCCGACAGGTGGCTCTGGATTAGCTGGTCTTGAAAGCGCATTAACATGGTCTTGAAGGCATGTTAATGGGTCTTGGTAACACATTAATGTGGTCTTGATGACATGTTAATGGGTCTTGATAGTGTATTAATGTCGTCTTGAAGGTGCGGTCTTGATGACGCATTAATACTGCCTTGAAGGTGAGTTAATGTGGTCTTGAGTGCACACGTCGTCTTCATGAACCATGGAGCATGTGGTAGCACCGGAGCCCTCCAGCGGGGAGTTCGGGTCTGGTGCCGCGGGACTGGTGGCAACACTGGACCTCTCCTCAGTGCGGAGGTTGGGTCTGGAGCCCCGGGACGTGTGGCCGTACCGGACCTCTCCTCAGTGGGGAGGTTGGATCCGGAGCCGCGGGACGCGTTGCACCATCAGAAGTCCGAAGCTACAGAGCATGTGGCAGCACCAGTGCCACCCTTGGTAAGGAGGCAGGTTTAGAGCTGTGGGACACGTGGTAGCCTCTAGGTACCTCCCCTCTTGGGAGGTGTGACCTAGCATCTTGTCTTCCTTGTATGCAGGGGTACCCAGTCTGCAGGGTACCGACAACGGCGGATGCTTGCTCTTCCGGTCGTTGCCAGCTCCGGGAAGACTCTACCATCCAGTGGTTGGCGACAATGGACACCTCCTCCCCTATCTCGCCCATGGGCGACGATGACGGCAGGCGACTGTGGGCGAGCCGACAGTGCATCTTGCAGCCGCAATGCAGTTCGCCTGAGCCGAGCCTACTGACCTATGCTACCGTTCAATCTTCTGGAGGACGTCCACGCGGCATCGATCTGAGGTAACACATAGCAAACTGAATTCTCTGCATACGGTATGCACTAGAGGTCGGTGCATACCTACTGGATTTGCGCTGCATCAGTAGTCCCAAACAGATCAGACGCGGCGATCAAACCAGCAGGGGTCGCTTTGTGACGAGTGGATCATGGACCACGGTGGCACGGGCCTTCTCATGCATACCGGATCCAAAAAAAATTTCCAGCGCAAAGCGGCCTTAGTGTGTTTCCATCAATATATTGTGGAATCTGATCTTGTGTTTAAAAAAGGAAAATGTCTATTTTACTACACTCAATTATCTACTTTACGCACTTAACCTCTAAACAAAATTTTAGTCTTATTTAGATTGATTTCACTCTCCACCTAATGATTTTTTCCTTTTACTTTTTATGTACATGTCATGTTTGAGGGTAAAATTTTATAAGATTATAAGTTACAATATATGTGTCAGAAAAATAGTTTAAGAATTTTTTATTTTTTTACATTGAAAACATGTAGTACATATTTGAAACCGGAGATAGAATAATACAAGAAAATATTTCTGGCAAACTCTGACATTTGAACTCAAAATATAACCCATAGAAAGAGAAACACAAAACAAAAATCTCATAAAGAGACAAATTGAACAAATATAAATAGTTCATGGGAGTAAATTGGATCAAAACTTGGTTTAGAGTGTTAAGTGGACAATGTAGATAACTTGGGGTAGTAAAAATGTAAAATTGACTTTTTTCCTTTGATAAAAATTGATATGTAAGTTGGGAATATGAAACAAATCCAATCGCTTTAAATATGTACTACTTATTTCAAATAAATGATATTTGTTGTACTAACACATGCATAACATATTTTAAGGAGATATATCTAATGTAAATGATCTTTTATGGTGCTAACATGCATTTGTGATCATCAAATTCATAAGGAGGTGTAACAATTAGATATGGTGGAAGAACTATGTATCAATAAAAGAGGATCTTTTATTTACGTTATACGTGGATTTTCCACCAAACCTAATTGTGTTGCTAGCATGTTAGCATCACAAAGACCATTTACATTAGTTATGTTGTCTTGTAAAAAATTGTATATTGAAATTTTCTACAGGGCATTGCTGTGCCTTGCGGGAAAATTAATCCACTTTGGTGTCCCCTGGCAATTTTCATATTTGAGCAAATTTTCTCCTTACATTTTCATAATTTGTTTTCCTTTGTGAGAACATAGACCATTATCGATACTAAAATGCATTGCCATATTTTTCATATTTCCTTTTGAGCAAGTGGTCCTTAGTTATGCGCGGCACTTACGGAGAAGTGTGATGGATGCTTGAAATAACTTGAGCAACACCATTTCTTTTCACTCAATCAGAGTATATATTGATCAAACTAGCTTGACGGCACAAAATGTACAGTGCGATGCTAAAAATTGCTGAGAATACATGTGCTAAAAAAAAAGCGAATCCATGAGATGCCGAGATTATCCCAAACTTACACACGCGAAAATGATCCTGAAACAGAATCGAGTCCATGATCATGTCTACAAAGGGATAGACCAGTCAGTGGTATTACAAACATTTTCAGCAAAATCGAACGAATTGAATAAAAAATAAGGTTACACAACTGGAAGCACCATGGACGTCAGACTATCAACAATGAAATCTAATTAAGATACAGGGTTGATGGGAAGATCTCGTTAGAAGGTGCTGCTGCTTTCGCTGGCAGAGATCGAGCTGCTCTCCGTCTTCACAACTAAAGGACCCTTTCCAATGTCCAAACCCTGGAAACGTCCGATAGAATCCTGCTGCATTATGTCTTGGAGTGAGTTTGGGTGGGATAGCATCTGGTGGTTTGGCACATTAGAATGAGGTGGGTGGTATAGAGGTGGCAACTGGGCACCACCCTGGTGTTGCGCTGTGTTTTGCTGGGATAGCGGGAAGAATGACGAGTTGTACGGGATATGTTGAAATCTCATGTTATATGTCTCATTGGCATTTGTCACCTCACCAGTTGCAAGCTTTAGCCTCTCCAGCTCCTGCTTCAGTGCATCATTGAGAGCTGCGAAATATATCAATCCCACGTCATCACTTAGTTTTATATAAGTACGTATGACAATAAATTAGCATCATGTTCCATATCATCAATCATACTAGCTCTTCAGAGGCACCAGAAATGACCACATTTAACCATATCCCTACTTTTAAAATCACGGTTGGTGATGGTGTGTCTGCCATCCAGACATATCAACCGTTGAATCCAGATCTACGATTGAAACAAGCCAAGCGCACTATATAACCTCTATGCCAGTGCATAATGATATATTTATCCGCAATGCCAAGAATACCCATCAAACAGCTCAACGGCAGAATAGCATGTTGTAGATCCGACCTCAAATTAGACACGATGATTCTATACTCAATTGCTTCATTGTCCTTGATCATATACAGCCCTAAACAAGGGTGAGTTACAAGTTTGATACATTATGAATCCTAATCTAACTCAAATTTATCTCTAAGAGCGGAATAGGACTCTAACACCTAATCTGAATGGACTCCTAATACTATTTGGGCGCACCTGCACCTCCTAGGCGCACAGGGCTGGTGGCCCTCCTGTCTAGACTCTAGAAGACTCTAGAAAACACTAAAAAAAGATTAAAATGTTAGATTATATGTGTTATCTGTGTTGGGCTTGGCCCATGTACCAGCCCCTATGGGGCTATATATGTGTACCTACTCCTATGGGGTTAATCAATCCATTAATAACCTATTATGGTATCATTAGATAGGGAACCCTAACCCTATTCTCTCTCCCCTATGGCCCAGCCGCCACCTTCCACGGCCGCCGCCACGCCGTCCTCGGCCGCTGCCGCCGCCGCGCCGTCCCTGGCCGCCGCCGTCGCGCCCTCCCTGTGCCCTCCCCGGCCGCCGCCGCTGCGCCGTTCCTGACCGTCGCCGCCGCGCCGTCCCTGGCCGCGTCATTCCAGGCCGCCCCAGCGCATCTCACGGCCGCCACCCGCCCCTCTGGCCGTGGCCAGGCCGCTCCAGGCCACCGCTGCGCCCCTGGTGGCCACTGCCAGCCCTCTGGCGGCCGCTGTTGCCCCTCTGGCCGCGGCCACACCGCTCCTGGCCAGGACTGCACCGATCCAAGCCACCGTCGCACCGCTGACCGCTGTGTCGCGACTCCCTCAGATCCAGATCTGGTCACCCCCCGGACTCCTCTTCTCAGATTCGGTCGCCGCCTCTCCTTGCTGGCGCCGCCAGCAGCCTAGCCTCCGGTGGACCACTTGTGCCGGCGTTGTCGCCTTCATGACCGGTGTCTCTGGGCCAGGAGGGTCCACTACTACTACCGGGCTCACACAGTCGTTGCCCCCTTACGTCACCGGTCTCGAGCCCCTGCCGGACGTGTCCACCGTCCTGTCGGCAACGACTGTTCCTGCGGTTGGCGTCGCCGCTGCTCATAGCGCGGCTGCTACCCCCCTCGGCGGTACAGACAGTGTCACCACGACTGTCGTCGACACCTCTGGTGTTATTGCGGCACTGGCTGCCTCCCGCGAGCGTGAGTGGGCACTTGCTCTAGCCCTAGAGCAGGAGCGTGCTTCTGCGGCCGCTCTTTCTCACCAGCTCGAGGAAAGTGCTCATCGGCCGTTGAGTGCTACCTACGAGTCTTCCTCAGATGTCCGGGCTCACTCCGCCTACTCGGCCTCTCTCGTCGCTGCTCTCCACGCCCAGGCGGCCGGAGTTCAGAACATCCGGACGCTCGTGTCAATCGTCCTCAGTTCTGACTCCACCGCGTACGCCTGATGGTGTCACATGTTTCTTCTCACGTTGCGGCGGTACCTTCTCGAGGACCACGTTCAACGGGAGGGCTCCCCGTTGGATGATTCTTGCATCAGCATGGACAGCCTAGTCCTAGCCTGGATCCTTGGGTCCTCTCCGACGAGCTACACGACATCGTCTGGCAGCGCGGTGGCAGTACCGCGCGACGAGCGTGGCTGGTGCTTGAGCAACACTTCCTGGGGAACTGTGCGACTCGTGCTCTACACATCAACGCGCGGTTCCAGAATGAGCGCTACTGCCACCTTTGCTCCTGGCTCCTTCGTGTGGAGCCACCCCGACCTTCGAGAAGGTCTGGTCTGACCTTGAGCTCGAGGAGCTCACTTTCGGTGGCTCTACTTGATCCAGGCCTGCCACAACTCTCTACAACCCTGGGCAGTCTCCACGGCCTCCTCCCTCTGGTGGACCACCATCGTGACCTCCTGCTCTGCCTACCACCCCAGCTACTCCTGCAGGCTCTGGGGGTAGTAATCGTTGACGTCGCGGTAAGCGCGGTGGCCGAGGCGTTGGTGCTGGCAGCACTACGACGCCTGCTCCTGCTACTGGTGGTCGTAGTGGTGGCAACAGCCGGGGAGGAGCGCCCTGGCCCACACTCTACAACTCGTGGACTGGCCAGATCTCTATGTGGTCTGGGCCGTCTCCGGGTCTCCCGCCTCCATGCCCGCCGCGTCCTTAGCCAGCGTATGTTGCTCACCCGGGCTACGGTGGACCAGCCTACCCTGTCGGTGGGCCTTCGACTTAGGTCTACAGGGGCATTGACTACCCTGTTGGGTTCTCGGAGTTGTCGGCGCCGTTCGAGGAGCCACCCCGGGAGTGGGACTGCCAGTCACTGGCGTCTTCGTTCAGCACCATGCACCTCACGCCACCTGTTGCTGACTGGGTGGCTGATTCCGGAGCTTCGTACCATACCACTCCTAACGCTGGTATACTCTCTTCTATACACCCTCCCCACCCTTCTTTTCCTTCATCTATCGTTGTCGGGAATGGGTCTGTCCTTCCGGTCACCTCAGTAGGTGACTCGGGATCTCCGGGTTCTTTCCAGCTTAACAACATTCTTGTCGCTCCGGATATCATTCAAAACTTGCTTTCTATTCGTCGGTTTACCACTGTGTTTCTGTTGAGTTTGATCCGTTTGGTTTATCTGTGAATGATCTTTCCACCCGGCGTCCTCTTCTTCGATGTGATAGCCCGGGGCCCCTGTACACGCTTCGACTTCCTACTTCCGCTGCATCTCCGACTTTTGCTCTGACTACGACAGCTTTGTCCACCACTTGGCACCGCCGGCTTGGCCATCCTGGCGTCGATGCTATGTCCAAGTTGTCTAGTAGTTCAGTTATCTCGTGTACTAGGGGCACACATGAGTCTTTATGCCATGCTTGTCAGCTTGGTCGCCATGTTCGGCTTCCGTTTCCGACGTCTGTGACTCATGTTGAGCACATCTTTGATCTCATTCATTGTGATTTGTGGACATCTCCGATTATCAGTGTTTTGGGATTTAAATATTACTTGGTGATGATTGATGATTTCTCGCATTTTTCCTGGACTTTTCCCTTACGATTGAAGTCTGAGACGTACGTCACTCTTTCTCACTTCTTCGTTTGGGTATCCACCCAATTCAGATGCACTGTGCGAGCCCTCCAATTTGATAACAGACGCGAGTTTGAGAACTTGGCGCTCCGTAACTTTTACTTGCACATGGTGTCCAGTTGCGCATGTCTTGTCCATATACCTCTCCTCAGAATAGCAAGGCAGAGCGCATGATTCGCACCACCAATGATGTTATGTGGTCCCTGATGTCTCAGGCCTCTATTCCTGCTCGCTACTAGGTAGAGGCCCTCCACACCTCCATTTTTCTCATTAATCGCCTTCCCACCGAGGCGATTCGTGCACCTACCCCTTACTTTGCCTTATATGGCACCACCCCTCTTTACGACCACTTTCGAGTGTTCGCGTGTGCTTGCTACCCTAACCTTTCTGCTACAGCTCCACATAAGCTTGCTCCTTGTTCCACTCGGTGTGTCTTCCTTGGGTACTCTCTTTGATCATAAGGGGTACCGGTGTCTGGATCTCACCACTCACCGTATCTTGATCTCTCGACACGTCGTCTTCGACGAGTCCTCCTTTGCTTTCTCCACTTCCTCCTCTGTTTCAGCCACAGAGTTGGACTCCCTGTTTTCTACTGACACTGAGGCTGCTACACTACAGCTGCCTTGGCCTTTTTCTGTAGGTACGACACCCGCTGTGCCACGCATGGCCCCGACGTCCTCGACGTCGGGTGCCGTGCCTCGTGCGGCCCCGACGTCTTTAACGACGATTGTTGCGCCTCAGAAGCCACCGGCTGTACCTCCCGCAGCCCCGACGCCTCGGTTCACTAACCCTGCTCTCGTCTACCAATGACGAGAGTGCTCCGGCTCCAGCAGCTCCGTTGTCCTCGAGGTCTCCGACTCCTTTGGCTGCGCCATGCGCAGCATCGGCGTCCCCGACCTCCACAGTCGCGCCACGCGCGGCCCCGACGTCCCCGACCTCCACAGTCGTGCAACATCCGACAACGACTTCCACAGCCGCGCCACGCGCGGCCCCGGCGTCCTTGACTTCCTCAGCTGCGCCACGTGCGGCCTCGGTGTCTCCGACGCCACTCGGCGCGCCACGAGCGGACACGGTGCCGCGTTTTGCTGACCCTGCTCTTGTCTATTAGCGACGAGAGCGAGTTGGTGACCCGACTCCTGCTCGCACCGAGCCCCCGGTGTACCACCCGCCTCTGCTCCACCGGCACGCAGGACACGTTCACCCGATGGTGACTCGACGTGCAGCTGGGGTCCTTCGGCCAGTTGAGCGTTTCTCCAGGGTTGTCCTCTCGTCGACGACGCCTCCACCATCCGCCTCCTCTTCAGTATCGCTTATACCGTCTTCCGTCCGTAGCGCTCTCGCCGACCCTCACTGGCACCGCGCTACTAAGGAAGAGTATGCGACCCTACTTGCCAACCGGACCTGGGACCTGGTGCCCCGTCCGAGTCGTGGTAATGTTGTCACAGGCAAGTGGGTGTTCACGCATAAGAAGGCGGATGGTTCCCTGGAGAGGTACAAGGCTCGTTGGGTACTTCGGGGCTTCACACAACGCCCTGGAGTTGACTATGACGAGACCTTCAGTCCGGTGGTGAAGCTGGCGACGGTTCGTACTGTTCTGTCGTTGACTCTCTCGCGTTCTTGGCCCGTCCACCAGCTAGATGTTAAGAATTCCTCCATGGCACTCTGATGGAGACAGTGCACTGCAGTCAGCCGACAGGATTTATTGATTCAGCTCATCTAGACATGGTCTGCAGGCTGAACAAATCCTTGTACGGCTTGAAGCAGGCACCCCGAGCCTGGTACAACCAGTTCGCCTCCTCCTGGCCTCGTTGGGCTTCGTTAAGGCCAAGTCGGACACGTCGCTGTTTGTCTATCGACAGGGGGTGACACTGCTTACCTTCTCCTGTACGTCGATAACATTATACTTACGACGTCCAATTCGACTCTCCTTCAGCGTAATATCTCTGCCTTGCAGCAGGAGTTCGCTATGAAGGATTTGGGTCAGCTTCATCACTTCCTGGGGATTGCGATCGAGAGTCGACCAGGTGGCCTGTTCCTTCACCAGCGGCAGTACTGTCTGGACATCCTCGAGCGAGCGGGCATGGCTGCCTGTAAGCCATGCTCCACGCTGGTGGATACCCAGACAAAGGTCTCTTCTGCCGACGGGACACCCGTCTGTGACCCGACTGCCTACAGGAGTCGAGTATTGCAGGTGCACTTCAGTACCTCACCTTCACCAGGCCAGATATCTCCTACGCGGTTCAGCAGGTGTGCCTTCACATGCATGACCCGTGGAAGCCGCACCTCACCGCTGTGAAGCGGATCCTTCGGTACCTACGCGACACTCTCGACCATGACCTGCTCCTTCAATGACCTTCTATTATAAAATAAAAATTTATTCCTTTAATCTTGTTTTCTAGGACACACTAACTTAGGATTGTGACACACCTATTATACCCTACACATACTTTGGGTTGGACACAATTACATCTCAAGATGGTCACATCTTCACTCTGCACAAATTTGAGATGGGCACATATTCATTCCCGGGATGAGCACATCTTCACCCTGCACACAAATTTGGCTTGGGCACATCTTCATCCTGCACCCAACCTCAAAATAAGTGCATTTTCATTCCGATCACAAATTCGAGATGGCCATATCTTCATCTCGAGCACACCTCCATTGGCTTGCTTTTCCTCACACGAGCACCCAATATTATTCTTCTTCTTAACCTTCTGACACCATCACCACAATGGGCCCACTGACCTCTCCTCTGTTCGTGGGCTCACACTGGATCTCCTTTGGCCTATTTCTGTTGAAGTTAATCACGTTCTCTAGAATAAATTAGAGATTAGGGGGTGTCCAGGTCGGATACGATTCGTTATTAGAGATAGAGTCCAAGGTAAGTTAGAGTTGGATTTGAGATTGTAAGGGGATCTCTATATATAGTTGTCGTTTCCTCCGACAAATTATCAAGAAAAACAGAAGGGATTTCCAACATTTGGTAATCAGAGCGAGGTTGAGATTCGAGGGCGGAATCGGGCATACTTCGTCGGTAGCGGTCGAATTCGACGGGGGTGCCGCCGGATTCGAGGCGGATCTCGTCGCGACGGCATCGAATCGTGTGGATTCGGCGGCGCGGCGGAGGATCCAGAGGACGGCGCGAGTTCCAGACCTCGGTGGAGAGGGACTCGACGGAGTGTTGGGCTGAGCACATTAGAGGCGGCAGTTTCTTCGACAAGGTGCGGGACGCAGCACGACACGAGAATGCAGAGGACCTCACCTTGTGGGGCGCGGCGCGGGTGCTGATAGATCGCGGCTGGCGGCGGCGGCGGCTTCAACTGCTCTAGGCTCCCGTGGGCTAGGGTTCCAGTGAGTCCTGGTTGGGCCAACTTGTGGGCCTGCATAATAGTTGGTTCCAGGGGCCGCGTGAGTTACCGATCTGAGCTGAGATCAGACTGTGGGTCTGTACCAGTGACTGACTAAGGCCCGATTTGTGTTGTGGGCTGATCTGGTTCTTGGGACAGCTGTGCAAGATGGACAGTAAAATGGTGTTGCACTACCCTATGTTAACGAAGACAAATTACACAGCATGAGCCATCAAGATGAAAGTTTTTTGAAGGCACAAGGGGTATGGGAAGTTGTGGAAGTGACAAAGGACAAGGTTAATCCAAACCAAGCTCAGTTGGCTCTTGCGGCAATCTATCACGCGATTGATGAAGACACTCTGATGCGAATTTCCGAACAAGAGACGGCAAAAGACACTTGGAAGATGATCAAGACCAAGTTCTTGGGTGAAGAACACGTGATGGAAGCAATAATTCAAACGCTTCAGAACGAGCTTGATGTGATGCGTATGAACGGAGGAGATTCAATAGACGATTTTGCCACAAAAGTCATGATTATCATCACAAAGATTTGTGGTCTTGGCGGAGACGTTAAAGAAAGTTATATTGTGAAGAAATTATTGCGTGCTCCGCCTTCAAAGTTTCTCTATATTGCATCAACTATTGAGCAGTTTGTTGATCTAAAGATGATGGCCGTGGAGGAGCTCGTTGACAGACTCAAGGCACATGAAGAACGAGTGCTTGGCTTCAACAACCAAGAGCATGAAGAGAAATTTTATTTAACAAGGAAGGAGTGGAAGGCAAGAGAAGCAAAGGATGAAGAAAATCTTTGTTTGACAAAAGATGAGTGGGAAGCAAGAGAGTCAAAAGAGAAGAAGAAGAAATTGGACAAATCGAAGATTCAGTGCTTCAATTGTCGCAAGTATGGACATTTTGCTGATGAGTGTTCCAAGGACAAGGAAGATGAGAAGGCGCTTTTTGCGTCTGAAGGGGAGTTGTTTTGATCTCATATGATCAAAGGTGTGTGTTTGAGGTGTAGTGCCCACCTCAGGGGTGTAGTGCCCACCCCAAAGGGTTGTAGTGCCTAACCCGGGTTGTAGTGTCCAACTGAAATTTGTGTCCGGGATGTAGTGCCCATCCCATAGTGTGTGCAGGATGAAGTGAACATCCTGGGGGTGTAGTGTCCACCCTAAGTGTGCATAGGATGGGATGTGTGTTTTCATCCTACAATAGTGTCAGTGCGTCCTAGAAAACGTGATTAAGTGGGTGTGTTGAAGTTAATCACGTTCTCTAGAATAAATTAGAGATTAGGGGGTGTCCAGGTCGGATACGATTCATTATTAGAGATAGAGTCCAAGGTAAGTTAGAGTCGGATTTGAGATTGTAAGGGGATCTCTATATATAGTTGTCGTTTCCCCCGGCAAATTGATCAAGAAAAACAAAAGGGATTTCCAACAATTTCACCC
This sequence comes from Tuctoria greenei, assembly GCA_036927565.1. Taxonomy (NCBI): domain Eukaryota; kingdom Viridiplantae; phylum Streptophyta; class Magnoliopsida; order Poales; family Poaceae; genus Tuctoria; species Tuctoria greenei. The sequence continues at coordinate 189,097,303 of JAYESD010000006.1, forward strand.
TCTGCAACCCACATTGGCCCACCTCTGGCCCAACCGAGCTTCTCCCAAACAACCTCCACAGGACCTCCTCTCTGTTTGGTCTTTACTCCTTCGATCTCTCTCCATAGTGTTCACCCAACATGGGAGCCGTCGTCGCCTACGCTAGCTGCCTCGCTAGCGATTCACACTTCCTCAACTCCGACGTCCGGGTCGCACACCTCGCCTGCCCCACGCACGTTGTCTTGCTTCGCTCCAGCTCGATCTCTGCTAGATCCTCTTAATCCCTATCGGATTCGCCGCCTTCGAACTCTACGCACCAGGCTCGATCTCCGTTGGATCCTCTCAATCCTAGTCGGATTTGCCTCCGCAATTCCTCTCCCACGAGTCCGGGTCTTACAAGCTCTGCCCCTTGCTTCGTCGACAGGAATCGCGAGCTCTACCGTCTCAATCCGCAAGGAGTCTCATCGCTCGGACCCGAACTTGGGTCACCTCTTTCAATCCTCGTCGTTGCTGCTCCACATCGGTGTAATCCGGGTATGCACCACCCGGATCCGTGAGCCTCAAGGCCACCGGATCGAGCCGCTCTTGTCGAGCCCAACTGGATCCACACCTGCCACAAACTAGTTCTCCCCCGTTGCCGATTCTTGCTGCCACCGCTGAGGTCAGCACCCTATCCGCCTCCTCAACTTGTCTCCTCACAGAGGTACACCTCTCTCCTTGCCTCTAGTCGCCCCGTGCTCGCCAAATCTCGATGCCATTAGTGGCTACCCTCGGGAGTACGACCCCTCCCAGGAGGTCGCAGATAGGATCTGTAACCCTAGCTCTGATACCAATTATTGTAAATCCGACCTCAAATTAGACACGAAAATTCTCTTTTCAATTGCTTCCTTTTCTATGATCATATGGCCCTGGTATTGATAACTATATACGAGGCCTCGTTGGCAAAAGCAGAAACGATCACTCGAAAGGTGTAGTTCCTTCTAGCTCCAAACCAGGGTGAGTTACAAGTTTGATCCATTATGAATCCTACTCTAACTCAACTTTATCTCTAAGAGCAGAATATGATTCTAACTCCTGATCTGAATAGGACTCCTCTAAACACTATTTAGGCGGACCAGGCTGGTGCCTCCCCCCCCCCCCCCCCCCTGTCTAGACTCTAGAAAACACTAGAAAACAAGATTAAAGTTAACATGGCACCTCCCAATCATTCACGCTCCACTGACAATGACAATTAATGCCTCCTCTCTAATGAAGCCTCCCTAGCTCCCAGCACCCACCCGTCACGCGGGCGACACATCTCATTAACATCCTCAACCTCCCAAATTGGATGCAGACAGTTAAGCTGAAGGGCAACGATTGTGAGGGCAGGCTTGCACGAGGGATGGCCGCTCCTCTCCCAACACGCTCCGCTCCCCTAAACATTGTACACCGTCGCTCCCTCATCGCAGGTCGCCCATGGGGCGGACGGTAAGTGAGGCGGCGCCTCGGCCGACCTCCGTTAGCCATGTCCCTCGACAGGCCGGCGGCGGGTCGTGACTCCTGGGACCTTCGCCCAGGAAAAAGATTTCAAGCGGAAGTACTGGCTCGGTTCCGCTCCGTGGTTCATCACCCGATTTCATCAGTTCAAGGTTCGTTCTACCTAATCGCAGTATTCAGACGATATACATTCAAGCTGACCGAGTATGACGTCGGCTGGGCGTTGCACTCGGTTCTGGGAGGCTCTCCAGATGGATTTCGAATTCAACAAATGCAAGACCGCACATTCAAGTTCTCTGTCGCCAACAAAGAAGTTGGAATGTTGGTCATCTCTATGAAGAGGATCATCATGGATTCATTCGACGTTTACTTCCACCTTTGGCGTCAAGGTGGGCCGGATTGGGTCCGAGAACTACACAAATGGGAGCTGGAGCAGCAAAGTTCTTGGACGTCAGTGGTAAAGAAGAGAAATCCAAGCCAAAATATCAAAACAAAGAAGGTATCCTTTGCCTCTCCCATCGTCTATTCTTCTGCGCAACGGTTCTGCCCCGAGGATACGGCGGGGATCTGGATCGGGGATATGTTCTGCCCCATCGTGCGTTCTGCGCACTCCAGAGGCGCTCGCCAAGGTGCACTCTGGGTGAGGGCGGCTGCGCCGGCGAAGTCGCCGGCAAGCATTTCCGGGAAGGGCCCGGCGGTTGCTTCCCATGGGCCTCATTGCTCCACGTCAGCTCAATACACGGCGCTTCGTCCGCCTTACAAATCCCAACGGCAATCTACCTGCAGTAATGACCCCCACTGCATGAGGACTGGCGACGTGGCTCGCATGGGCCATCTCGCTGGGACCCCGGCTGAGGTGGCGCGTTCGGGTCCACGCCCCGGATTTTACCGTGACACGTTGCATGAGCTGGCGACGAACGACGGTAACCAGTGCATTCAATCCCCACCCAACAAGCACTTGAGTACTTGGTCAACCCACGGCAGGCCTAGGCAAACCAGCATTCACCGCAATAGACTTGGAGCCGACCTAGCACCGGGTCTCAGCGCTGGGGCGACACGTCCTAAGGTCTGTTACAAATGTCTAAGTCGAACCCACTTAAAGCGCCAATGTCCCAATCAGGTCCGTTGCAAATTCTGCTTCGGTTATGGGCATATTAGGAAGGACTGCTACATAAAAAGAAAGGGAAACAGGGTGTGGAGGGTAAAAACTAAGGCGCACACCTCGAACACGGGTATAAAGGAGAGCCAAGAACACACTAAGCGCACCGTTCTCTCCTGCCCAACCTCAAGCAACCATGCAGCCATAACAGGTGACACCTCCAAAGCTCTCACCATCTTCCGGCCACCCTACGCCATGGCAAACTTTCATGTAAACCCCACTAGATTCATACCACATCCAAATCTGGAGATTGAAGATGGGGGCCATGGCAGACTTGCGAGGGCTGCAGTTCACCTACCTGGGATACATCACCCAATGCATGAGGAGTTCGTCATCGCAGTGGACGAAGAAGAGGTAATCCCGGAGGAGCAGTATGACTTCTATCGTCAAGTAATCAGAGCGCACCTGGTGCACAACATGGGAATCCCAGTGAGCTCCTCTTGCCTAACACCGCTTGGTATAGCACTCTACTCGGTGGAGTCGTGCTTTTACAGAGACATCTTGGTCATGGGTGATCCTATTGAGATAGCAGATGCTAGATTCTCCTTCATTAGACATGACTACGGGATTAATCGTAGGAGGAGGAACTTTTCTAGAATGGGTTGGTTCTTGATCTTAGGCTACCCGATTGACTACAGAACTATCGAAGCCATTGATATGGTGGTTTCTGGCTTTGGCAAGCTTCTACATTGGCATAACATTCCAAGAGCTCTAGGGTTCATTCTTGTCAAATGTCTATACCATGAGCCTCGCTTGGTCCCAAGGAGCCTTGTGCTGCGTCAGGGAAGTAGGGACGGGCACGCCTGGTCTTGGACATGTCCGGTTTACATTCTAAACTGGATGCACCTGTCAGGCAACATACAGATGGAAGAGATACCTCCGGATGATGGGAATCCTCACCCGGTTGAGCCTATACAGTTTGATCTGCACATACCAAATGAAGAGCAAGTGGTTCCACAGCAAGGAGGAGGCCAGGGTGATCCTGCTTGGGTCGCTGTTGCAAATCAGGCTGGCCTGGCCGCTAATCATCTAGGCCAAAACTGGGACTGGGGACTATGGCCGCAGGAACCCCAGCAAGAGTTGCTGCTTCATCTCCCAGGACCGCACTCTTCTACAACCACATCTGCTTCGGGAATCCAAGGGACTACGGTACAAAGGCAGGCATCAGCAACCACTCTGCAGGGGGGTCTTACTCTCTCTCTTGGCATTCCAGGCGTCCCTCCGCGACAAGTTTCGGGCACATCTATAATCAGCCCTGAAGGTTTGAGGAGCATCCTGCATACTGCTCTGCCCCAATCGATGTCTCCAGGGCGGAATGCACAGGAGCAAGATCCAGAATATCTAGCTTCCGATAAGATGATTCTGAAGGATGTCAATGTGTCCTACATACAAAGCTTTGCGTTGGTGATACATGACCTGGAGGGAGGCAATCAGACCAAACATGCTTCGGAACAGCACAAAGCAGAAGCTACAGTACGTCAGGTGTATTCCCGTCGTGGAAGAAGGGCTAGGAGCTCAGAGGAAAAAGGAAAAGAAGAGGCAATCCTTGAGGTAAACGAGAGGCAATCGGCCCAGACAAATGGGGTCGGGGACCCGGACACAAAGAACACCAGAAAGGCTAAGGGGAAGGCACCCATTGATTGGAACTCTCTCCGTCGAAGCACCAGGATCAGACGGATCCTGGATGGGCATCGAACTAAAACAACCAGCAGCAGCACTTCCAGCGACTCAGAGAATGGACAACAACTGAACACTATCAGAGCTGAACTGGAAGTCTCCACGGGTACTGATACTTCTCTTCACTTTTCTGGTCCTTTAAAATTCCCTACACTACATGATCTAGACAATGTTGCATCATACCCTGAAATTCCAGCCGTCACTCTGCAGGACACGGCAGTCCGAGTATGCGGCGTGCCCCTTGAAGTGGCACGCGAGAGGCTCCCTACGACAAGGACGACGCAGGAGACAGGGAGCCAGTCAGAGGAACGGGGTTGTCAATGATGATGACAACATATTTTGGTGTACGGCTAAAAAGGGTTCCTGGGTGGGGAATGTACGCGCCTTGCAGGGCTTTTGTTGTACAGAAGGGTACATCGGGTGATCAGGATCACAACTATGTAGGGCAGACTAGGGAGGCTATAGGGCAAACTAGGCATGTTAGCAGGAAGAATCAACGGCAAATCAGGCACCCTATCAGATATTTTGGTGTACATATGTCCCTGAGGGGTTCCAATCTACTAAGTCAATGGGAATGCCGAGAGTCTACTGTCATGCGTTATTACCAAACTAAACTCTAGCAATGCGACAAGGTTTGACGTTAGCACTGCTCAGAGTGATCGTTTGCTTTTATTCAGGATCAGGAGAGTGAAGACTAAGCAAAATCTGGACCAACAATGCTCGATGAAGCATCCTAAATATGATACAACAATCAACTCAAACAGAAACGACAATAGGAAAAGGAGTTCAAACTTTACTCGATATAACATATCAACCAGGCACCGACGCCGCCGTGCAGGGAGGGGCGTTCTCAAAATTGTCTCCAAGATAAGAAATGCTTCCTTATCAGGGGAGGAAAATCACATAGCTACGGAATATACATATTGGGATACGACGACTAGTGTCCACTTTTCTGGAGTTACTAGCACTAACTCTATTTTACTACTTACTACTCCTCGAAAGACTGGCCTTCGTCCTTTCTCTTATGATACATCGAACAGTCATATTATTGCCAATATTACTTACGCAATTGTGATACTCAAATTACTTTATGCCTACCACTCTGCAATATTGGGGCAACTAACATCACAGATAGACAATCAGATGCAATCTGGGGGACGCACAAAGCATGAGCTTTGCAAGCTCATGTATATCTGATTCGACAAAAGAGGGTTTTATTAATGGCGCAACCAAACAGAGGGACAAGAAATTGGACTATCCTCAACTGGAATATAAGAGGCATCAACGACATGGCTAAACAAAGAGCGGTTAGATTCAAAATTGATGAACTACATGATTATCAAATATTCTATCTACAGGAAACAAAAAAGGAATCCATCGACATGGTGTTCATTAAGAAAATTGCCCCCCGAAGGTTCAACAAATATGCATTCTCACCATCAAGAGGGCATCAGGAGGTATTCTAATGAGTTGGAATGACAATATTCTGGAAGGAAATGTTACTCAAAATATGGAGTACGCCTTAATGATTAATTTCGCCTCATTACAAAATGGAGAGAAATGGAATCTGATAACAGTGTATGGTCCATCAAATAGACCACAAAGACAGGCGTTCACACAGTGGCTAGGGGATCTGGACATCCAATCAGAGGAAATGTGGATGATTATGGGAGATTTCAACTACTATAGAAGCTCAGAAAACAGAAACAGGCTGGGGGCGAATTTTGGCGACATGCAAATCTTCAACACAATAATTCAGCAACTTGGCCTCATAGAGATACCGTTGAAAGGAAGGAACTACACTTGGAGCAATATGCAAGAGAACCCACTCTTGAAACAATTGGACTGGTGCTTCACCTTGCTGCAATGGACTTTAACATTTCCCAATACCACATTGTTACCCTTATCAAGAGACACTTCGGATCATACACCCTGTGTGGTACAAATAGGCACTGACATCATAAAAGCACAATGCTTCAGATTTGAAAATTACTGGTTGCATCACCCGAAATTCCTAAGCATTGCAAAAGAAAGTTGGGATCAACCATTACCTCCAATGAACAGTGCAAGACTCTTATCGACAAAATTAAAAAGACTAAGGCATACTCTTAAATATTAGAGTAAAAGGATGGGTAGCCTCGCAAAAATTAATCGCAACTGCAATGACACTCGGCTAGTAATGGACAAATTGGAAGAACAGAGAATATTATTTACTCAAGAAAAAGAGTTCAGAGAATTAATCAAAGCACATATTGGCACTCTCTTGGAATACAAAAATGTATACTGGAGGCAGAGGTATACGGAAAGATGGACACAACTGGGTGATGAGCCAACAAAATTTTTCTTAGCGGCGGCTACAGAAAGATACAGGCGCAATAACATCATAGTAATTAATGATGAGTCCGAAGTGCAATTGTTAAACCACAATCAAAAAGCTACTCTACTTTGGAAGGAATTTAGCACTAGATTGGGGCAAAAGAAACCAGTGCAACATTGGGCCAACCTAGGGGACTTAGTGCGGCACAATCAGAATCTGAGCCACCTAAGCGACCAGGTGACTACAGAGGAGATTGGCCGAACAATGAAAACAATGCCGGGAGATAAATCTTCGGGTCCAGATGGATTCAACACCAGATTTTACAAAGTTTGCTGGAATAACATCAAAGCAGATATTTATGCGGTATGCTTCGACTACTTTAACAACGAAGTGACACTGCTTCCTCTGAACAACTCCTACGTAGTACTTCTACCTAAGGTGGCCAACCCAACCTCAGTCACAGAATATAGGCCTATCTCACTGTTGAACTTCACAGTCAAGCTAATCACTAAGGTGCTATCATTAAGATTGCAGAACATCATCACCAATTTGATTCACAAAAATCAGTACGGATTCATAACAAAAAGATCAATACAGGACTGCATGGCGTGGGCATACAAATATTTATATCAGGGCAAGACCTCAAAAAATAGCATTGTCGTATTGAAACTAGATTTCGAAAAAGCATTTGATATGGTGGATCATGACTTCCTGTTGTTAATCATGCGCCACATGGGATTCTCGGAAGTCTGGTTACAGTGGATCAAAGACCTACTGTCCACTGCAACTTCAGCAGTATTGTTAAATGGAGTACCAGGGAAAAACTTTCCCTATCGCCGAGGTGTTCGTCAAGGTGACCCTCTCTCACCTCTGTTGTTTGTCCTAGGAGAAGAGATTTTACAAATATCTATCAACAAAGCGACTGAGCAAGGACTGCTAACAATACCGATACAACAACAGGACAATATGAACTTCCCGGTTGTACAGTACGCAGATGACACCATATTGGTCCTCAAGGCCTCACAAAGAGAACTGTTCTTTCTAAAAAAAACTACTACAATCAATTGGATCAGCCACAGGACTGAAAGTCAACTGGAATAAATCATGCCTTCTACCAGTAAACATGATAGAGGAACAATCAAGCATCATGGCACATACTCTAGGATGTCAATTAGGCACTTTTCCGTTCAACTATCTTGGCTTACCGATGGGCCTCTCCCGACCCAAGGCAGAAGATTTTGAAAAGCTAATCAGCAAAGTTGAAAGAAAACTATCGGCAACAGCAACATGGCTATCCATGGGGGGGAGATGTACGCTGGTCAACAGTGTTATATCAGCCATACCCATATATGCTATGTGCACGCTCAAACTCAATGGTCGAGTCCTGAAAGCCTTGGATAGATCACGCAAACTGTGTCTCTGGAGGGGATCGGATGTAGCAGGAAAAGGGAAACCGCTGGTGGCATGGGAAAAAGTAACTGCACCACTGCAAAATGGAGGTTTGGGCCTCAAATGTTTGAAGTTTATGAACCAAGCGCTTCTTGGAAAATTCCTGTTCAAAATTTGCAACAAAGAGGACACACCATGGGTACAACTCATCATCAATGCTCATTGTTGCAATGGACGACCGCCTCAGGGTCTTTCTGGTGGAGAGACGTATTAAGTAATTGGCAACATTTCAGAAAACAAGTCTCAATAAAAGTTGGAACAGGGGATACAATCACACTGTGACACGACAAATGGGAAGGTAACTGCTTAAAAAGAGACCTACCAAGACTGTTCACATTCGCTAGAAATCAAAGCATCTCTTTCGCCAGGTACAACGACCAGATTCCCCACCAACAATTCTTTTACACACCACTATCGCCGGAAGCATTGTTAGAACTTAATCAGTTAAATATCATGGTGGCTGGCGTCCGAAATAGGGGAACACATCATCGTGATGTTTGGAAAGGGGTGGCATCCGAGGCTTATTACCCCAAAAAAGGTTATCTATCTAACTACAGACATATCAAACCACCCACCCCCTTTGCCTGGATATGGGAGTCCAAATCACTCAGGAAAGTTAAGATCTTCACATGGCTGATGTTCCGGGACCGTCTTAACTCAAGAAATATATTGAAACGGAAGAATCTATCCATTCAAGGAGATGACTACTCATGTGTTCTTTGTGACAGCGGGGTCGAGGAATTCACGTACCATTTGTTCTTCCTATGTCCCTTCAGTGTGACGTGTTGGAACACATTGGGGATTCAATGGGATAGCAGCCTGTACTTCTTTGACACCATAACAAAGGCGGAACGGGATTTTCAAGGTCCATGCTTCATGGAGATTTTTTCGACGGCAGCTTGGGAACTATGGAAACAATGGAATGGAAAAATTTTCAGGGCTGCTGTGCCAACGACACAAGGGTGGAAGGATTGCTTCACATCGTCACTCCGAGCTCAATACAATCGTTTCAAGGAATTAGACAGGAATAGGATCGAGGCTTTTCTATCTACAATTTAGCTTACCATCCTGCCTCAGGACGCTAAGCTTGTACAGAGCTAAATCAATTCTGTGGCTACTTACAACTGTTCTGTTTCTAAACCTAATATATCTAATATATTTGCTGCGGGGGATTCCCCTGCAGTCTTTTGCTAAAAAAACGATTGTGAGGGCTCCGACGAAGAAAATATGGTGTCAATGTCGACCGAAAGGAGGAAGAAGGAGCTTGAGGACGACCATGACCTTGCAGGATGACGACAAGTTCGGCTACATCCTACATGGATTCTTTGAATCGCAGACAATTTGAACCCAGTCTTTGACTTCAATCAAAGTGAATAGAAAAAAAATCATGTTAACAAAATAGCTGATGCTCCTAGACTGCTCGTCAGATGCCGTCGCGAGAATAGAGGGAGAGAGAGGGGGAAGGGAGGGATCGTAACAGGGCAACGGGGGTGATTTCTGTATCGAACTAGAAGAGGATTGAGCGTCAGGAAAGAGAAAAAGAGGATGGGAGGAGAGGGTAATCATTTCTTCTTTACTGCTGCATGGTCCCCACCATGAGGTATGTTTTTTCTTTTTCTTTTTTCTGCTACAGATTAGTGTATATTCTCATCTGCTGTGGTGGTACAATGGGCGGATGATGGACGGCAGCAGAGCGACTGGAACAGAATCATTTAACTAGATTTCTCTACCCTAAAAAAAAAGAAACCAGATTTCTATAGTGATTTTGTAGTAATTTTCAAGTGTTGAATCAGTGTACAAAAGGTTAAGTTGATGTAAAGCAAGTTGTAGGACATGCAAAAAAATTGTATCCATATGTGGTTTTGATACAATATGAAGGATGTAGAGTGATAAGGCACAAAATTTCCATTTCACTTCTTTTTTTAATCGCTGAAGGTCAAAACATTGTTATACACATGTACACGCATTATTGAATTCTAAGCATGTGACAATAATAGCTTGAGACATATACTCTTGCCATGGGTATCTGTGTACCAATAATTTTCTATAGTAGAGTTAATCATGAAACTGCTATGTTATTACAATTCTAACTAAATGTGGACAATTGTATTTTGTATTCCGTAGTAAAGCACGGGCAATCAACTAGTTTGATAGTCTAAGCTTAAGGGAGAAAAGTACACTGAATGTGCCAAATTGAAAAAAGACAAACTGCCTCACCATCACGAAGTTGAGCCTGTTGCTCCATGGCCTGCAACCTTATATTGAGCTCTGCATTTTCTCCAGAAAGACCAGTTGTGTCTCTCTGCAAATGTTGACGGCAACATGTTAAAAAACCATCCAACAATTTAATACAATAGCAAACCAATAAAGTATATAGCACTTCAACATTCAAAAGAATAAGATATAGCCATAACCAGAGGCTGGCAGTCAAAGCTAATAATAAGCACAATTTTATACTCCCATACAAACCGTGGACATTCAGTTTTTTAGAATGTTCACAGATCACAATTGATACTTAATCCAAGGGATGTTTAGATTTATCACAGCATGTGCATCAGTCCTGGTCCATATAGCTACGCAAGTTGTCTGACAAACACACAAAAAATACTATTAAGCAAGAAGCAACAAGCAAAGAAGATGCAATTTGGTTGGTGGCCATCACCAGCGGTTTAAGACGTAGATTCATGTATGGTAAAATGATTGGAAAAAGAAGGGTCATTTTCTTTGCCTTAGAAAATGGAATCTTCCAAAATAATAGGAAACCTAAACTTCACCAGATACCCATGAAACAAGAAATAGATGGAAAGACCTGAAATAGTGTGAGCTGTGCTGAGAGTGTGGTGGCTTCAGTCTGGAGTGTTTGGACTTTACGCTCAAGTTCTGTCATATAACGAGCCTTTCTTTCTTTCGACCTGGCTGCTGATTGTCTATTAGCTAGAATCCTGCATGAAGAGGACACAAAATGTTAATGTAAAAACGTACATAATGATACCAGAAAAATAGCTCTAGGAATATAGCAATACTGCAAGAGTCATTAGCCGCAACCCGACTGCAATTTTTTATAGTTTCATTTAAAGCTTCACTCCTCTTTGCCGCTAAAAGGTAATAGATCAGGATCATTTTCCATAAGCTACACAGTTCTAGTGTTCTACTTAGTTTTCAAGCAAAGGATAAGAGTTATTGATCAATAGAAGATATAAGTAGAATGATTCAGTTCGTTCGAAATTTTTTGTATATACATCAGCCTGTCAACTGTTTCATACTTGAGTAACCACTTCAGTGTAACATATATCCATAACATATAAAAAAGTCCATTGGGGGTAATATACATAAAATATTTAACACCCATTCTACTTTTGAAGAGAAGATCTAGTGCGGCGTTAAAGTTGTTGCCATATGACCATGAGGTCACGTGTTCGAGTCCTGGAAGCAGCCTCTTGCAAAAATATAGGAAAAGGCTACGTACAAAAGGTCCAAGTGGGTCGGACCCTGCGCAAGCGGGAGCCATGTGCACCAGGTACAGGTTGCCCTTTTTTCTTGTTCTAGTTTTATATTACAATTGCAAGTCAACCAATAGGCATAAGTAAAGCAATCTGACAACTCTATATATGAAAGTGGTAGTGATGCAGAGTCATTTCGAAACACCAGGACTTTAGATGTAGATGGAGGATGCCAAATTAGGGGGCATCCAAAGTTTGTGAAGCTTCAAAGCCTGTTAAAAACCGCATTTCATTATTTGTTACTAGTGGTATGCCCATCATCTAACATTTTAAAGCATCTAGTTTTTGTGACAGGTTTACTGCATGTGATTCTTGGAAATGAAACAGCGGTTTCAATATTACTCCATAATGTGATGATATTTCCAACTAATTGGCTACCAATGAGGCAATGACTAACTGGGATGGTTCAGACTTCAGAGTTTTAGGATACAGAAGTACAAAGGTGTCAACAGCAAGAGTCAGTTCCTTTCTCTGATTTGTTTTGGTTGGATAGCTTTTCATGGCCATTGTCTCTGACTTGACTATGAATCTAGCCAATTACTCCCGAGAATTTGGCAGGACTCCCAAGTCCAATAAGCTTAATTGTCTTTCTATTTCGTCTGAGGGTAACATTCACCACTGACACCTTACATAAGTGTTGTAACTAAGGGTTATAATCATTAAAATCATCCAGCTCAAATCTTGGCAATTCTGAAGCAAATCCTCAAACTAGAACCAGAATATTTACCTTGACCTACCCTTTTAGCCCATCACTTCTTCGAATATTCCTAATAAGCCCCAAACACCCAACAAAAGGCAGACAAAAAGCATGGGTCACCATCACAGAAACAATCAAACACTTATCCATAATCCCACCAACCGAGCGCTAAAGAATCGCAACCGCCTTAACTCCTGAGGCCCAACCTCCCAACCAACCACTCAATGTCATCTATCCACACAGTGCGCACAAGAAACAGACAAGGTGCAAATGCTAATATTTTCTTCAACCTGCAGGCATTTCCATGAGAAAGCATGTACGCATAATTGTCCTCGCTGCATCAGCTAGATCGAGCAAACTGTACCGCTATACAGCATCTCTTGAAGAGAAACCGGAGCATGTAAATCACTGGGCAACGTCGTTCGTCGAGAAAAATGTCCAATCATCACTTGGCACTGAGCCCAGACATCAGTCACAGATTCGAGCATGGTAGTGATAAGGAGATGGGTAAAAAGAGGGGAGACAGATCGAGGAGGCGGCACCTCTTGGCCCGCTTGGGGTCGATGGCGGCAAGCTCGGCGAGCTGCTCGGGGCTCATGGCCTTCTTGGCTTCCAGGACGTCGGCCAGCGACGCCGTGGAGCCACCGCTACCGCTGCCGGGGCAGAAGAAGAGCCCTGAGCCGTCGATGGAGCTGCTGTGGCGGTGCTTCGGGCGCGGTGGCGACGAGCTCTCGGCGGCGCGGTCGCGGTCGGAGCCCGCGGCGGGGCCGGCGGAGGAGATCTTCTCGATGTCCATGAAGGTGGAGAAGAGGTCGTCGTCCTCGGAGCCAATCTCGTCGAGGCCGTCGCCGCCGGAGCCGCCGAGAACGAGGTCGTCCTGGAAGCGGAAGGCGACCTCAGATCTGGCCCGGCGGTGGTGCGCCCCGGGGCGTGCGGCGGCCGGCGGTGGGAAGGCCGCCCGCCCTGGCGGATCGGCGGGCTCCGATCCCTGCATTGTGTCCCGCCCCGCGCCGCGCGTCCTGCCGCCCGCGCTGTCTCTCTCTCTCTATCGCTCGGGTTGTCCGGGCACGCGCGCGAGAGACACGAGAGCGTTGGCGCCTGAGGCTTCACCCAGGCAGGAGCGGTGGTGGATAGAACCGTAGATCGGCAAGAGCCGCTACGGCTGTTGTTTCGTGTAGCTTTCGGGTTTGGTTTGGTTTGGTGCAGTGGGATCTGGGCATGTGAGCGCCCGCGGGGACGGTGAAACAAGTCGCGATCCTCTAGGTGTCCGGCAAATGATCGGCGACCTCCTGCTGCATCCCCTAACATACGACATGCATGCCATGTGCTCCTGCAGTCAAAATATGCGTACTATGAAATACATGACAAATTTTAACATAATTACGGTTAGATATTGAGTGGTAGTGTCATCTATTATACTACTTCCTTTACTTGTCGTTCAGAGAAAAATGTTAGTTCAAACTTATATTGATTGCTGTGTCTGAACGTCAATTGAAAGAAAATAGAGGGAGCATAATTTTTTAAGATGCAACCTGCGACAAGGTCTGGCAGTGTACCCGCGTTCTCCCACCGTGATTGGCTCTGTGCACACCTGCTCGCTGAAGCTCTGCCCAACTAATTAAGTGTTGACAACACGTTTAATGAGCTAGAGGCCGACCTCAGCTCGAGGTTGGTCGCAAGCTTACCATCACCTCCTCGCTTGCTCAGAGCCATGTCCCTCTCGAGGCGTCGCATCGACGGCCCGCCGATCAAACCCGGGCCCAGACCGGCTTGCGTCGTGTGAAGCGTGACCCTAGCACCTCAGCTTCGCACATAGTCAGGGGCACGACGAGATTGTTATCTCGACCAACATCGTCAAGTTCAAATTATGTTACTCAAGTCAAGCTCATGCTGCCGTTGCTCGAACGGACGCAGGAAAAAAGTCATTGGTGTAAGATGTATCTCACCGGATGTACGGTTATTTGATCATAGTTTCTTTCTTTGAAGGAAATACATTCAGCAGGGCTGGGATACCCTCCGTTACTCTGGAAGGTTTAGTACATATGCATGCATAAAGACCGTTACATGTATCCCTTTTTTTCCTTCCTTTCTCAAAAGATTGTCAGCTTTAGTTCAAAAAATAAACTAAAAGTGACAATCTTTTAAAAAATGAGGAAGTACTAGAAATTGCATTAATAACGACCTTGAGCAGACAAAAGGACATAAATAAATTAGAATTATAAACAAGTCATCTAATCCAGATATGCGAAGATTGAGCTCGTTGTTGCAAACAGCTCTATTTTTTGGAAAGGACCAAAAGGGAGAACTCAAACAGCAAGCACCGGACAAAGACACCACGCGGCGCACACAGACACCATGGAGTGGATATGCAAAGGGTCTCACTGCACAACTATCGAAGTGTGGACTAGGACACTTCCTCCGATACTACTAAGAAGTAGCCCTCGGATGTTTGTATTCGGTTGGAGCGCTAGTCAAGATCAAGAACAAGGGTGGACACAGAGAGTTTTACGTGGTTCGAACCGCCTGAGCGTAATACCCTACTTCACGGGGTGTGTGTTGATAGTATGAGCTTAGCTGAGCTTGGATGCGTATGAGACGACTTGTCTTTCTACCGTGTAGCTCAACCCTTTTATATGACAAAGACTGGCTGTTACAGTGTGCGTCTGGCCCGACAGCTGGCCCCAGTTGTAATAAATTGCTCTATACACGATCTATGGTGTTAAGGGTGGTTAATAGCGTGATAACATGCCTTAATAGCAGCGTTACCGATCTAGATAGTCCTCTGATCATGTGTCATTAATATAACATTAATGATGTGTTAACCAGATCTTGTAACGGATAATTGATAGCCCTTGAATATCTGCGCCATTGGAGATCCCATTGTCTTCTGGTTGCAGACTTAGGTCCGAGCGTGTAACACGTGGCAGTTCCGGAGCTTCCCTCTACTGGGGGACAGGTCTGGTGCTGCTGGACATGTGGCATTGTCGGAACTTCCTTAAGGAGTGAGGCAAGTCCGGATCTACAGAACACGTGGTAGCACCAGAGCTACCCAAACGAGGGAAGCAGGTTCGGCTCTTTTGGACACGTGGCAACACCGGAGCCACCCTAAGGAGAGCGTCAGATCCGGTACTATAGGATATGTATCTCCTTCGGACGTCTGCCCCCTGGATATAGGAACTCTATGATTTTGTTTACGGTACCAAGGGGTATCCGGTACGCAGAGTACCAATAGTGGCCCCCGGCCCACCTTAGAGAGAGGTTATGCTACCGGAGGTGGGGCCATTATCGATTCCCGCGCTGCTGCTCCAAAGTATTTTCTTGGTCGGTTGAAGCAACGACACACAGTTATGCTATCACCACGTGGCACTTCTTGATATGGTGAGTGAGATCCTGACGTGCAGATCTCACACAATTGAAGATCGTCGGTTCCCAATACGAAGTTCGTATCAGTTCCCAACGTAATCTTTGTAGTCCTGTCAAGCTGCCGTCCTCGGGCTTCCAACTTCCCATCATGATAAGGGTTCGCCTGGTGCAACTTTTTAACAAAGTGGACCCAAGCCCCCTTGTCATTGACGAGGTTATTCGTGATTCGGGTCCAGATGTAGTTTCCATCCAAGCATTGCGGAGGCTTACTAAAGAAAGAAAGTATGCACAGGAAGAGAACTTTTTACGCTTTCATATGATCTCGCGCTTAGAGCCCTCCACCCTTGCATCACTTTTCCCACTTCTGCTCCACTTTGCGGTGATGGACTTAGGACTTCCTCGCAGCAGGATTAAGAGTGACAGCGATTTGTCGAGAGTCTGCACCTACATGGGGTGGTCGAGTGACTCCTTCAAGAACTTGATTCGCTTCGGCAATCTCCCCTTCAAGAAGGAAAGCACCGGTGAAATCGTGTACTTCTCGGTGTTCGCCATGGTGGGTCTCATCCCGCCATTCTCCAGCTTCTTGTTGATGTTGCTGGACTTCTACGGTTTGTAGCTCCACCACCTCGGCCCTCACTCCTTCTTGCTAGTTACGACTTTCATCCATTTTGTGAGATATGGGTGGGTGTGCCACCCTGCATCGAGCTCTTCCGGACCTTCTTCACGGTTCACACAACAGGAAAAGGGAACGAGTTCCTAGGCTTCTACTACTTCGTGAAGCGCAATAATTCACCCTTCAAGTACTTGAAGACGTTTCCTTCCGGGGGGTGGGATGGCTGGAAGAGGGATTGTGTGATCATCAGGGTGGATTGCCATGACAAGCTGGAGCTACCTGATGGCCTTCCCACCACCAACACCGACACTTGGGAGGTGCTCCCGAAGTTGATGGAAGAGTACAACCCAATCTTGTCCAGGATCTGGAGTTGCGTGGAAGGAGGGGTGACCCCTCTGATGGTGATTGCGAACTTTCTGACCAACTGTTGGGCTCCACTGAAGAAGTGCATGGGCATTCAATGGAGAAATGGACCCATGGCGGATTGATGTTGGTCTCGGGTCAAACTTGGATGAAAAGGCTTTGAAGCTTCATCTCCAAAAGTTGCACCACAAAACCATCTATCGTGATGACCTGACACCTCCAGCAGAGTTCCTAACCTAAACATGGTTCCGGTGTTCACGAGGGAGCTGCAGAAGAAGATGTCGCTGCTTGACGACTTGGGCATTGTGGAGAGACACAAGAGGCATGCCTTCATCAATCTACGTTAAATCGGGTTAGGTTAAGCGATCCACCATTACCCAAATTGAGTCATACCCGGACCGAGTACGTGGTAACCCAACTATGAAGTCCATTCCAATTTCTTCCCACTTCCATTCCGGAATCTTTAACGGTTGCAATAATCCGGTTGGCCTTTGATGTTCCGCCTTGACTCGTTGGCACACATCACACAATGCTACATATTCAGCTATGTCCTTTTTCATGCTATCCCACCAGTAGCAAGCCTTCAAGTCCTTGTACATCTTCGTACAACCGGGATGAATTGAGTACGGTGAGTCATGTGCCTCCTTTAATATTGTCTCCCGTATGTGCTTCACATTAGGCACAACGATCCTCTTTCCAAGCCATAAGGTACCATGTTCGTCTTCATCAAATCTGAATTCTCTCCCTTCTTCGATTCTTTCCTTGATTTCCTCGATCTCCTCATCTGTGGTCTGTGCTTCTCGAATTTCTTGCTCCAAAGTCGGATTTATCTCCATCATCTCCATCTCATTTACAAACCCGAGGTTCAACCGTTCAAACTCCTTACATAACTCAGACGGTAACTCTCGAACTGTAAGTTTATGGCTTACTCCCTTTCTACTCAAAGCATCGGCCACTACATTGGCTTTCCCCGGATGATAGTTGATCCCCAAATCATAATCTTTGATGAGCTCCAACCATCTTCGTTGCCTCAAGTTCAGATCCGTTTGTGTGAAAATATACTTCAAACTCTTATGATCCGTGTAAATTTCACACCTATGTCCAAGAATATAGTGTCTCCAAATCTTCAATGCATGTACCAAGGCTGCGAGTTCCAAATCGTGCGTGTGGTAATTCTGCTCATGTTTCTTCAATTGTCTCGATGCATAGGCGACCACTTGACCTTCTTGCATCAATACACATCCAAGCTCTTGTCTTGATGCGTCACAATAAATATCAAAACTCTTGCTTACATTCGGCAATACCAAAACTGGGGTTGTTGTTAACCTCTTCTTCAACTCCTCAAAACTGTTTTCACAAGCTTCAGTCCATTGGAACGCCTTTCCCTTCATTAGCAACTCCGTCATAGGCTTGGCTATCTTGGAAAAGTCCTTGATGAATATACGGTAATATCCAGCCATCCCAAGAAAACTCCTTATTTCCTTGACATTTTGCGGCGGTTCCCACTTCAACACGTCCCTCACTTTACCAGGGTCAACCGATACTCCTCCTCCTGAGATGATATGACCCAAAAATGGCACCTCTTTCAACCAAAACTGACACTTGTTGAACTTGACATACAATTGGTGTTCCTGTAGCTTCTGCAATGTAAGCTTCAAGTGTTCTTCATGTTCCTTCTCATCCTTCGAGTAGATCATAATATCATCAATAAACACCACAACGAACTTGTCCAAGTACTCCATGAAGACTTTATTCATGAGGTACATAAAGTAGGCAGGTGCATTTGTCAATCCAAAAGACATCACGGTGTACTCATAAGATCCATACCGTGTCTTAAAAGCCGTGTTGGGTATGTCCGATGGTCTAATCTTCATTTGAAAGTATCCCGACCTCAAATCAATCTTAGAGCTAATGCATATGTGTGCCCAGGATGTTCATCACACATACACGAGTGCAATCACAAAAGAGTATACAGAAAATTACCACAGAACAAGATTAATTATCAAATTTATTACACAAACCATATTATCCTCGAATACAAGCTCTAATAAATATAAATGACAAGTTCAACTAATGCAGCAGAAATAAACTAATTAAGCAAACTAAGCAACTATGCAGCATAAGCGACAGGGTATGTATACGCAGCTCCAATCAACACCACAGGCAAAGCTGACGGTAGACACGGCCTAGAACTCCGCATTATCGCCATTAAACTCCCAATCCTGACCTGCAACTGTTGGGGTGGGGGAATTGCAAGAGTGAGTACATGTCGTACTCAGCAAGTGTGGAAAGTATGACATGTGGTTGATTCAAATGACGACAATAATAATGGCAAAGTGCTAAAAAGTACAGTAAAACATTTGAAAAGCAATATATCATATTATGTGAAGTAAACCCATCATAAACCACGTAACCATAATAATACCAGCCCATAAATCACCATTACCAATAACCATAATCAATGTCATAAACTATAATTCCATCCCATAACCATAACCATAATCATAATATCAACCATAATCATTACCAAACCATAACCATTCCAAATTCCAATTTCCCTCTAATCATGGAAGTTGTCCAGGTGCTCATAACCGGGAGCACGGCTATCATGATAGTTTTAATTAACTCTGCAGAGTTTATACCTCTTTACCCACGTGTTCGTGATTTCATCACCCTTCAGCGACTAAGAACCTCCCTTATGCCCATGACCCGTCGGTCACATTACACACTTCCGTTGGTGTGTGGCCAAGAGATCACAAAATAGTCTTTACAAAGGGATTACTAGCCTATTCAGACCCCACTGAGGTTTCACCGGTGGCGATGTCTCCCGCAGAGCACATCTTCAACCAAGGGCCCCCTCTTGAGCCATTCGGATCCCAGGGTAGTCCCACCAATCATCAACAAACCCAATCCGACTACCCCTTCCCCGAGCATCCACAATGGTCCAAACAGCACTGGCAAAACCCTAATTAATCAGCTACACCGCACCCATACTTGGCCTCGTAGTGGCACTGTAGTCCTGGCTTATTCTCGCATGAACCGGTCCTTAGATCTAAAGCAAGTAAACCACCATATCATCCAACCCATCCACATACCAGACTTGCTTAGATCACCCATTACCATATCGTATTGACCAGTTCACGTTAACCAGAATATCATTGATGCATAATTAAATGTGTAGTGTTGTTTGCCATCCCAATTAATTAAGCGAAGCAAAAAGGTAAAAAGTCCATCCCGACGCTCTACCATAAATTCCAGGTGACAATGGTGGTCAAACAAAACTAGTAAACTTCCTACCATAGGATTCCCATCAAATTGACACAGCATGCAGTTTTGCAATCAAAAAATTTAATTTAAAAACAGGATCAATATGCTTCAAGGACACTTGCCTTGCTCTTGCTGTTGATTAGGGTCAAAGCCTTCAAACTCTTGATGTTGTAGATCCTCCGTGGCACTCTCTAGCGCAAATCCGTCTAATCCACACAATAAACACACAAGACAAGAAACACAATCAAATAGTGTACAAATATTACTCAATATGACATGACATGCATGATTGATGCAAATGCAAGTTAGAACTCGTTACTAGATTGCTTTTAATGATAACTAACTAGTTCTAATAGCTTTTAACATGTTTATACAGGTTTGGGGTCGATTAGATCAAATTCTAGAATTAATTCAACACAATTTAACCAGAAAGATCGGACTAGTCCGCTAGGGACCGGACAAGTCCGCACTTGACGAGGTCAGCAGATTAGGGTTTTCTAGATCGACGTAAATTCGGAGATTAGGAACCTGATTTAGCACATGAATGGCGGTTTTTAATGTCTCCATCCATAAGTTAACCGGCAAATCTGATTGACTTAACATGGATCTAACCATATCCATTAGCGTACGGTTGCGCCGTTCCGCTACTCCATTTTGATGAGGCTCGCCCGGTGTGGAATACTGGGCGACTATGCCATTTTCCTGTAGGAACCGAGCAAACGGTCCAGGAACTTGGCCATACGGGGTATGACAACCGTAGTACTCACCACCACGATCGGATCTTACCACTTTAATCTTAATATTGTGCTGATTTTCAACTTCAGCCTTAAATATCTTAAATTTATCCAACGCTTCAGAGCGTTCTTTAATTGGATAAATATAGCCATAGCGAGAATAGTCATCCGTGAAGGTTATGAATGAATCAAAACCATCAACAGATACTACGGGGAATGGACCACAAATGTCCGTATTGATTAATTCCAAAATTCCCGCACTGCGTATGACACCTTTCTTAATTTTCTTAACAAACTTTCCCTTAATGCAGTCTATGCATTCTTCTGAATCCGAAAAATCCAAATGGGGAAGAATCGATTGTGAAATCAATTGTTCAATTCTCCCCCTCGAAATATGGCCCAAGCGACAATGCCATAATTTTGAAGATATTTCGGAATCGATTCTCTTACGCTTACCCTGATGTGAGGAAAACTGATTGTCGCTTACAACATTAACATCATCATGCATAGATAATAAGTATAGCATGCCTTGTCTTATGGCAACACCAACCATCTTATTATCATACTTAATTACACATCTGTCTTTGCCAAACTGGCAAACATAACCATCATCATCTAAGCATGACACTGAGATGAGATTTCTACTTAAAGAGGGTACATATAACACATCCTGAAGTGTAAGTACAAAGCCATTTCTTAATACTAATGGATAATATCCAATGGCTTTCACTTCAACTTCATGGCCATTTGCAACTTTAATGGCCCTTTCCCCTCTTTCTAGGGTCCTCCTCATATTTAACCCCTGCAACGAATTGCAAACGTGCACAGTGGCACCTAAGTCAATCCACCAAGAAGATGGTGTATAATCTAAAAGCAGGGATTCATCAACAAAGGTCACAAAATCATTACCATTTTTGCAACACCATTTAAGGAAGCCAATGCAATCCTTCTGATGGTGACCTTTGTCTAAACAAAAACGGCACTGATCTTTATCCACTTTCACATCCTTATTGTAAGGATGGCTTTGTGGAAACTTACCCTTATCTTTATCATGGTGAGATGAACCATGATACTTAAAAGATTGCTTAGAAGAATAATTCTTCTTAGCCTTACCTTTTCCCTTCACGTAATTAATAGCATCATAACCGTGAAGGGACTTAATCCTCTCTTCCTCCTGAACACACATAGCCATGAGTTTTTCTATGTTCCATAGTTCAGGTTGAGAGTTGTAGTTGATGACAAAAGTCTCAAATTCCTTAGGAAGTGAGGCAATGATGAGATGCACAATGAACTCATCTTTAATCCCCAAATCCATAGGCTTAAGCTTTGCAGCCATATTTGTCATCCTTAAGATGTGCTCACGCACACCACCTCCATGATACTTTTCAGTAACAAGCCTCTTGATAAGAGTGCTTGCAGTGGCCTTAGAAGAACCAGTAAACTGATTCTCTATCCTTTGGAGGTACTCAACAGCAGTTTCACATTCAGGGATTGCTCCCCGAATGGCCTCAGTGATAGTGCCCTTAATTACCATCAAACATTTCCTGTTTGATTTCTTTCACTTATAACAATCAATGTCATAAGCCAATAACTCAGTAGTATATTCCTTTGTCCTCACGGCAAAGGCTTCCTGAGTTTCATCAGCATTTCTTACTGGTTCAACCGGTGCAACCGGATATGGAGTAGTGAGAGCTAAGTCTATCTCAGAGACTGCCAAAGCAATCTCCAACTTCTCCCGCCATCTCCCATAATTGCTTCCATTGAGTGGATCAATAGAAGCGATGAAACTCGGTGCTGAATTAGCATTGGAGGAACCTTCATAATCAAAAAACCAAAATCAAGAAGAATGCATAGATGTTAACCACAAGAAAATGATGAGTTTTATCTTTCACTTTGGTTACTCGACCAAAACTCAACATTTGAGAATAACTAAAAATCAACATAGTAATTTATCTTTCGCTTTGGTTACTCGACCAAATTACTATGTTCTTACAAAAAGAATGTCATTAATGCCTTTCGCTTTGGTTACTCAGCCAATAATGACATTAATAAAACTTAAAATCATGATAATTCTATTTTTCACTTTGGTTACTCAATAGAATTTCATGCAACTTAAATTGACATAGCAATTTATCTTTCGCTTTGGTTACTCGACCAAATTTCTATGACAATAAACTTAATTCACAGCGGAAGCTTAATTTAATAAGCAAACTTAATTGTATAGCACGGACTAGTCCGCACATGGCCGGACTAGTCCAAACTCTTACAGTATGGTTTTCGGACTAGTCCGGTCCATACACCGGACAAGTCCGGTCCCATCAAAACATTTGATCCGTTCTTTATTGAACTTTTTGAGTTTGGTCCGTACTATTCCGGACTAGTACGACCAACCCCGAAAAAGTTTCATATAAAAAACTTAAAAAATGTTGAAATACCCAAAATGGAATCTTAATCTTACCATCTTACCAAATCAACTTAATTTTCACAATGGATTTCAATCCAAAGTGCTTAATTAGTTTTCAATCAGATGAACGCGTCAAAATGCCCTGATCCGAAAACCTAACCACTTTACGTGGCACACCGGACTAGTCCGGCCTTTAGACCGGACAAGTCCGGACCTTCAAAAACTTTCAGCTAAAAACTTCGATCAAAACTCAATTCGAAATGATTAGTGGACTAAACGGCTCTGATACCATTGTTAGAAATCAAGAGGGAGCCCAAAGATCAAATAGCCACTAAATCATCTCGAATTACATGGAGAAATCTGATTACAACATGAACACCAAGTGCTATCTCTCAAATAGCACAAGAACATCAATAATACCTTCTCCTCCATCTTTGTTGTCGCTTGACGATGCGGCCATCTAGCCAACAAGGCGAGGCCGCAAGAAGAACGACGACGAGAAAGAAAATCGACCATTCCGGACGATTATGAGATCTATTTGAGTGAGGCAATTCAAATGGAGGGTGATCCCACCACATTTGAAGAAGCTATGAGAAGTCCTCAATCATCTGAATGGCGTAAAGCCATGGAGGATGAAATGAGGTCTATGGAAACAAACAAAGTCTGGGATTTAGTTGAGATTCCTAATGGAGCCAAAACAGTAGGCTGTAAATGGGTCTACAAAATTAAACGTGACTCCAAAGAGAATATTGATAAGTTTAAAGCCAGACTTGTTGCAAAAGGCTTCACTCAAAGAGAAGGGATTGATTATAATGAGACATTTTCACCTGTCTCAAGTAAGGATTCGTTCAGAATCATTGTGGCATTAGTTGCACATTATAATTTAGAATTACATCAGATGGATGTAAAGACGGCGTTTCTCAATGGTGATCTATATGAGAACGTCTATATGACACAACCGAAGAGTTTTGTTATTAAGGGTAAGGAACATATGGGATGCCACTTAAGGAAGTCCATTTATGAACTTAAACAAGCATCAAGGCAGTGGTATCTCAAGTTCGATGAAACAGTAAGAAAGTTTGGGTTTAAAGAAAATGAGGAGGACAATTGCATTTATGCTAAGTTTAAGAGCGGGAAATTTATTTTCCTCGTGCTTTACGTAGATGATATACTACTTGCAAGTAGTGATGTCAATCTACTATCAGAAACTAAGAAGTTTTTGTCCTCTAATTTTGATATGAAAGATCTTGGTGAAGCATCCTATGTATTGGGCATAGAAATTCACCGAGATAGAAATAAGGGGGTATTAGGATTATCACAAAAGGCATACTTAGAGAATGTACTGAGAAAGTACAGTATGCATAAGAGTAAGCCTTCGCCTGCTCCGATTGTCAAGGGCGATAAGTTTGGGAACTTTCAGTGTCCAAGGAACCAATATGAGATCGATCAAATGAAGTCGGTTCCATATGCTTCTGCTGTCGGAAGCCTTATGTATGCTCAAGTCTGTACTCGCCCTGACTTAGCTTATGTGACCGGAATGCTTAGCAGATATCAGGCCAATCCAGGGATTGATCACTGGAAGGCAGTTAAGAAAGCATTAAGATATGTGCAAGGCACAAAAGGCCTCATGTTAACGTATAGTAAGTCAGACCCACTTGAAGTAGTGGGATATTCAGATTCAGATTTCGCGAGTTGTGTGGATACTAAGAAATCCACGTCAGGTTATATATTCACCCTCGCGAATGGAGCCATTTCGTGGAAAATCTCCAAACAAACCGTCACTGCATCGTCCACAATGCATGCCGAGTTTGTTGCATGTTATGAGGCCACCGGGCAGGCTGTTTGGCTTAAGAAATTTTTACCCGGTCTTAGAGTGGTCGACAGCATTGAAAAACTACTTAAGTTATACTGCGATAATGAGCCCGCAGTATTTTACTCTCACAACAATAAGTCGAGTGGTGCTGCCAAACACATCGACATTAAGTTTTATGTTGTGAAAGATCGAATCCATGATCATACCATAAGTCTTGAGCATATAATTACCAAGCGTA
This sequence comes from Tuctoria greenei, assembly GCA_036927565.1. Taxonomy (NCBI): domain Eukaryota; kingdom Viridiplantae; phylum Streptophyta; class Magnoliopsida; order Poales; family Poaceae; genus Tuctoria; species Tuctoria greenei. The sequence goes on from JAYESD010000006.1 coordinate 189,122,352, forward strand.
TGCTTGCGGATCCGCTAACAAAAGGTCTTCCACCCAGCGTGTTCAGTGAACATGTAGACGGCATGGGTTTAAGGGAGAGCCTATGATCACTGGATATTTAGGGGCCAAGTAAGAGTAGGGTTCATTTTCAAGTGTGAGATGTATTGTGGTCTTCGAGTCCAACAATACGTAAATGGTTGTTGTGATGCGTCGTGCCCTATATGTCAAGCATGAGAAAATGGACACTAAGTTTAGTATTAAGTAAGTTGGTAAGTTTCAGATTCGAGTTCAAGGGGGAGAATGTTGGGAAGTACCGGACTTGTCTGGTAAAGACCGAACTAGTCCGGTTTTGTCCAGTAAGGGTAACCGGACTAGTCCGGACCCTTAGAGGACTAGTCCGATATTATCCAGTAAGGATAACCGGACTAGTCCGAACCCTATACGGACTAGTCCAATTTTTCAGTAACTGTCAGTTTGAACTCGAAATTGACATGTGTTCTAATTGAAAGGACACAACCCACCGAATTTTGAGTCTCTGATCAGGAGACTCAATAATTCCTAAGGGTGGGAGGCCCCCTCTTGTGTCTCTTGGTCAACTATAAGAAGAGGGTCAAGTGTGTGATCAAAGAATGAATAAGGGCATACACTCATACACACTTGAACACTCTAACCCACTCAGAATCCGATCAAGATACCAAGAGAAGAACAAGGGGAAACGCCTCTCGTCGTCATTCTTCTTGCGGCCTCGCCTTGTTGGCTAGATGGCCGCATCGTCAAACAACAACAAAGATGGAGGAGAAGGTATTATTGATGTTCTTGTGCTATTTGAGAGATAGCACTTGGTGTTCATGTTCTTGTGAATAGTTGGTATCAGAGCCACAGGTTGACCGTAGGATGCAGCCTAGATAGAATGGACATCTTAGAGCACATAGGAGCACTCAGGAAGTGATGTGTTTTTGCTTGGAGTGCTGTTTGCTATATATATTGCTTGCTTGTGTGCTTAATAGAGGATTTTGGGATGCCTTAGCATTGCCATGTCCACCTAGGCTAGTGTAGCTAGTTGTTTAGTTCATATCCCTTGATGCATATAGTTGGGGACGTTTTCTAATTCTTACCTACTGCTTTTCTTCAGATGGTGAGGACTCACAACCAGAGGGATGGCAATGATGAAGAAGAGAACAATGGAGTGCCTTAGAACAACAATGGGCAAGGATCTACTCAGGGAGGTATCAACATTGAGCAGCTATTGGCCATGCAAAACCAGCTCATGCAGACCATGATACAGACTATGGGACAGCTGCAGGCTGACAATATCAACAATCAGCCCCACATGCCTCCACCGCCACCCCCACCTCCTCATAACTGATTGGGAGAGTTTATGAGGACTAGGCCACCGACCTTTGCTCAAGCTGCTGACCCTATGGATGCAGACGATTGGGTCAAGTCCGTGGAGAAGAAGCTAGCTATTGTACAATGCAGTGACCGGGAGAAGGTCTTGTTTGCTTCTCATCAACTAGTTGGAGCAGATGCGGATTGGTGGGATTCTTATTGCAATGCTCATGAGAATCAAGAGAGAATTACTTGGGCCGAATTCAAGGAAAATTTTCGTTCTCATTATGTGCCCGAGGGAGTTATGATATTGAAGAGGCAAGAATTTGAGAATTTAAGGCAAGGAAGATCAAGTGTGAGTGAATATCTCAATAAATTCACTCAACTCTCAAGGTACGCGCCTGAGGATGTTAGCCGGGACAGCCGGAAGCAATACTTGTTCATGAGGGGATTGAACAATGCGATCCAAGTACAATTGCTCAACTGTGATTATGTCAATTTCCAGAAGCTTGTGGACAAAGAAATTGTGGTTGAGAACAAGATCCGTGAGATGGAGCAAGAAATCAAGAGGAAGGCGCTGTATCAAGGACAACAACAAGGAAGTAATGTGCTCCCTCGCTTTGCGCCGCCCAATGTGCCTCATTACAGCTCCTCTATTCCTGCTCAGCGCCCTAGTTATGCACCACGCCCAACTCAGTTTGTGCAGCAGCGCCCTGTTATGCAAGCACCTAGGCCTCCAATGCCATATGCACCTCGTGCTGATTTTCCTGGAGCCAATGTCCAAAACCAAGCTCGTCCCAACAATTCTGGTGGGGTTAAGAAGTGTTATACTTGTGGAGAAGCTGGACACTTTGCGCATCAATGTCCTAAGTTGGGCCTTGGTCAAGGAAGCAATGCATCGAGGCAAAACCCAAGACCTAATGGAGGACAACCACAAGGGAGCCGTGGACAACAGAATTTTGCTCGTGGCAACGTGAACCATGTCTCTACGGAGGATGCTCAACAAGTGGATGACGTGGTCATCGGTATGTTTCTTGCCAACTCCAACCCCGCGACTATGTTATTTGATTCTGGAGCATCGCATTCATTCATTGCATCGAAATATGTTGCCAATTATAGTTTGCCTATCTCTCATATGAAGTTTACTCTGTTGGTTAAGTCTCCTGGAGGAGAGATGAGGACAAATATAGTATGTCCAAAAGTAAGCCTTAGAATAAGGGGGTAGACTTCTCCGCCAACCTCATTGTTTTGGATTCTCAAGGATTGGACATTATACTTGGTATGGGCTGGTTGAGGAAGCACAATGGAGTTATTGAGTGTGCCACGAAGACGGTGAAGTTGACCAATGAGGAAGGGATCACCGTAGAATTTGAAGCATCTCAAACCGCACCGAAGCAATTGGAGCTGAATCATGTGGACGGTGCCGCAATTGTGGAGATTCCGGTAGTGTGTGACTTTTTGGATGTTTTTCCGGATGAGTTTCCAGGTATGCCGCCTGATCGAGACATTGAGTTTGTTATTGATTTAATACCTGGAACTGCACCTATAGCTAAGAGGCCGTATAGGATGCCTCCTATGGAATTAGCGGAGCTCAAGAAGCAAATTCAAGAGCTATTAGAGAAGGGTTTTATTCGCCCAAGCTCTTCACCTTGGGGAGCGCCCGTTCTATTCGTGGACAAGAAGGATGGATCCCAAAGGATGTGTGTGGATTACCGAGCTCTCAACGAGGTGAAAATCAAGAACAAGTACACCTTGCCACGCATAGAAGACTTGTTTGATCAGATGAAGGGTGCTTGTGTCTTCTCTATGATTGATTTGAGGTCGGGATACTTTCAAATGAAGATTAGACCATCGGACATACCCAAGACAGCTTTTAGGACACGGTATGGATCTTATGAGTACACCGTGATGTCTTTTGGATTGACAAATGCACCTGCCTACTTTATGTACCTCATGAATAAAGTCTTCATGGAGTACTTGGACAAGTTCGTTGTGGTGTTTATTGATGATATTATGATCTACTCGAAGGATGAGAAGGAACATGAAGAACACTTGAAGCTTACATTGCAGAAGCTACGGGAACACCAATTGTATGCCAAGTTAAACAAGTTTCAGTTTTGGTTGAAAGAGGTGCCATTTTTGGGTCATATCATCTCAGGAGGAGGAGTATCGGTTGACCCTGGTAAAGTGAGGGACGTGTTGAAGTGGGAACCGCCGCAAAATGTCAAGGAAATCAAGGAAAGAATCGAAGAAGGGAGAGAATTCAGATTTGATGAAGACGAACATGGTACCTTATGGCTTGGAAAGAGGATCGTTGTGCCTAATGTGAAGCACATACGGGAGACAATATTAAAGGAGGCACATGACTCACCTTACTCAATTCATCCCGGTTGTACGAAGATGTACAAGGACTTGAAGGCTTGCTACTGGTGGGATAGCATGAAAAAGGACATAGCTGAATATGTAGCATTGTGTGATGTGTGCCAACGAGTCAAGGCGGAACATCAAAGGCCAGCCGGATTATTGCAACCGTTAAAGATTCCGGAATGGAAGTGGGAAGAAATTGGAATGGACTTCATAGTTGGGTTACCACGTACTCAGTCCGGGTATGACTCAATTTGGGTAATGGTGGATCGCTTAACCAAGTCAGCTCATTTTGTCCCTGTGAAGACCAAGTATACAGCTGCACGATTGGCCGAAATATACATGGAGCATATTGTGTGTCGACATGGAGTCCCTAAGAAGATAGTCTCGGATAGAGGTTCTCAACTTACCTCCAGATTTTGGCAAAAATTGCATGAAGCTTTGGGAACGAGGTTGAATTTTAGTTCAGCATATCATCCTCAAACGGATGGACAAACCGAGAGGACCAATCAGATTTTGGAGGACATGTTAAGAGCTTGTGCTTTAAAGCATGGGAAAAGTTGGGACAAAAGCTTGCCATACGCGGAATTTTCATACAACAATAGTTACCAAGCAAGCTTGAAAATGTCACCATATGAAGCGCTTTATGGAAGGAAGTGTAGGACGCCTTTATTCTGGAATGAGGCAGGAGAAGCTCAAGTATTTGGTCCGGACGTGTTGCAAGAAGCCGAAAAGCAAGTCCAAATAATTCGTGAAAACTTGAGGGCTGCCCAATCAAGGCAAAAAGGCTATGCGGATAATAGGAGAAGGAAATTAGCCTTTGAAATAGGAGATTTTGTTTGCCTCAAGGTGTCACCAATGAGGGGTCATAAGAGGTTTAACATAAGGGGCAAGCTCGCACCTCGTTATATTGGACCATTCAAGATTTTGGACAAAAGAGGAGAAGTAGCATATAAGTTGGAGATGCCAGTTCATCTTTCAGACGTACATGATGTGTTTCATGTTTCCCAACTCAAGAAGTGTCTCAGGGTACCGGAAGATCAGGTGCCAATGGAAGAATTGGAACTAGAGGAAGATTTGACGTATGCCGAGCAACCGGTCAAAATCTTGGAAACCAAGGAGAGAGTCACAAGGAACAAGGTGATTCGATGGTGTAAAGTCCAATGGAAGCACCATACCGAAAAAGAAGCAACTTGGGAGCTAGAAGATGATCTCAAGAAGGAATTTCCCTATCTCTTCTCTTCCGCGTCGAATCTCGAGGGCGAGATTCATTTTAAGGGGGGTAGGTTTGTAACACCCTCATTTTCATGCATCATGCCCTACATGCACTCATATACATGTTTAACATTAGCCCACAACAAGAGGAACGAGTTTAAAATTGATTCGGAGCATTTAAGATTGATTTGGAGCAAAACCGCACTTAAAACGCAGGAAAGTGTGGACTAGTCTGATTTTACTGAGGACTAGTCCGATTTCTCTCTGGCTAAAAACGGATCTGTCCGTTTTTGCTGCGAACTAGTCCGATTTCGGCTCTGGAAACTTTCGGACTTGTCCGATTTTGTGCGGACTAGTCCGATATTCCATGAATCCTTGAGAATTTGCTAATTCCCTGGACTTTTCCGGACTAGTCCGGTGTTCCAACGGACTTGTCTGATTTTTGGCCAGACTTATCCGATTTTCTCTCTCGACGACTTCGGACTAGTCCGGTTCTGTCAGGACTTGTCCGATATTTCGCGACTCCGAGTTGATCTTTTGTTTTACGACTTGTTTCTTGGGTTTCACGTTAGGTGGGCCTAGGGACGTCGTGCCTAACTCTTTTAGAGCCCATGTGGGACTCTAAATCGGCCTCTACTCATCCCAAAACTCGAAATCCATCTAACCCTAGCCTCCACCTCTATATAAATAGCCCCACCCCTTGGTTTGACATCTATTTGCCACTTTTCCACCCACCCAAACCCTAGTTCGTGGGGAGCCACCATCAAGGAGGGAGGAGAAGATCCCAAGCAAGAGAAAGAAGAGGAGGAAACGAGGGAGGATCAAGATCTCCACCAAGTTTCGTCTTTCACCACCAATTCATCTCCAAGTTCATCACTAACCCTAGATCATCAAGATCCAAGTGTTACCTCCAAGTTTCTTGGTTCATTGGAGTTCTAAACACCTGGTATACCTTCTATTCTCTTTTCCTTACGTGAATTCAACCCCTAATCTCCGAATTTACGTCGATCTAGAAAACCCTAATCTGCTGATCTCGTCAAGTTCTAAACTTGCAGCAGGGATCTAAATCTTCGGAGCTTCAGAGGGCACGACTCCTGTAGCTTCAAGTCCAAAGAACCCAACTAAAGTTGGTAAGGGCAAAGAGTCCATCAAAACCTCCAGCCAGAAGAGAAAGCTGGCGTGATTTGATGGCAGTTCTGTCAGATCAAGTCTAACAGAGGCGGTGTCGGCGCCATGTCCAACCCTCAAGTCGATACTGGTAGTGCCCCCAGCATCGGCAAGTCCTACTCCGGAGGGCAAATCAACTTCGGTTCTGGTGTCCATGGAAGGCACTGGGTCTGACAAGTCAACTCCAGCGATGGAGATACCATCTTAGGCAGCGCTGGCGGCTGCTTCAACACCTAGGATGGAGCTCGGAGCATCTGCCACACCGACGACGGTGGGTTCTGACTCCAGACATCCCAAGAAGGAGATTCGTGCCGACTGGAGTGGCAACGTTCCTGGGTAAGGGCCGACTCTTTAGTTTGTGTCTTGATTTTGTTTCTTGCATTTTCTTGAATTCTCTATCCTCTGTTTTCATAGTATCGAGAGTACCTTCTGCTCCAGCATCCGCAAGCGTCTCGGTCCTAGAGGTCGCACCGTTCGGATCCTCCACTGTTGAAACGGCTCCTCCGGTGGTTGAGGCAGTCGACCCCGTAGCTCCGGTGCCTACTAGCACCGAGATAACCTTGGCACCAGTAGTCGAAGAAGAAGTCGCGGTTGCGCCAGAGCAAGCTTCAACTGCTCTGGAGCCAGTACCAGAGGTACCTGCACCAGTGGCAACTACTCCGGAGCCAGCACTGGAGGTACTGGAGCCTGTGCCGAAGACTTCAGAAGCTACGGTTGAAGCTTCGACATCAGCTTCGGTGGAGACGGAGCCATTAGCAGAAGATCCAGCTGCAGGACCTTCTCCTTTTGCACTGATGGCTGAAGATCCAGTTGCAGGACCCTCTTCGTTAGCGCCGAAGGTAGAAGATCCGGTTGTGGGACCTTCCTCGTTCGCACCAGATATAGATGAACTTCCGGAGATCAATCCATCGGCGTCAAGCTATTGGAGTCCATGCTGGTGCCATGGGCTCTGATGACTGTTCTGGAAGACCCAGAGGAACCGGAGGACGAACCCCAAGCAGGCTCGGAGCCAATCCCTCTAGCATTGTCGATTGACAATGCCTGCTCCAGCCTCCGCCAGGTCCATCTCGCCTTCAACTACGAGTGCAAGTCTCTTGAAGAAGAGAGCGCCATGCTGGGGCGTTGGCGCCAAAAGCTGTACTTCGAGACAAAACTGACACAGTCCCGACTTTCGGACCAGAAGAAGTGGGTGGCAGCGAAGAAGGCTCGGGAGTTGCGCCTGAACAAGGTGCTGGATGAACGAGAGGCTGCTATAAAATCCCTCGATAAAAATACCTAAGAGATCTATGTGCATGCTCAGAGAGCCAATGAAGTGGTCGAAAGCTGCTGAGAGAGTCTCAATGTTGTGAGGGAACAACTCCTCAAACGTGGGGACAAATTGGATAATAAGAAGGATGAACTCCAAAAAAGAGAAGATAAGATCCAAAAGAGGGAGGATGAACTCTCTCGTAAGCTTGGACGCGGCGAGCAGGACTTGGCTGACCGCGTGGAAGAATTCAAGTCCTAGTGCGAACAAGAGAAGCATCGAGTGTGGCTGGCAGGGGAAGGAGTCAACAAAAGAGAAAGTGTTGTCTCTGCCAGGGAGGATACGATGAAGGTGAAGCAGAAGGACCTTGCGGAAAGGCGAGGCCGCATTCACCTTCGAGAGAAGCATATTGCCGACCAAGAGAAGTTGTTGGTTAAACGGATCCAGCAACATGCCAAGGAGGTCGAGCATTTCTCGAAGGAGGGTTCTGCGGAGCTCTCTTATGCAATGAGGTAGCTGGAAGAGCTCCAAAGCGCGAGAGCAATTGATTCCAAATAGATCTGAGACTTCCTCAGGCGAGCAAATGATGCTCTGGTACGTTTTGGATTTAGCTCGGTCCGACCGGCTGATCCGGAGCCAGAAATGGACAAGACATTGATGGCGCTCAACTCCGCGGGCACTAAGCTGGAGGCTTTGGGAGATGTGTTCATCAATGAGATCGAGATTGAAGGGAAATCTCTGGCTAGGAACGTCGCAGAGTATGTGTTGACATGCTTCCGAAGTCGAGACTCCTCGATTTCTCTAGCTCTGGTGTTCGAAGGATCCATCACCAAGGAGGACGAAGCTGCCAAGGCCACCGTCCAAGAAGCTGCCGAGAAAGTTGCTTCATTCTTCGTGAGGAACTCCAATAGCTAGGACTTTTCTTCTTGTACCTTCAACTTGTAAATCTCCAAATTTTTAATGAATGAAATCCTTTCGAATTCTATTTTTGTCTTCAATACATTGCCATTTATCTTGTTGACCCTCTGGTAGATGTGTTAAATTGATTGAGGACATCTACCATAAGGAATTTGACAATGTTTTGAAATTTTGATTGCTCAGGATTCGTAGCCAATATGATAGCTCCGAGGTCCGAGTCTTGCTTCTGAAATCTCCAAGGACCCTTTGTTACATCGAGGGCGGGCCTCCTAGGAGTTGACGGAGCTTGTTCGCTTCGACGGCGCCCACTATCAATGCGTAAAACGTTGACGGCGGGCCCCCTGGGAGTTGTCAAAGCTTTTTTGCCTTGGTGACGCCCACTATCAATGAGTAAAATGTCGATGGCGGTCCCCCTAGGAGTTGTCGGAGCTTGTTCGCTTTGACGATGCCCACTGTCAACTCGTAAAACATCAATAGAGGGCTCCCCCTGGGAGTTTTCGAAGCTTGTTCGTTTCAAGGCGCCCACTATCAATGCATAAAATGTCGACGGCGAGCCCCCTGGGAGTTGTCGAAGCTTGTTTGCTTCGACAGCACCCACTGTCAACGCGTAAAACATTGGCGGTTGGCCCCCTGGGGGATGTCAAAGCTTTGTAGCTTCGACAACATCCACCATCGCCATGTAGATTGCCGTCAATTATTTATTTTTCTTGCACATGAGAGACAATAAAAGCAGTAAAATTCGTCCTCTTGCTTATGGCTTATTTGCGGCTTATTATCCATTTTTGAATTTTAGATCCTAACAAACTCACTGTGACAACATAAGTATACTGTTTAAACTTCCTTAGACCCGAATGCTTTCCAGACCCGTCTTACTGAGACCCACCAAAATAGGTAGAGAGGCATACTTAGGATGTTGAACCAAGCTAAGTCGATAGCGCACTCTGTACCTGTCATTGGCTTTGGTTTTTAGGCGAGTAGGCCATCTAGCAATACTAAGATCCAATAGAATATTACCAATAAAACTTATATGTCACGTGAATCTCTAGAATTAAATTTCAAGTGGATTGCACAACACTGTTATTGACAAGAAGGTAAAAGATGATAAAAATAATGAGCTTGCACAAAATTAATACATGTAGTGTGTGCTTGCACATAAATGTATTTCATTATAGGTATGAATAACATGGGAGACATGGACACACTTAAAGTACAGGACCAAGTTAAGTGTGTTATTCATCTTGTACTAACCCAGGGAAGGTAAAAGCACACCTAAAGTACTGGACCAAGTTAAGTGTGCTTTTGATCTAAGACCAACCCGACTCTATTCAAAGACTCTATAATATACATTTCAGACAAATACAGTCTGTGCAACTAAGTGTAGAACTTACGAAGGTGCTTAATGTTCTATGGATTGGAAAGTGGTATCCCATCCTTTGTTGCCAAGGGAACGCATCCGGGACAGGAAACTTTTATTACTAGAAAGGGACCTTCCCAGCTGGTGGAAAGTTTGTTCATCCCTTCTGTAGTAAGTATTTGCTACAACACCAGATCGACTTCCTCCAACTACCAGTTGTGCACATACCTTTAGTGATAGCGCCAGAGCGCCTGGCGGTAGCGCATATTTCAGACAGCTTCTTAGCACCTTGCCTCGTCGATGAGGTCTAGGTCTTCACGCCGGAGCTGATCTTGCGTGGCTTCATCGAAGGTCCGGACCCATAGAGAACCCATAGTGACCTCCAGAGGAAGGACTGCTTCAACTTCGTACACCAGGAAGAAAAGTGTTTCCCCTGTTGCCCGGCTGGGTGTTGTCCGTCTCGCCCATAACGCAGGCGGAAGCTATTTTATCCAGCTGGCGCCATGTTTCTTCAAGTGCTCATAAGTGCGTGTCTTGAGTCCCTTGAGTATTTTTGCATTTGCTCTCTCAGCTTGGCCATTGCTTGCCGGATGACCTACTAATGTGTAGTTGACTTGTATGCCGAGTTCTTCGCAGTACTCTTAGAAAGATGCACTTGTGAGTTGGGTTGTGTTGTTAGTGATGACTATTTGGAACTCCAAATCTGTAGAAAATGGTCTTCAAGAATTTGATGGTTGATTGCTTGTTGATAGTCACAATTGGAGTTGCTTCTGGCCACTTCGTGAACTTGTCGATGGTGACATATAAGAACATGTACCCTCTGACGGCTTTTGGGAAAGGTCCCAAAATGTCTATCCCCCACACAGCGAATGGTCACGTGGGAAGATTCATCTGCAGTGACTGTGCTGGTGTATGAATCTGCTTCGTGTGGAACTGGCACACTTCACACTTCTTGACCAGCTCGACTGCATCCTAGAGTGCTATAGGACAATAAAAACCATGCCAAAAGGTCTTACCGACCAGCGTGCGGGATGATGCGTGATTCCCACACTCGCTTCCATGGATCTCTACGAGAAGCTTGTAGCCTTCTTCCCAGGAAATGCACAGCATTAGAATGTCGTTGGCGCCACGTCGGTAGAGATCCCCTTCTACCAACGTGTATCTTTTAGCCAATCTGACAATTTGCTCACCGAATACACCGTCTTCAGGAAGGATGTTGTCTTTCAAGTAGTCCTGGACCTCCAAGATCCATGCATCGGGACTGACTTGAGCTTTTGGATCTTGCGCGCTTGGTTACTCGGAGCTTCCTGTAGCGCCTACGATCCTTGGTGGATGCCATGGTAACAGGGCCACCGAGACCGCCAGCTTCGGAGTGCTCGTCTCGCCCCCATCACTCAGTTTAGCAAGCTGAGCGGAAGGTGTTGGTAATCTCCTGACAAAAACCCCGTCGGGTACTTGAGCCCCAGTTGAAGCCTTCGTCGAGAGGTCATTAGCTCAGCGTTGTTGATACGTTGGACATGGCAGAGGTCGAGGATGTGGAAGTCCTTCTGCAACTTCTGTACATCAAGTAGATAAGCAGCGGGCTGAGGGTTATTGCAACTACATTCACTTTTGACTTGTTTGATGATGAGTTGTCAATCACCCTTCACTAGGAACTGTCGAATGCCATATGATAGCGCCACCCCGAGTCCGAAGATGAGAGCTTCATATTCTGCCATGTTGTTGGTTGCTTTGAAGTTAAGGCATACCATGTACTTGACTTTCTCCCCGGTCGAAGCATGGAGAAGGATTCCAGGTCCAGCCCCCTGCTTCTACACGGAGCCGTCGAAGTAGAGAATCTAATGAGGCTCAGTGAAGACCGGGACCTTAGGTTCTGGCTTCTAGTTACTGAGGCTCCCTGGAGTTGATGAAGATGGTGTTCACTCTGCCACGAAGTCAGCCAACACCTGATTCTTGATTGCATGTCGAGGTAGGAATTCGATATTGAATTCTACCAGCTATACACCCCACTTGACGATATTTCATGTTGAATTGGGGTTATGTAAAATAGCTCATAGTAGAAAAGAGGTTACCACTGATATCTTGTGGGCTTGTAAGTAGTGACGAAACTTCCTTGAGGCAATAAGGACTGTATACAACAGCTTATGCACCTCAATGTACCGAGTCTTGGTGTCATGAAGTACTTCGCTGATGAAGTACACTAGCCATTGGGCATTTCAGACCCTCCCGGAGGAGTCCGAAGCTTCTTCTTCATCAACCCGGACCCTCCCGAAGGGGTCTAGATCTCCTTCTTGAGTTAGTACTCCCTCGGATGAAACAGGTTGGTCCATAGGCATCTTGCCTTTAGGATCCGTGTCTGGGGGCTAGGACCAAGACTCGCCTTCAGGTAGCTCTGGACCCTCCCGGAGGGGTCTAAGCTCCTGAGTTGAAAATATTTTTGGTCTCTCCGCAACCTGAACCATGCTAACAACCTTCGTAGTTGTAGCAATGTAAAGCAGAAGAGGCTCACCAGGTTCCGGAGCTACCATGATTGGTAGTGTTGTGAAGAGCTGCTTGAGCTCTCGGAACGTCTTCTCTACTTCTTCAAACCAATGGAATGGTCCGAACTTCCTCAACAGTTTGAAAAATGGAAGCACCTACTCTGCCAGCCTTGAGATGAACCGACTGAGTAAAGATAGACATCCAATAAGCTTCTGGACGTCCTTGATATGGGCTGGAGGTTGCATCTCTTCAATGGCTTTGATCTTTGCCAGATTTGCCTCAATTCCTCGGTGGGACACCAAGAAACCAATAATCTTTCCAGAGCTAACCCCAAAGACACACTTGTTCGAGTTGAGCTTCGTGCGCGTCAGCGCAACTTGTTGAATGTGGACTAGAGGGGGGTGAATAGGCTTTTGAAATTTTTCCTGAAACACTTAGCAAACTATTAAAACTAAGAAGGACGGGATAGTCTGGTATGAGCAAGGACTAGTCCGGTGTGTATGACCACAACTGTCGAATTGAGATCTATTATATATTTTCTTTGAATCTCTCGCAGCGGAAGGTAGTAAAATGTACTAACAACTCTAGCAAGTGCTAATGGTGAATTATTTGCTCGTGGAATACAAGATTAACACAAGTTATAAGTATGATCAAGTCTATGCCCCAGAAAGTGATGATAATAAAAAATATGGATCAAGAGCACACGAGACAAGCGATTTTTACCGAGGTTCGATCTCACCAAAGAGATCTTCTCCTCGTTGAGGAAGACCACACAAAGCCGGGTCTCTTCAAACCTTTTCCCTCGTCAAGTCACCACACAAGGCCGACTTGATTCCACTATCACGGGTAATCCCCAAGTTTATGGGGCAACCTCACACGTTGAGGGATCCCACAAGAATTACAAAGAAAAGATGATTAAATACACCTGAAAATATTACAAGTAAGAGCACGAGTGTCAAGAGATCAAACCCCAAGAGTTCAACGACGTGTGGACAACGATCTCCCAACCCCAAATTTGAGTGTTCAATTGACTTTCACCTTTTTGGGACTTTAGATGTGTGGGGAGATGTGTTTTTGGGATCTTTGGACAAGTGGCGGCACTAGGGTTCTTGGTTTTTTGTTATGGGGTCGTGGATCACCTATTTATAGACATTTGGAAAAGTTACAGTTTGGATCCCGACGATCGTACTGGTCCGTTATGGACCGGACTAGTCCGTTGTGCTGAGTGATATATGAGTGGAGAAGTGCAGCACACTAAGAAACCCTAACTTTTGTGAGTGTATCGGACTAGTCCGTTATGGACTGGATTAGTCCGTTTTTGTCCAGAAAGGATATCGGACTAGTCCTCTCTACCAACGGACTAGTATTCTTTTGGAACTATGAGAAAACGGACTAGTCCGCTATGAAAACGGACTAGTCCTCTATGAGTTACTGTGATAAAACGGACTAGTCCTCTGTGAAAGCGGACTAGTCCTATTGTGATACTGTGTTGAGACCGGACTAGTCCTCTCTGGGGCCGGATTAGTCCTTTATTCCTTCAGCTTCAATTGTGTAATAGCCCTAATTCTTTTGGCAACGACTTGAGCTCTTGGGGGTGTGTCTCACACACACACCCTACACATTTAGGACTACTTTTGCATCTTTTCTTCACTTGTTTTCTTCTCTTTCTTGATTCTCATATTTTCACCTTTTTGCACCTTTTGTTCACTTGTGCTCTTCCCTTTCTTGAAATTTATTTTTCTTGTTTTTGTATCTTTAGTTCATTTCTCCAAAACCTGCTCTGATCTCAACAAACTTGATTAGCATCTCACTTGTTTATCATCAATCATACAAAACCCACAAAGGTGTGCCTAGATGCACTTTCAATCTCCCCCTTTTTGGTGATTTATGATAACTGTCGGTACCCGGCACATACCGAGTACCCTCGCGCACAGGCTAGAGCCGCCTAGGTACCTCGGCTCCCAGCAGGGACAGGGTCCGATGGCGCCATGTGTCCAAGAGACCCGGACCCGCCAACCTCAGATGGGAGGTCCGGGGTGCCCACAAGACATCCCAAAGGTGGCACTCAGCTCCACCTTGACGACAAGCTCCTAGGCAGCCATGTGTACAGTGGGATGAGACCTGACCTCCTCCGCGGAGGTGAGCTCCCAAGCTACCATGTGGCACACGAAGTCAATACCTGACCTCCCCCACGGAGGCAAGCACCCAAGCAGGGGGAAGATCTGGCTTCCCCCGCGGAGGTGAGCTCCCGAGCTGCCACATGGCCCGTGAGACGGGCATGGCCTCCACCATGGCGGAGAGCTCCCCAACGGCCGCATGGTCAGTCCACTTTCCCTGAGCAGATAGTGAGGAAGTTAAGAGGGTGGTACACCTTGTCTCCGTCAAGCCTTGAAGATACGCGGCTTCCCCAGACGCATGGTGCAGCGCACGCCTAATGTTAGGTACCGTTGCGACTAATCGCATCATAGTGAAGGCGTCGCAGGCCTATCCAACTTCGCCAAGTGGGTAGATTACGGCGCCAGAGATAGTTGGATGGGACATTCCCTGCCAATGTCAGCAACAGCGTGTGGGCTACTGACGACCTGGGCGGCAAGACGGTGAGTCCTCAAGTCCGTGGTCAGAGCAAGCTTACAGAAGAAGTCTTAGATCTTTACGATAAGATAGCCACGTGACCACTTGTCGGGTCCCGGGACCCCACTTGTAAGGCGTCCGACCTTGACTATAAAAGGCCTGCACAACCACCAATACAAGGACCAGACTCAAAATCCCCGATACACACACATACGCATACACACTGACCAAGCAATACAATCCACCGTGGAGTCGGGTTTTACGCTCCTTGAGCCCGAACCACGTAAAAACAACTGTCTCATACTCTTCCGCTAGAACACTAGTTTGAGGCCTAAGCCCTGCCGAACAAGAACCTTTGTGGGCTGCTCCTTAGCAGATCCGGGGAAAGTGTCGCATTGACCCTTCGACATTTGGCGCGCCAGATAGGGGCTTTTTCCCTCAAAAAAAGTGGTAGCGCTTTCACCACCATAGTGTTCATCAGGCCCGTGGAAGGCGATTTCCGAGTCCTTCGCCCGGTAACCAGATCCGTCGCTCGAGCGGCACTCTCTGGTCCGTCTCGCTCCAGTGCAGGTGCGACTGGCCAAGGTAGCACGCCAGGACATGCCCCGGCTCAGTCGGCTCCCCCAACAGCAAGCCCGGAGAACGCTTTAGCGGTGGCCAGAGCTCTCCTCCACCACCCACCGTCGCTAAACGCCTCTTAGGGGGCGACTCAACAGTGGGTCCAAGACATCGACCACCTCATCGTCACAGCCATCAACTCCCCCAACAGGGGAAGGCGCCTCGTATCGCTGTCGCGTACACCATCCATCGACCATCACACCACCAACTCCCACTCCTCCAAGCCTACGAGAGTTGGTCGGCTCCCCACGGAGGACCTCAGGGCCGAGCTTGACCGTCGTCAACCTCACATGGACGGTCGCATCATCATCGAGTGGCAGTGAGAGAGGCAGTGCAACCTCGACGCCGAATATGGTACTCAATGCCCTGTTCACAAGGCATATTCCATCCAAGGTGCGCTGCAGGTAAACCCTCCGCCACCTGATCAGGAGCACGTCGGTTCGACAGCCCCCCTGCAGTACTCAGTGCAGCAGGGTGTACAACAACAGTACTTGGCACAACTAGTACCGTTGCAACAGCGCATGGCACAACCAGTGCCACAACAGCAGGTCCAGCAAGTGACGCATGTCGGGCAACAGACCTCCGCGGGGTATGCTATCACATATGCCTCTCCGACGAGGCTCGTCGAAGTCTGCACGGTGTTGGCTCTGCACCTCCACTTCGCGATGTGGCCGCGCAAGTTCTGGCCACATATCCTGGAGAGGTTTGACGGAAGCATCAATCCGGCGGAGTTCCTTCAGATCTACACCACGACACTCCTTGTGGCGGGAGCGGATGAGACCATCCTGGCGAACTACTTCCAAGTCGCCCTGACTGGGTCAGCCCGCTCATGGCTGATGAACCTTCTCGAGGGGTCTATAACCTCTTGGGATGAGTTGTGCCGACAGTTCACGGCGAACTTTGGCAGCTCCTACATGCGCCCTAGCACCAAGATCAACCTCCACGCCGTGCGACAGCAACCTAAGGAGACGCTGCAGTCATTCATCCAACGTTTCTCCCAGGTACGCAACTTGAGTCCCAACATTCCAAATGCCTCTGTCATAGTGGCATTTCGCCAGGGAGTACGAGACCGCAAGATGCTCGAGAAACTAGCCACGCACAACATGCAAGGCGTCTCCGAGCTCTTCTCCATCGCCGATCGGTGTGCCAGAGCGGCAGAAGGCCGCGACTGGCACGCTCAGTCCGCCCCGGAGCGGGCATAGCTGGCCAGACCGGAGAAGGAACCGCTACCCCTGGTAGCGACAAATAGAAGAACAAGAACCGGGGTGGCGGCCAGAACAAGCCGCTGCACGGATCCCCCGTCGCGTCAACAGCCGCAACAAGAGGAGGCAAGCCACCACGCCCGGAGAAGCGTCCTCATCAGCCACCAGCCGCTGACGAAGACGTCGAGCCCTGCCCAGTGCACAAGACTCGTGAACACACTGCGAGTGAGTGCTGGGAGATAAAAAGGTGTGTCGAACGCTATCAAGAGCGGGCTCAACAACGCCCGGACGGAGCCCCCACCCGCCTTCGGGAGGGCAAGCAGAAGGTCGAACCCAAGTTCGACAATGACGAAGAGCTGGAGTACCAGAAGCAAGAGCGGGCCGTCAAAGTGGTCCACCAAGATGAGGACTCCGACGCGAGTAGCGACAATGAGCATTGCAAGATCCTCCATGTCATCTTCGTAGAGTCTTGGGATCCCGCGTCCCGGAACGCGGTCAAGACTCTTCATCGCGCAGTGGCTTCGATAGCCCCCGTACCCACTCCGGCGCAGCACCACCGCTGGAAGGAGACGCCGATCAGCTTCAACGCCTCTGACTGCCCCAAGAACATGGCTGGGGCAGGGGTACTACCTCTCCTAGTTCCCCCACCATAGCCAATGTCAAGCTCCATTACGTCTTGATAGATGGCGGGGCCGGCCTCAACCTCCTTAGCCAGGCTGCTTCGAGCAGCTACAGATCCCGGTGTCCAAGATTGCCCCCTCGAGCCCATTTTTGGGGGTAGGACCTGGGAGCATCATCCCATACAGCAACATCCACCTACGGGTGACCTTTGGGACACCTGACAACTACAGGAAGGATAGAATCCTCTTCGACGTCGCCGATGTCAACCTCCCCTTAAACGCCATCATCGGTAGGCCTGCTCTCTACCAGTTCATGGCTGTAGCCCATTACGGCTACCTCGTCCTGAATATGCCAAACCCCTCTGGCGTCCTTAGGATCCGCAGAGATTGCACCACTGCAGTGTTAGCCTTGGAGCAGCTCCAAGCACTCACAGCGGACCCAGCACCTGTCCCAGGCGGCGCTGGATTAAGTTGACCCCCGCCAAGCACGCGTCAGCGCAAAGCACCTGCAGCGCCTTAGCCGCAGCCCCCCCCCCCCCCCGGCAGCACCGACACCTCCGTCAAAGCTGCCAAGCCCAGCGCCGGCACTGCTAGGACCACTCGCAAGACGAGCGGTCATGGCAGAAAATAGGGATAACTCGCTCATCACCCCTGTGAGTAGTAGTTGACAACAAAGTTGCCCACCAACCATCGCAGCTTCCCATGGAACTTTGGGCGCCCCTGTTGTAAATACTAGGCTTAGTAGAACAATGTAAAAGAGTAGTAGGACTTAGGAGTAGCACTAAGGACAACCGAGCGCTGGGAGGGCCCAGAGTGCACAGTGAGCTTAGCTTGGTTCCAAACCCTAGGCCTGTGCACCCTGCCTCCCTCGTCACCCGGAGGCAAGCCGTTGCCCTCTTTATTAAAAGCATGTCTCCTCCTACAAACTCCTACCAGAAATTCACTATTTTACTTGAAGGCTTCTTAAAAATCTTTGTTCATTTAATTATGCATTAGTTTTACGATCAGGCCATGATAACCTCGCTTACCATGTGTTACCTTCGTATTCACCGTCGCATACTATGTAGTTCATCCTATGCTAAAGTCATGCAATCTAGCTACAGGCGGGCCAACTTGAGGTACCTGTAGTATGTGAAAGGTCCACCCAGCTGCTCTCATCATTAGAGACCCGTGGCGCCAAAAGGTTCCCCCAGGAAAGGTCTGTACCAAGCAGGAGGTCCAGGGGGTGCAAGTTGCTTAGCTTGGTTCTGCACCCTAAGCAAACACACCCTGCCTCCCAGGGCCACAATTGAGTACTGGAACCAGAGAGCTCACACCCTAAGGATGACAGGAGCCGGGCCCCGGAGCACCAATGCATCGAATTTCCCAAGCCCCGTAAGTCAGGCCAGGACTGTAAGACATGGCAGAGCTAGGGAGAGAAATGGATATAACCGACGAACAAGGCTAGCCCCCCTCTTCCTATATGTAGGACAAACGCCAGAACATCCAGCTCCGGCACCTCCCAAGGGGCCTGCCGTCGACGTTTACACGGAGATGGTGGACGACACCGAATCATCTAGCTCTGGCACCTCCCATGGGGCCTGTCATTGACGTCTACACGGAGATGTTGGACGATGCCGGAGCATCCAGCTCTGGCACCTCCCAAGGGGGCTGCCATCGAAGTCTACACGGAGATGGTGGACGACGCCGGAGCATCCAGCTCCGGCACCTCCCAAGGGGCCTGTTGTTGACGTCTACACGGACATAGTGGACGACACCGGAGCATCCAGCTTCGGCACCTCCCAAGGGGCCTGCCGTCGACGTGCCGGAACATCAACGACAACACCAAGCGTGGATAAATGAGTAAACTCTACTGCCCCACTCTTGTTGCTAATAAGGTTCCCTTGCGATAGCCTGTAAACTAGGGGCCTGCCGTTGACGTCTACACGGAGATGATGGATGATGCCAGGGCATCCAACTCTGGCACCTCCCAAGGGGCCTACCGTCGACGTGCCGGAACGTCAACAACAACACCAAGTGCAGATAATTGAGTAAACTCTACTGCCCCACTCTTGTTGTTAATAAGGTTCCCTTGCGATAGCTTGTAAACCAGGGGCCTGACGTCGACGTCTACATGGAGATGGTGGACGACTCTGGAGCACCCAGCTCCGGCACCTCCCAAGGGGCCTGTCGTCGACGTCTACACGGAGATGGTGGACGACACCGGAGCATCCATCTCTGGCACCTCCCAGGGGCCTGCCGTCGACGTCTACATGGAGATGGTGGACGACGCCGGAGCATCCAGCTCCAACACCTCCCAAGGGGCCTGTCGTCCACGTCTAAATGGAGATGGTGGTCAATGCCGAAGCATCTAGATCCAAGATCTCCCAAGGGGCCTGTCGTCGACGTCTATACGGAGATGGTGGACGATGTCGGAGCACCCAACTCCTGCAGATGGTGGCACTACAACACCCGAAACTCCCCCACTCCATTGGGGGCTAGTCCAAGACATTATGCGGTCAAGTGGTAGATGTGGGTAGCCAACTAACCACATCTACCAAGGGGCCTCTAATGGGGTTCACATGCAGAAAATCAACAGACGACACTGTGGCCATGTCAGTTGTGCAAAATTGTTGGTTCTGAGAAGCCAACGAGCTCAACAAAGGTTATGTAGAGCCTTACGACTCGGAACAATAGTGAGAGTCACAGAGATTATGCAAGAAGCCAAACACAAATTCAAATCCACTAAGGAATTTTTTACAAAGGAGGGTGAACCCCAGATACAAAAACAAGCCACCAGCCTCAGCCTCGACTGAACTGCGCTACGACGTGTTTGGCAGCTTCCTTAACCTCCGCCGATGTTGCCGCCTCACGTTCCGCAACAGGGCCTTCAAAAACTAGCTCTAGTGGCAGATCAGGGTATCGGCTCCGATAGCACACCAAGACATGGGATGCCACCGTCTCTGCCGCTGCCCTACCCTTGGCTTCCAGACGTTGAATCATCTGATGCTCCTGCAGATCGAGCTCCCGGTCGCGGCGCTCTGCCGTGAGCTCCCAGGCTTGGACGTCAAGATTGTGCAGGAGGAGTTCCTGACGCTCAGCTAGGTGCTTCGCCCGGTCCCGCGCCAGATTGCTCTCATAGAGGTCAAGGTCTTTGAGGCGGGATTGTAGCCTGTCCTGATCGGCTTCAGCTCGGGCCATCATCGCCTACGCCGCCGCCTCTTGTTCGGCAACCGCAACCTCCCTCTTGGCAATAGCGGCTTCTTGACGACTCAGAGCCTCTCGACCGGCAGCAAGAGCACGCAGACGGGCGTCAGCAGCATCGTTAGCCGCCTTGGCGTTGGCCAGAATCTTCTGGGTCAAGGCGTCTGAGGCCCTCACCAAGCGGTGCCTCACCTCCAGTTCCTTGTTCTCCTTGTGGTACTTCGCCTTCGCCTCAGCAATCCTGGAGCTCAGGAGACCCTCCCAGCCTCGGAGGCGCTCGCCCTCGACACACAACTTCTCCCACTCCACGGCAAGAGCCTCTTTCGCCCGGTGAAGGTTGGATTGCACCTGAAGGATGCTGGATTGCGTCAAGTCCATGACGTCGTAAAGCCGCTCCGGCTGCGTCGAAGTCAGGAAGGCTGTCCGGTGATCGTCTCTAGGATCCCTTCCTCCTGTAGCGGTGAAGGCGAGACCACCAACACTAGGGATCTTGCCCCCAGAGCCTAAGCAGGAGTTGCAGTGCCACCTCACACAACAGGGTCACCACTGCCTAAAGAGTCGACCGCCGAATCAGCAACACTAGGGGCCAGACCCCCATCCCCCAAAGTTGGGTCCGACATGGCCTCTGCCACGATGGCCGGAGGTGCCTCTGCCACGACGGTCGGAGGTGCCTCTGGCGCGACAACTTGAGATGCAACCAGAGATGCTTTAATACATACGTCGGGTACAGACGTCGGAGCAGCACTCCCCTGAACAAGCTTGGCAGGTTGCCCCGGCAGCCCAGCCATAGCATCCTCGGTCGCCTTCAAATCACCCCCGGGCACTACCCCTGGCGGTAGGGGCCTCACAACAGCTGACGTAACCCTTCAAATCAAAACCAAGCCCTGACCAATAAACATAGACAGGCCAGATAATAGAGCAAGTGTTGGCAAGAATGCCTTATCGACGTCCCCGGAAGCTCCAGCGAGCCTCCACCTTAAGCGACCCTAATGTCGCGGACCCTGGCGATGGCGTAACAGGTGATGCCATCCCGGCAGGGCCTCCGCCAAGGCCACCAGCAGTGCCGCCACACTGTGTCGGTATACTCCCTCCAACCTCGACAGAGCCACCTCCCGAGCTGTCGGCGACATCGGCTCGAGGCCTTTTTGCCTGAGGGTCTGAAGGTGTGATGCTGCCGGAGTCCCCTATGGCACCCTGGACCGTGCAGGTGGCGAGGACGCTAGATAATGTGCCGACCGCCAACGACGGAGGAGCCGCCGTCTGGCGGACCAAACTTCCCCCCGAAGTACCGCCGACGCCAGGCACTAGAGTCTGGAGAGGGGTGCGCCGGTGGACGCTGACTTGGAGCAAAGGCCACCTATGGCGGCGCCCTCGGTGGTGACCGAAGGCATTTCTCTATGACGACCTCGACCACCAGGGCCTTCCTTTTGCCTACGTCGGGGACTGGTGCCTTCCCCTTACCTACATCGGGGACCAACGCCTTGCCTTTCCCCCCAGCAGCGGGCGCCTCCTCCGCCCCGGAGGCCTTGGAGCGTGAAGAAGGTGCGGACTCCTTCGAGGAGTCAATGATGGCCAGGCCCCATCTCTCATCGCCGACCTGCCGCAGCGCAAGACCAATCGTGTCCAAGTTGGGCATCTCCTTCAGAACCTTCGTCTGAAGGTCTCGATCCGTGCAAAGCGGTGGGCAAGCCTGCGGCAGGTTAAAGACGTCGCCCGACAGCAGGTCGTTGCACGCCTCGGACATTGCTTCGAACACCTCCTACAGGGTCGTCTCCATGTCGTGACCCCTCAGCAACCTGGTACCATCTTTGAGCCCGAAGTAGAGCCATGCTGGTCAACAACAGTGCTGGAGAGGGTCCAGACGGCGGTGAATAAAGTCGGCCATCACCGACAACTCCGATAGATTGTGGTCCACCAAGAATCAGAACCTCTCCATCACCGGCTTGTACGCCGCCTTGAGCTCCGGACGTTCCACCCAGTCTGCCTTACTAATCGTTGGCCACCCGGAGAGCAAGTCCATGCGATCATGGGCATCGGCATGTAAGATCACCCAGTCGCTCCTACAGCCGGGCCACTTCGCCGAGGAGAGCAGAGTAATGTACTTAAAGGGGTTGTTGGCCCGATGCTAGAAGCAGAATCCATCGAGGAAGTTGGCTTTGCTCTTCTTCCCGGTCCACCTCAGCACGAAGAACTGCTGGAACATCGACACACATATGCACACCCCGACAAACATCTCGCAGAAATGTGAGAACACCGCCACCACCACCAGAGAGTTTGGCGACAGATGGTGGAGCTGGATCCCAAGGACTTCCAGAAGTGTCACCAGTAAGGAGGAGACAGGAGGAATGAACCCGGAGTATGCATACACCTGGAAGAAGACGATCTCCTTCTCCCCCAACTCCAGTGGCAAGGATCCAGGATGGATCAGATCCCGTCGTTCCTTGTCCTCCCAGCCGAAAAGCCGCCTCACGTGTGAGACATCCTCCATCCGGGATGGAGGCAGAGCTGAGTCCATTGGAGCAGGGGGTTGAGAACCTCAAGAATGGGCAGACACACAAGGAGGAGTCAAAGGCTCGAAAGCTTGGGGCGTGCAGAAGAAAGGAAATTCCATTACCCACAAAGCTACCCCTTTTAAAGCACCATAGTGGCGTTTGGATGCACCGTGCAAATTTGAGCAGGCTCCAAATCAACGGCTTGTAACACGGCGACCATGACGAGCAGGCCCAGATCCCCTGTCTAAAAAGTCGGCCCAGGCAGTTCCTCGCCAGAGAAGGCAACCCGGCGGTTCCCATAAAGACAGAAGGGGAAGCAAGATAAGGCCCCACCCTCGGGCTCGTCGCCTCACCCCAAGGTGGACCCAGGGGCCACTGTCGGTACCCGGCATACCGGGTACCCTCGCGCACAGGCTAGAGCCGCCTAGGTACCTCGCCTCCCAGCAGGGACAGGGTCCAAAAGTGCCTCGTGTCCAAGAGACCCAGACCCGCCAGCCTCATATGGGAGGTCCGGGGTGCCCACAAGACATCCTGAAGGTGGCACTCAACTCCACCTTGACGATAAGCTCCGAGGCAGCCACACATCCAGCGGGACGGGACCAGACCTCCTCCGCGGAGGTGAGCTCCCAAGCTACCACGTGGCACATGAAGTCAAGACCCGACCTCCCCCATAGAGGCAAGAACCCAAGCAGGGGGGAGATCTGGCTTCCCCCGCGGAGGTGAGCTCCCGAGCTGCCACGTGGCCCACAAGACGGGCATGGCCTCCACCATGGCGGAGAGCTCCCCAGCGACTGCATGGTGAGTCCACTTGCCCTGAGCGCATAGTGAGGAAGTTAAGAGGGCGGTACGCCTTGTCTCCGTCAAGCCTTGAAGATACGCAGCTTCCCCAGACACATGGTGTGGCGCACGCCTAATGTCAGGTACCGCTGCGACTAATCGCATCACAGTGAAGGCACCGCAGGGCTATCCAACTCCGCCAAGTGGGTATCTTATGGCGCCAGATACAGTTGGATGGGACATTCCCTGCCAATCTCAGCAACGGAGCGTGGGCTACTGACGACCCGAGCGACAAGACGGCGAGTCCTCAAGTCTGCGGTCATTGCAAGCTTACAGAAGAAGCCTTAGATCTTTAGGATAAGATTGCCCCGGGACCACTTGTCGGTCCCCGGGACCCCACTTGTAAGGTGTCCGACCTTGACTATAAAAGGCCTGGACGACCACCGATACAAGTATCAGACTCAGAATCCCTGATACACACACATACGCATACACACTCACCAAGCAATACAATTCACCGTGGAGTAGGGTGTTACGCTCCTTGCGGCCCAAACCACGTAAAAACAATTGTCTCATACTCTCCGCTAGAACACTAGTTTGAGGCCTAATCCCCGCCAAACAAGAACCTCCGCGGGCTGCTCGTTAGCAGATCTGGGGGAAGTGTCGCATTGACCCTTCGACAACAACCATTTTGAGATTACACAAATAAGAGTAAAAACTTGATTTTCATGAAGTGTGCACATATGATTAACAAAAGTTGTGAGCATGAATTACTTCTCATATATGCAGTCTTTATGGTGGGGTGCCTATCAAGTGTGTGTTTGCAATAATTGTGATGAATATAAATAACAATATGATGAGCTTAATTAACAATTATTATGGAGATATGATAATAAGCATCACACATGAACATTGAAGCATAATAGGCATGGATATATACATGACCAAGTGTACAAGTGAATAAGTATAAGAATATCACATTATGAAAATTCGGCATAAACACAGACATAATGAACATCAACGAGATAACATGGTGCATAGAAAATGTGAAGTCTCACACAAAGCACAATAGGTCTTACATAAAGCATAATAAGACTCCAACATGAAACATTACAAGTTTTTAAAATAGTCCTCCATGAGTAACCAAATCTAAGGATAATGACTATGATCACCCTACTCACCCTAAATCTCCCCCCCTTTGGCATCAAGACGCCAAAAAGGGAAAAACTGAGAAAAGCTACTCGTCGTCTTCATCTTCTCGTTCCACATTTCCCTCACTATGTGTCTTCTCACTGTCTTGCTCCTCATCAATATTATCATCATTGTCACTTGCTTGAGGAGCAATAGGTCGAATGCAGGGACCAATACCAAAAAAAGCTAGCTCATCATCTGTAAGTGTTGGCATCTCAGTGAAATCTTCATCTAAATCTTCTGAAACTTCTAGAGACCCAATAGGTGAGATTTCAAGCTTCTAACATATGGCGGTCACATTCTCCTTCACGTATCGAGAGTGCCTCTTCCTTGCCTGCCTCTCATTATGTTGCTTCACCTCCACTGCGACAAGAGGTAAATATGGAACGTAGCATCTTCAGAATGCCACTGTTAGAGCCTCTTGAGGATGAGCAGACTGCGGTAGATGAGGCACCTGCTGGAGTGGCACGAGTGGACCGCTGTCTTGTATAGGAGGATAGTGGAGGAGGAGCTGTAGGAATCTGAGGCCTGAGCCTGGTATGAGGGACATCCTTGACAAAATCCAATCCTTTGACTTTCTCAATCATGAACATAATGTAGGGAGCATATCCACAGGGCCGATTTGGAGTGTGAGAAATGTTGAACATATCATTGTAGATATAATTAAACACATCGAATTCTTCATCTCCACTAATGATTTGCATCATGTTACGGAGGAAGCTCTAAATATTTCCCGCATCACCATCTTTGGGTGCAATAGTATTCCTTAGCACCCGGTTCAAAACAGCAAAGAAGGGCTTCAAATATTTGGTGAATGGAGCCCTGGATGGATAGGCAGTGTCATAGAGGAAGTCCAACTCATTCTTGTCTAGCGCCTTGACACTGCAAACTTTGAGCATGTTGTTAAGATACCAACCCAATTCAAGTATCTCTTGAAACTCCTCATAACCAACTAAGTACTTCTTTACATGAGTCATCCATGTGATCTCATCAGATCCAGACTTAGAGAAATTGCAAGTGGCATAGAATTGAGCTATGACTTCAATGTTCCAATCATATCTGAAGGCTAGAAGGTCTTTCAAGCCATGTCTGTCAACTGCTGCAATCACTTGATGAAATGCCTCATTCCCTTTGCCCTCCATGTAATCCCAATCAATCCATTGATTCTTAGCCACTGGAGTTTTCATGCAGAGGTACACAGTTTGGTAATAATCACAATGAAACTCGCTACAAAACCGTGGATTTGCTGCCACCTTCTTGTGACTGTAAACATCAATCTCCCTCAGTTTTTTGGCTTTGCAAGCTCCCTTTCTAGTGAAAGCATCGTCATTGAGATGACGGTTACGATCATACATCGGGGCAACCATTTTGAGTGGCCCAATCGGGCCCGAGGACCTTGCAGGACCTTTGCCCTTGTCCTTACTCTTTTTGGCCTTGTATGTTTGAGTGACCACTTGTCTGCCTTTTTTCAGTAGCTTTCTTAGCTGGAACTTTCCGTCGAGAGCTCGTGCCTGATGCTCCGGCATCCTTGTCATGCTGAAACTTAGTCCTTCGTTGTTCCTCGATCTCCAATTGGCGTTTTGAGGCAAGATGTGTCGCCTCAAGCTCCGGCTCGCTAAACATACTTTCATCTGATCTCGACATGATGCCTGACATGATAGAAGTGAATGAGAATAGAGATACAAGGTTGATTCAAAGAACTTAATAAAATTGACATAGTAGGCTTAATGCTATTCACAATCGGACTTGTCTGTGGTTTCTGCGGACTAGTCCGGTATACCAGACTTGTCCGCAGAGAAACCCGTACTAGTCAGGTGTTCATCAGCATGAACCCTAGGTATTCAAAAATCATCAATCTTTGAGGACATAGATCATTGTGCAGGACAATGGTAATGTAGGATACTCATAGTGTATTGAAACCCTAGATAGTGAAGGAAATGGCGTAAACCCTATAAAGGAATGAATATGAGGGTTAGGGCTAGGGTTTACTAAGAGAGGATCAATGCGCGAAGCCGAGCGGATCCTGAGTGCGGATAATTCCGGGGTGGACTTCCCTTCGAAGCTCCAAGCCTCCCCCTCGATGAACCAAAGATTTTGCGGTGTAGATGAGAAATCGCCTTGGGAGCTCGTGAGAAAGAGAGAGAGTGTCAATAAAGGAGTGAGGATGAAGAAGAGAGACCCAGGGAGAAATCAACAGTTAAGTCACAGGAACACCGGACTAGTCCGGTGGAAATCGGACTTGTCCGGTGTAGCGGACCAAGGCCAGACTAGTCAAGATACCGGACTTGTCCGATTTGACCCACGGACTAGTCTGTAGCAAACAGAGAGTTGTGGTAAGATTAACAAGGTAAAAATTGAGATTTGACTTTTGAATGATGATTAGTACATGATTTTATAGAATACCATTGAAGGATATGATTAACAAACGCTTAATCATCAAACTATGGCCAAACGCTCAGGATTGACAGGATACCAGACTAGTCTAGTCGATATTCGGACTTGTCCGGTCAGACAAAGAATGCAGGTAAGAATTTCGAAGAGGATTTGAGAGTATCCCTATTGTTGGTCATAAGGACATAGTTTTAGCAAATATTCTTGATGAATATGGTCAGTAAGCAAACAACAATCATACGATGACCATAATTCACCAAGAATTAATATTTGAAATAGTTTTAGAGTGAAAATGAGATAAGAGATAATTTGTCGCAATCATGTTGGTACTTTGAAGTTCTATACACCTAGCAATCAGATATTCAACATTTCAAGCCACATGTCGGAGCAGCTTGAAGCCTTGCATACAAAACATGTACCTGACATGATATTATGCCTAGATGCACACAAGTACAATAAATTAGTGAACAAAGGTGGTATACCAGTTTAATATGACCTAGATGGACCAAGATACACTAGAGCCAAAAATAGAACGGTATACCTCATTCTTCATTTTCTTTGGCTCCCCCTTGATCATTGCCTCCATCGCTATATTGATTATCTCGATCTTATTGAGGTTGATCCTGTACATATTGAGCTTTTTCTTGTGTAGAGGCTCCTCCTTGATTATTGCTCTCTGGATGTTGTACACTTTGAGCCTTGGAAAGATGATTCGGGTGAAGATGAACTTGGACTTTTCATTGTACCCCATGAATATTTTCTTTCCTCCAGTCATGTGGTTTGTGCCTATCAAGCACCTCTTTGGATCCACCAGAGTGGGTACACCTACAAAACAGGGTTATGCTTTGGTTCTAGGTACCCAAACTTGCTTGGGTCCTTTGATGTTAGTGATAAGACATTTGGGCACCCACACACAAGACTTTGGACTCTTGTGGATTGGCCCAACATACTTGGCATATACATGGTTAAATTCATTCTTCATAAGAACATATGAGGCATTAAAATCATGAAACATAATGTTCGGTCCATTTTTAGCTTTTTCATGAAAATAAGGAACATGTTTGGTGTTCTTAACTTGATTTGAGCTTTCCTTGACAAAATCAATTGATTCCTTTTTATTCTTGGGGTTTCTAGCATTCCTCTTGTCACCTCGAGAATATCCAAGGCCATAATTGATATTAGGAGCTCTAGTAACCGAGTATGCACTTCGTGCATACTTGATTTTCTCCTTATAAAAATGCCACATTTGGGTGAATTATTGCTTTGTGCCACTTTAAGCTCATTTTTAAGTCAAGAATCAAATTAGCACAATTACAAGTTTTAAGTGGAATAGACACTATATTTGAAGAAGGTGAGCTCTTAGAAGATGAGGAGGACACACTTTTCTTGAGTGATCCAACTTGTACTTGAAGGTTCTTGTTAACTTTTGTCAAATTAAAAAGCTCAACCTTAAGTACAACATTTAAATAATTTAGATTTGAGCAAGGTTCCTTGCTCAAAGCTAGTTCACGGTCAAGTGCTTCTCTCTTTTCCTTTTCTAGCTCGAGAGCCTCTTCAACCTCAGAGTATCTCTCCTTTTGAAGGCCGAGCATATGTTCTTGTCGGTTGATAAGATCTTCCTTTTCAAATATTTCATCCATCAAAATTTTCATTTTAGCTAGTGCAGTTTTACTTAAACCCTTAAACATGTGTTCATTTTCATCACTACAATCAAACTCATCATCAAAGTAATTAAGCGAGGGAGGTGTAAGTCGAACTTTTTTCTTTCCTTCCTTAGCCATCAGACAAGTATGATCATAAGTCTTTCGTCCTCCCATGTTCGAGAAAAGTGTAGAATTCTTGGTATGCTTCTTGATGGCAATTGTAGCCATCTCTTCTTCTTCATCAGAGGAGGACTCGTCGTTTGAGTCCCACTCTTTGCCGATGTGTGCGTGATGAGATTCTCTCCTTTTCTTGAAGATTTTTCTCACTTGAGGTTTCACTTCTTTCTTCTTCTTATTTTATTCATATGGGAAATTAACCATGAAGTGCTCATATTCACCGTAGTTATAGCATGAGCGTCTAGATCTAGACTTGTCTTTTTCTTTGTTCTTATCATCACGGGAATTGTTGTCTTTCTCGTTCTCATCATCCTCTTAAATTTCTTCATGAACAGAACCATTTCTTCTTTATCCATGTCGGTCCTCATGTCATCGCTATCTTCATCTTCTTGCATCTTGTGGACTTTCTGGTTATTTGATTTGTTAGCCACCTTGAGAGCCAATCCCTTATTCCTTGATGAAGTCAGCTCGGCAAGGTCCTTCACATATTTGGCTTCCTTTTCCATCATCTCATGGTTGATGATTTTTCCCAATAGTCCGTCCGGTGTCATTTTATGGAACCACATGCTTTCTCGATGATTCTCGGATCATCGAGCAT
This sequence comes from Tuctoria greenei, assembly GCA_036927565.1. NCBI lineage: Eukaryota > Viridiplantae > Streptophyta > Magnoliopsida > Poales > Poaceae > Tuctoria > Tuctoria greenei. The sequence continues at coordinate 189,151,868 of JAYESD010000006.1, forward strand.
AGAGTGACATTCCTTGGCATAAATGCTCTAATCATCCTTTTGACCACCTCATGGTCAGTCCACTTCTTGCTTCCAGGGGTACAAATCTTGTTGTTAAGCGTCTTCATTCGGTTGTACATCTCTTGAGGTGATTCGCCCTCTTCAATGGAAAATCTTCCCAATTCTCCTTCAAGCATTTCAATTTTCGCTTCACGAACTGAGCTATTTCCTTCATGGGCAGTATTGAGTGTATCCCATATTGTTTTGACACTTTCCAGTCCATCAATCTTGGTGAACCCTTCTCGGCTCAAGGAAGAAGTTATCACTGCAACAGCTTGTGCATTGCGGTGAATTTCTTGCTCTTGCTCCGGAGTGAGTTCGTCGTTGATATCCGAGATATCTACACCTGTACATAAAACATGCCAAATACTTGGGTTTAAGGAAATAAGATGCATTTTAATATTATATTTCCACATTGTATAATTATTTATGTCGAAGTGTGGAGGTCTTCCCATGGGAATCGAAAGATAGTGATTGCTAGAATTAATACGATCATAATTATAAGGATATCGGGAGTAGTCTTGACAACCACTCCCCGTCGTCTCCTCGTTTTCTTCCTTGCCCTTTTCACTTAGGAGTTTCTTTCTTGGAAGCACCTTGAGTTGACGCACTTCTTCATCATCGTGTTTGTTCTCCTTGAGTATATTGAATGGCTTTGTGTCATGTTCATCTTCGGCATTGGGCACCTTCGGGATTTCATTGTTCTTCTCTAAGGCCATTTGATCTCTCCAAGAGGTTAGTCTCGTAAATGGAGAGCCTTGCTCTAATACCAATTGAACGTGTCCAAGAGGGGTTAATAGGCTTTTGAAATTTTCCTGAAACACTTAGCAAAACTGTTAAAACCAGGAAGGTCGAACTAGTCCGGTAAGAGCAAGGACTAGTCTGGTGTGTATAACCACAACTGTCGAATCGAGATCTATTATATATTTCCTTTGAATCTCTCGCAACGGAAGGTAGTAAAATGTACTAACAACTCTAGCAAGTGTTAATGGTGAATGATTTGCACGTGGAATACAAGATTAACACAAGTTGTAAGTATGATCAAGTCTATACCCTAGATGGTGATGATAACAAAAAGTATGGATCAAGAGCACAAGAGACAAGCGATTTTTACCGAGGTTCGATCTCACAAAAGAGATCTACTCCTCGTTGAGGAAGCCTACACAGAGTCGGGTCTCTTCAAACCCTTTCCCTCATCAAGTCACCACACAAAGCCGACTTGATTCCACTATCACGGGTAATCACCGAGTTTATGGGGCAACCTCACATGTTGAGGGCTCCTACAAGAATTACAACGAAAAGATGATCAAATACAATCGAAAATATTACAAGTAACAGCACGAGTGTAAAGAGATCAAACCCCAAGAGCTCAGCAACGTGTGGACAATGATCTCCCAACCCCAAATTTGAGTGTTCAATTGATTTTTACCTTTTTGGGACTTTAGATGTGTGGGGAGATGTGTTTTTGGGCTCTTGGGACAAGTGGTGGTGCTAGGGTTCTTGGTTTTTTGTTATGGGGTCATGGATCACCAATTTATAGACATTTAAAAAAGTTATTGTTTGGATCTCGATGACCGGACTAGTCCGTTATGGATCGGACTAGTCCGTTGTGCTGAGTGATTTATGCATGGAGAAGTGCAACACACTAAGAAAACCTAACTTTTGTGAGTGTACCGGACTAGTCCATTATGGACCGGACTAGTTGTTTTTGTCCAGAAAGAATATCGGACTAGTCCTCTCTACCACCGGACTAGTCCTCTTTTGGAACTGTGAGAAAACGGACTAGACCGCTATGAAAACGGACTAGTCCTCTATGAGTTACTGTGATAGAACGGACTAGTCCTCTGTGAAATCGAACTAGTCCTATTTTGATACTGTGTTGATACCGGACTAGTCCTTTCTGGGGCCGGACTAGTCCTTTATTCCTGCAACTTGAATTATGTTATAGCCCTAATTCTTTCCGCAACGACTCGAGCTCTTGGGGGTGTGTCTCTCACACACACCCTACACATTTAGGACTACTTTTGCATCTTTTCTTCACTTGTTTTATTATCTTTCTTGATTCTCATCTTTTCACTTTTTTGCACCTTTTGTTCACTTGTGCTCTTCCCTTTCTTGAAATTCATTTTTCTTTCGAAACCTGCTCTCATCTCAACAAACTTGATTAGGATCTCACTTGTTTGTCATCAACCATCCAAAACCCACAAGGGTGTGCCTAGATGCACTTTCACTTGTCGAAGATGGCTTGAAGATTGTCAAGGAGTGAGTCTTTGTTCTTCACCTTGACAATGATGTCATCGACGTAGACTTCCACCAGGTCCCTAATCAGCTCCTCAAAAGTTTTGTGCATGGCTCGCACAAAAGTTGAGGCAATAGTTTTAAGACCAAAAGGCATGGCAGTATAACAATACAACCCATCTACTGTGATGAAGGCAGTATGCTCTTCATCTTCCTTGGACATTGGAATTTGATGATATCCAGAATAAGCGTCTAGGAAACACAGTAGTTCACACCCAGAGGTAGAATCACTATTTGATCTATTCTTGGTAGTGGAAAGGGGTCTTTTGGATATGCCTTATTCAAGTGGTGTAGTTGATGCACATCTGAAGCTTCCCGCCAACCTTAGGCATGATGACTGGGTTTGCCAGCCACCGTGGATGATGAACATCCTGGATGAATCCAGCGTCGAGTAGCTTTTTGACTTCTTGTGTGATGAAGTTCTGCCGCTCAACAGATTGCTTTCGAGACTTCTGTTGAATAGGCCCCGTCGGGGTGTATCTTCAGACGGTGCTCGATCACCTCTCTAGGGATCCCAAGCATTTGTGATGGTTGCCATGCAAACACGTCGACATTTTCCCGGAGGAAAGTGACGAGAGTGAGTTCCTATTTGTCACCTAGACCTCCTGATATACGAGTGGTTTGGGTGGCATCATAACCGATTTAGACAACTTTTACGGGGATGTTGGTGTCTCCGCTTGGTCGCACACGAGGTGTAGAGGATGAGCCGCGCTGGCACGAGCTCGGTGGTTGTTGAGCAGCTTGCTCCTTGTCGAATTCATCTTTTTGCGTTGTTGCAAGCGCGTGAAGTTTTGCCAGGACAGTAAACCCAGCACTGCGGTCCCCTTGGATCTGGAGGACGCCTGAGAGAGTTGGCATCTTCAACACGAGGTAGCCGTAGTGGACCACGACCATGAACATATACAAGGCTGACCTGTCTAGGATCGCATTGAAGATGAGATGATGTGTGCCACATCAAACACTAACTTCTCGAACTTATAGTTCTCCCGTGTCTCGAAGGTCATTGGCAGAATAACCGACCCGAGAGGCGTGATGGCTCCTGGAACTACTCCAGAGAATGGACGTGAGGGCCTGAGGTCTGAGAGGTTGAGTTGGAGCTTCACAAAAGCTGCGAAGCTAAGGAGGTTGAGCATTGTGCCTCCATCCACAAGGACATGGAAGAGCTGGATATTGTTGGTAGTCGGGGAGACCATCAAGGGCAATTTTCCAGTTCTGTCCATGTTCTTTGGACAGTCCGAAGCATCGAAGGTAATGGAAGTATCCATCCACTTCCAATGAGGCTCCACCTTGGCAGTAGGAGCAGCAACAGCCATCTCCCAACACATAGTCTTCAGAATGCGCCGCAAGGTGATGTCCCAGGATCCTCCATACATCATGTGGAGAGTCTTCTGACACTCATTGTCGGAGATATCGGAGTCATCGTCAACAGTGTTGTAGACCTCCTTTAACGCTTTCTTGGCGTCTTGGAAGCCTAACTCCTGATCGGACGAAGCTCTTGACTTTTTGCTTCCCTTCCCGCTAGCAGAAAGGGGTCTCGTCTTGACGCTTGTTGTTGCGTTCAACAAGCCTCTTGACCTCATGACAGTCTTCAAGATTGTAGCTTGTAGATTTGTGAATCAGACACCATATCTTTTTCATCGTCGCCGTCTTCAAACAATGGTCGAGGTCGTTGTTGGGGAGTGGCCCTCGACCACTAGGAGGTGTGGTAGCGGCAGCAGTAGGTGTGCCGACAAGTGACTTCTTTTTGCCACTTGACTTTTTCTTCTTTTTACTACTGCCAAAGGCAATAGCTTCAGCTCTGGAGGTAGATTGCTTGGCCTCCGCAATTGGTTTGGAGTGCATTTTATGGTCCTTTGCAGCCCTGGCACATTTGTCGGCCAAACTGAAGAGTTATGTGACGCTGCTGACATTCTTGGTTGCCAGCTTCTCCAGCAGCTTCTTGTCTTGAACTCCCTGTCGGAATGTAACGACGACAAAGGGTGCGTTTGGTTTGAAGTCAAAGTTGGATTGGATAGGGTCATCCACGTTTTTCTGTATTGGATGATCCAAGTTGATGTTTGGTTAGATGGATTGGACAATCCAATTTTTTGTTTGGTAGGTTGGATGGACTTGGATGGACCGGATCATCTAAGTTGATAATTTTACATGATACTACTTACTTATATACAATGTATCATAATACTAGTAAATATTAATATTAATATCATAATCATAATTATTAATCAACAATAAATAAGTTAATTATCATTAATTATGGTACTAAGAAGCATACTTAGATAAGGTGGACAGACTCATCCAACCAAAATTCCTGGACCACTTCATCCAGCATCTGGAAGGAATATTCCTCGAAACTGGATGACTTTGTCCATCTGACTGTGAAACAAACACCGGACTGGACCATCCAATACAGCTCAATCCAATCCAATACAGCGAACCAAACACACCCAAAAACGTCAAAGATAGAAGGGATGGTGTTCCGTACCTGAGAGAATCGTTGGGTAAAGGACCGCAACGGCTCTACCGACTTCTGTTGTATGGAGAATAGGTCTAGATCAGTACCAGGTCGAGCGTAGGAGCTTCCGAAATTGGCAGTGAACTAACGACAGAGTTCCCCCCAACTATAGATGGAGTCAGGAGGTAAGATCGTAAACCAAAACCTTGCAATCCTAGTTAGAGCCACAGGGAAGTAGTTGACCATCTCAACATCATTGCCTCCAGCTGCGAGGATTGCAGTGGAGCAGATCTGAAGAAACTTGATGGGGTTGACTGTCCCATCGCATTTCTCTGCCAAATGAGGATGGGACTTAGGTGACCACTCGACCATGCGGAGATGCACGACAAGAGCCGAACAACCGCCTCCAACTCCTAGAGGAGAAGGGTTTTCCCGAGCAACTCACCTCTCGCGAGCACGCTCGATGTTGACACGATCGTCCTGCCTCATATAGCGATGGTCGAGCTCCGACCGAAGGTCCTGAGTTGGGAGTCCCGTTGCTGTGTGAGTATGACGAGCCCCGAAGGCCAGTGACGCCACTTGCTGGGAGGTCACACATCTCCTGAGATGCGACGCCGGAGGACCAAGTCTATGAGACAAGGTCCTGTTACGAGAAGGTGCCTACCCTGCATGGGGCAGACCTTGCTGATTGCATTGGCTGCAGCTGCAACCAAATGCTCAACATCAGCGCGCCACTATTCTAGCACAGCGGGAGGAGCTCCCGGCGTTGGACGATGCTGGAGTAGAATATGCGCTGCGTTCAGCGTGTTCCCCGGGTTTTTTGTCGATGTAGTGACCAACGTGAATTCACCATCCCACTATCCAGCATTGGCTGCTGGTGCAGGTGGTGGTGGTGGTGTGATGCCCGCCAGAACAACAACATTGGTCGGCTGCTACACATTGGAGGGATTTCCCCCAACGGGTTGCACAGTCGGTCCGTTGGATGAAGCAGCAGCGGAGTTCACCATCTTGGAGATCTTCCAATCAAGTTCTCCTTTCTGGCGAGCCAAATGTCAAAGTCTGGACTAGGACACTTCTCCGAGTACTACTAAGGAGTAGCCTGCGGAGGTTCGTATTCGGTTGGGCCGCTAGTCAAGATCAAGAACAAGGGTGAACACAGAGAGTTTTACGTGGTTCAGGCCACCTGAGCGTAATACTCTACTCCACGGGGTGTGTGTTGATAGTATAGTTTAGTTGAGCTTGGATGCGTATGAGACAACTTGCCTTTCTACCGTGCAGCTCAGCCCTTTTATATGACAAGGACTGGTTGTTACAGTGTGCGTCTGGCCTAACAGGTGGCCCCAACTGTAATAAACTGCCTTATACACGATCTATGGTGTTAAGGATGGTTAATAGCGTGATAACGTGTCTTAATAGCAGTGTTACCGGTCTTGATAGTCCTTTGATCATGTGTCAATAATATAACATTAATGTTGCGTTAACCAGATCTTGTAACGGCTAATTGATAGCTCTTGAATATTTGCGCCGTTTTAGATCCTGTTGTCTTCCCGTTGTAGACTTAGGTCCGAGTGTGTAACACGTGGCAGCTCCGGAGCTTCCCTCTACTAGGGGATAGGTCTGGTGCTACTGGACACGTGGCAGTGTCGGAGCTTCTCTAAAGAAGAAGGTAGGTCCGTATCTGCAGGACACGTGGTAGCATCGGAGCTGCACAAACGAGGGAAGCAGGTCCGACTCTTTTGGACACGTGGCAACACCGGAGGCACCCTAAGGAGGGAGTCAGATCTGGTACTGCGGGACGCGTATCTCCTTCGGACGTCCGCCACCTAGATATAGGAACTCCATAACTTTGTTTACGGTACAAGAGGTACCCGATACGCAGAGTACCGACAACAAAAATTTTGGCCTTGGTGGCCCGCGCGACCCGACGATCGTACCATTGCACATATGCTATTTTTTTCATGGCATTCTGTTCTTAGGCTATCCGCACTTGTTACTCTAAAGCATACTATATACACTATTCTTCTTCTACTTTTACAATATTTATCCCAAATTTACACTATCTAGCAAACTTTACAGCAACATCAGTGTGGACGGTCTTATATGCTTTATTGGAGGTTGTCACACCCGGTCCCAACAAGACAACCGGATGGCTTCCACATGTATGCCAGGATCGATTCTCATCATACATGTGTAGACGAAAGTGTAATATCATTTATTACAAGCCATGTTCGAGTACATAAATGTCTTACAATAATGACCCGTAGGTCTAAAATAAGATTACAGAGCAAAACAGCGGTAAAAGTAAACTAGTGTGTGGCTCCATGCACAGGCGTTGCCCGGGGGTTGCGCCAGCCTAGAACGTCTCCTCCGGATCAGCGAAGAAGTCTTCATTCTCCACCTCTTCTCCATTGTAGACTGAGGAAAGATAAGCAACAAGAAAGTTTGAGTACCAACGGTACTCAGCAAGTGGGAAAGAGATGACATGAGGGTATTTAGAAAGGAAGGCCAAATTTGGGTTAAGCACTATAGCATTACATCCTATCCTTAGCTTTCATTAGCACCTACTTCTAAGTGTAGGAACCCAACCATAGTCCCATTTGCAGTCCAAGACCCAACCAACCAATCCAAACCAAACCACCATTCCCAGACATTGGCTAATTATGAATTGGACACCAAGCCGCTCTTGTCCGTGAGCACGGCTGTCATGACAGTTTCTAAATCTCTGCAGAGAATGTACCCTTTACCCACAAGCCGTGATTTCATCCCCTGTTGCCAGGTGGACTAAGGAAAACCTCCCTGATGCCCGTGGTTGCGAACCACATTGCACACTTCCTTTGGTGTGAGGCCAGGAGATCACTACGAGGTCTTTACAAAGGATTCTCCCGACGCGTACTAGCCCTCTGAGGTTTCACCCCTGTACAAAAGTGTGAGTCGTTACACCACGACTCAACACCCCAGTTGCCCCCTCTTGAGCCATGCAGATCCCAAGGCAGTACACCCTGAACCAATTCCCCGCACTATCCAACCACTAATACTACGCCGGGGGAGGCCTAATTAATGGACCAAGCTGCCCCATACTCAGTCTTGTGGCGATACTATAAGGCTTAGTGGCTTCTCCATAAACCGGTCCTTAGAATCCAGCAAGGTTCATACCCCAAAACCCGGGTCTCGTGCGTACTGCACCATACCAAGCAAAACCAACCCGCCAGATTCCTATCCACTACAATTCAATTCATCATATCTCAACAAATAAATCACAATAATTAATGATAGAGCATGTAATGTAGAGATGTCTCCCTCCCAAATACTAAGCATGGCTAAGCGTAAAGAAATAATAGCATCTACCCAAGCCAACCAGGGGACAAGGAATTATATGGAAGGGTACAGTAAATAGGATTCAATTTATTAAGCATGCAGCTAACTAAAACTTAATAAAACAGGTGCAAAATGGTCAAGGAACTTGCCTTCTTCGGATGGTGGGTCGGTGAAGTGGTAGTCTTGAAGGTTGTAGGTCGGCTCGGGAACCGACTCTAAATACGCCATCGCATGCGGAACGGAAAGTAGTAACACACAATAAGAGACAAGAAAGTAGGGCACACCACAAACAAGTAAACACAAAAGAAAACCTACGCAATTCCGTTGCTAACACAATGTCCTTAGTTGAAGTTTTAATTAGAGGTGTGGTGGAAATTTGGTTTTTAGGGTTGAGGTGGGGTTGATTGACAATTTATGGTTTTATCTTTATTTTAGAGCATTGCATGGGTTTGCTACAATTTTCCTTAGCTAAATTTGAATAATAAAGTAATGAAGTGGTCCACAACAGTATTAAATAAATTACTTTAATGTAAACAGATTAATAAATAGAGGCCAAGTAATTTCCCTAATTAATTTATGCAAAAGAGAGTGTAAATTCCATGATTTTATGTAAATAAACATGGATGCAGGGGTTTTTGTGCAAAACAGACATGATCAGAGGCTTGAAAATATTTTATAATGTTACCAGGGGGTTTATCATAATTTACAGAGGCTAAAAATATATTTTATGATGAAAACAGGGGCTAAAATGATATATTTAATCAATTTAACAGTGCTGACACAATTTAATAAAAGTCCAGGGGCTATTCCCTAAAATCCAGGACCTATCTGCAATTACCGAAAATATGCGCAGGGGGCTACACGCAAATCGGCCAACGGTTATATCCGCCTTCAATCTGGGCCGTCGGATCTAAAGGGGGCGGCCCGGATTTAAAATAAACGAAGGGGTACGCCCCTTCTAATCTCGGCCGTTGGCCCTGGTTGGGCGGCCGAGATGGAGCCACGTCGCCCCGAGGGCGACAGAGGCGACGCGCGCGCGCCGGCCCGGCGGCGCACGGCGGCGGGGTCGCCGGAGGTTGGCCGGAATGGCCAAATCGGCGTCAATTTCGAGCGCTCTACACACCAAACGGTAGAGGGGGGCATGGTGCACTCACCTAGGGAGGTTTCGGGCCGTGAAATCAGCGGAGGAACGTCGGCGACGTCGGGAGGCGGCGGACTCCGGCGGTGCTCGACGGGATGGGGGAAGCGGTGGCCAATTCCCCGAGCGACGATGTCCGGCGTGTTCCTGGAGGTGTGGCGCACGCGTTAGACCGAGGGGGGGGGAGAGAACGCGGGTGAATCGACGGGAACGCCGGCGACATACCTTGGCACGGCGGCTAGGGTTTGGAGCTTCGGGGAGGGGAAAAATGGGGGTCGTCAGCGGGTATTTGTAGGGGAATCGGGGGCGGTGGAGAGGGGAAAGAGATCCCGCGCGATGGAAAGGGGATCGGGGCCATAATGGCCGGGGATTCCTTGCCAGCTTTTGAACCGAGCGGCATTACCGGTGGTGTCGGGCGCGGGGAGGAAGAAGGAAAGAGGAGGGGAGGGGCTGACTGGTGGGGTCCATGCGCAGAGAGAGAGGGAGAGGGAGGCGCGGGACCGGGCTTGGCCAGGGGAGTTGGGCCGGCGGGAGGGAAAGAAAAGGGGAGGGGAGAAGTGGGCTGGGGCGGGGTTAAGGCCCAGGGAGGGTTTTTCTTTTCTTTTTCTTTTTGTTTTCTTTTTCCTTTTTCATTCTTTTGCAAAATTTGAATTGTTTTTCAAATTCAAACGAATTCTAGCGCATTTTGAAATTGAATTTTCACTCAAATGCAACCATACATGATGCATCCCTAGTCTTTTTCTTTTGTTTTTAAATTTTTGAAAATTTGGGTGTTACAACTCTACCCCCCTTAAAAGGAATCTCGCCCCGAGATTCGGACGTCCTAAGAGAAGAGATCGGGAAACTCGGCCTTAAGGTCTTCTTCTCTCTCCCATGTTGCTTCTGCCTCCGAGTGATGTTTCCACTGCACTTTGCACATACGAATCGTCTTGTTTCTCATAACACGTTCTGATGTTTCTAGAATCCTGACTGGCCGTTCTGCGTAGGACAGATCCTCTTGCAAATCCACAGCTTCCATGGGTAACTGTTCCTCTGGTACTCTTAAGCACTTCTTTAGTTGCGACACGTGAAACACATCATGCACATCCGACAGTTGAGAAGGTAGCTCGAGACGATAGGCCACTTCTCCTCTTCTCTCCAATATCTTGAACGGACCAATATAACGGGGTGCTAGTTTTCCCTTTACTTTGAACCGTCTTAGACCTCTTACTGGTGATACTTTGAGATACACAAAGTCTCCGACCTCAAAAGTTAGGTCACGACGTCGAGCATTTGCGTAACTCTTCTGTCTTGACTGCGCCGTTTTCAAATTATTCCGGATCTCTTGTACTTGTCGTTTGGCTTCTCGGAGTATCTCCGGTCCAAACACTTGACCTTCCCCAGTCTGATTCCAAAATAAGGGTGTTCTGCATTTTCGCCCATAAAGTGCCTCGAACGGGGACATCTTGAGACTAGCTTGGTAGCTGTTGTTGTAAGAGAACTCCGCGTAAGGCAAGTTTTTGTCCCAACTCTTACTATTCTTCAGGGCACATGCTCGCAACATATCTTCCAAGATTTGATTGGTGCGTTCTGTCTGACCATCCGTCTGCGGGTGATATGCTGAGCTGAAATTCAGACGAGTGTCCATTGACTCATGTAGCTTCTGCCAGAATCTCGAGGTGAACTGGGTACCTCGATCCGACACTATCTTCTTTGGGACACCGTGTAAACATACAATTCTTGCCATGTATAATTCTGCCAACCGCGAACCGTTGTAACTTTCCTTGACCGGAATGAAGTGAGCGACCTTGGTCAACCGATCCACAACAACCCATATGGAGTCGTATCCTGACTGTGTCCTTGGCAATCCCACGATAAAGTCCATACTTATCTCTTCCCATTTCCACTCGGGTATCTTGAGTGGTTGAAGTAGTCCAGCAGGTCTCTGATGTTCCGCCTTAACCAACTGACACGTGTCACACAAAGCCACATATTCGGCCACATCACGCTTCATACCAAGCCACCAGTATCTATCCTTAAGGTCTTGGTACATCTTGGTACTCCCAGGATGGATAGAGTAGTATGAGTCGTGGTGTTCTCTCAATATCAACTCTCGGATCCCCTTAACATTCGGCACGCATATCCTCTTTCCTAACCACAGGGTTCCATGTTCATCTTCCCTGAAATCTGGAGCTTTTCCAGCCTTCATCAGCTTCTTAAGTTTTTGGATCTTCTTATCCTCCTTTTGGCCTTCTCTAATGTCTTGTTCCAACGTGGAGTCCACTTCCATAACTACTGCATCCGCATTAGCCACTATGCACAGGTTTAGTCTTGCAAACTCTTCACATAACTACGGTTGATAAGCCTGGATCGTCATGTTGTTACATTGGGTTTTCCTACTCAGGGCGTCTGCGACCACATTCGCCTTTCCAGGGTGATAGTTGATCCCGACATCGAAGTCATTAATGAGCTCTAACCACCTTCGTTGGCGAAGGTTAAGTTCTGGCTGAGTGAATATGTACTTCAAGCTTTTGTGGTCGGTGTAGATCTCTGTCCTTTTGCCGATCAGGTAGTGTCTCCATATCTTCAATGCGTGAACCACAACTGCTAATTCCAGATCATGGGTCGGATAATTCTTCTCATGCTTCTTGAGTTGTCTCGAGGCGTAAGCCACCACATGTCCTGCTTGCATCAACACACATCCCAGTCCCTGTCCGGAAGCATCACAATAGACCGAGAACTCCTTTTGCATATCTGGCATGACCAACACTGGGGCAGTGGTCAACCTCCTCTTTAATTCGACAAAGCTTGCTTCACACTCCGGTGTCCACTTGAACGTAGCTCCCTTCTCGAGTAGCTTGGTTAGTGGCCGAGAGATCTTTGAAAACCCCTCAATAAATCGTCGATAATAACCAGCCATTCCCAGAAAGCTTCTGATGTGTCCCACATTTTCCGGCGTCTCCCACTTGAGAACATCTGCCACTTTACCAGGATCCACTGATATTCCTCCTTCTGATATGACATGTCCCAAGAATGATACCTGCTTCAACCAAAACTCACACTTACTGAATTTAGCATACAGTTGGTGTTCCCTAAGTTTCTTTAGTGCCAACCTCAGATGTTCCTCATGCTCTTCTTCACTCTTGGAGAATATCAGGATATCGTCAATGAATACGGCCACGAATTTATCCAGGTACTCCATAAATACTTTGTTCATAAGGTACATGAAGTAAGCTGGAGCGTTAGTCAACCCGAAGGACATAACAGTATACTCATAAAGACCATATCGAGAGACGAATGCAGTCTTGGGAATGTCCGATGGTCGAATCTTCAACTGGTGATAACCCGAACGAAGGTCGATCTTAGAGAATACACATGCTCCTCGCAGCTGATCAAACAAATCCTCGATCCTTGGCAGTGGATACTTATTCTTGATGGTCACTGCATTCAATGCACGATAATCCACACACAACCTTTGAGTGCCATCCTTCTTAGGCACGAAAATGACAGGAGCACCCCAAGGCGATGAACTAGGGCGAATGTATCCTTTCTGCAACAATTCATTGATGTGATCCTTTAGCTCGGCTAACTGGTTAGCGTCCATTCTATATGGCCTCTTATATATCGGGGCCGTTCCAGGCACTAGGTCAATGATAAATTCAATTTCACGGTCAGGGGGCATACCCGGTAACTCTTCGGGGAACATGTATGGGAATTCACTGACAACACGGATCTCTTCGGTGACCTCAGTTTGATTTAGCCTGACCCTCTGTGTTGGTGCTTGGTCTGGAGAGAACTCTACCTTGGTGCCATCGGGGTGGGTCAAGGAGACTGTTCTTGTGGCGCAGTGGATCACCCCATGATACTTCGTTAACCAATCCATTCCCAGGATAATATCTAGCCCTTGGGATTCCAGAACAATCAGGTTTGCTGGGAAAACTACCCCCCTTATGCCTAGCCTTACATTAGGGCATACTTGCCGGGTTATCATTTCTCCCCCAGGGGAGTGGACTATAAGTTGGTGAGTCATTAAATGCACTACCATGTCATGCCTTCTCATGAATTCCTTAGATATGAATGAATGCGTAGCACCAGAATCAAACAACACTGTAGCTAGATGAGAGTCGGCAGGGAACGTACCAACAACCACATCTGGTGCATTGTGCGCCTCCTCAAGTGCCACGTGGTTAACTCTCGCACGTGTGGGTTGTTGCAGCTGCTTCTTCGGGCAACGGTTGGCGAAATGTCCCATCTCACCACAGTTATAGCACTGCACGGCTGCGTTGTTACCTTGAGCTTTATTACCTCCCTGAGAGTTCTGCTGCGGCTGACCATTAGGACGGGGTGCTGGAGCTGTTGGACGGGGTGGTTGCATGGACTGGCGTGGAGGCTGTGGTGGTTGGCGCATCTGCAGGTTGTAGGGTGCGGGTGGTCTGTAGGAGGAGTTTGGGTACCTTTGTCCTGGGTAAGGGTTCACAGGACGAGCCATAGGTGCTGCAGACTGAGGAGCATAGCGAGGTCGAACATTACTCCCAAAACCGTGTGCTTGAGCCATCTTCATTTTTCTATCATCATCGTCCAGCTCCTTCTTGGTCCTTTCCACTTCAAAGGCCTTGTCCACCAACTTATGGAAACTACTGTAGTCACTGGAGACCATGGCAAACTTCAGCTCCTTGTCAAGCCCCTTCTTAAAACGAAACTGTTTCTTCGAGTCTGTGTCCACATCCTCGGGTGCATAGCGAGACAGTTGGGTGAATTTGTTCAGATACTCTCGCACACTCATGCGGCCTTGCTTTAGCATGAGAAATTCTTCACGTCTCGCCTGGATCTCTCCTTCGGGCACGAAATGACTGCGAAAGTAATTCTTGAACTCGTCCCATGTGATATTATCCGGGTCCTGATGGGCTTCAATGAAGGCAGTCCACCAATCGGCTGCAGGTCCCTGAAGTTGGTGCGAGGCTAACAGCACCTTCTCTCGTCCTTCACATTGGACAATTCTCAGCTTGCCCTCAATGGTTCTCAACCAATCGTCGGCCTCCATGGGCTCACTAGCAGTAGCAAAGGTGGGTGGATGGGTGTTGAGGAAGTCTCTCATGCGGGATCGGGGTCCTGGTGCTGGCTGTGGGTGGGGCTGATTTGGTGGGGGTGGAGGGGCTTGCTGGGCTTGCTGCATGTTGGCCACCACTTGGGTTAAATTCTGCATCATTTGCATCTGCATGGCCATCATCTGCTGCATATGATTCATCGCAGGTGCTCCACGGGCACCTCTCCCATTCCATTGCGGTAGCTGGAATCCAGCTTCATCATCACCAAGGGGCATACCACGGCCACGACCACGACCTCTTCCCCTGCCTGCCATCTGAGTACGAAGAGAGTAGAGTCTTAGATTCTACTATAACTAGTGGAAGACTACTATGCGATACCCTTACTATATGCCACAATCACACCAAACATGCATATAAATGAAAATTCTTTATTAAAAGCTCACTAATTAGAGAAGTAACAAAAAGGTGTGGTTGTGGACAAGTCGCCAAGGCGTTCCACAACTCACACAACACACCAAGACAAAAATCATAAAGAGAAATAACACAACTCAAGGTCACACAAGTACGTCTACGTCGCTCTTATTTAACTAATGAGGGTGTGCCTATCCTTGAGTCGTGGCAAAGGTCGGGGACTACTCGTCGTCAAGCGGGAACTCCTCCGGGTCCTCGTCGTCGTCGTCGTCGTCGTCCGCGGGGTCCTCTGGGTCCTGAGGTGGTGAGGCAGCAGGCGGTGGTGGTGCGGCAGACGCCACACTGGAAGGCTCCTCGTCAGAGGACTCCTCAGAAGACGACTCACGCTGGCCGCCACGGCGGTCTGGAGAGTCCGGGGTCCACGTCGAGGTGTCGGACGCGTAGTCGTCAGGGTCCTCGTCGGTGATCCGACGATACCTCCTGATCACTGCCTCGTGGCGCAGGGCGAGGTCACGTCCATCCTGAATCTCCTGCTGTGCCCTCTGCAGTCGGGCACTGAGCTCAGCCACGTCGCCAACAGTCTGACGAGACTGCGGGAGGTCCAAGGGTCTCTCCACGTGCCTGGAGACAAAGCCTGCAGTGCCACTCGGACGCTGCGGAACAAAGGCGTGCACCGTGTCCTCCAGGCGGAAACGGCGGGCGTGACTCCAAAAGGTGGCTGCTTCCCAGCTAGCGTCCTGCTCCGCGTATCGGCGGGAGCTCCTCCAGGCAGGACTGCTGTGGGTCTTCACCAGCTCATCTCCATAGTAAATGTAGATCTTGCAGCTCCACTCCGTCCTGCCGGGGCGCTGCACTCCAGTGGTGTGGTAGGAGAGCGAGAGGCTGTGGTGACGGTAGCCAGCCTCACGGAGTATGGCCCGAAGGCGGAGTCGCAGTCGTCCTGTGGCCCTGCCGTCAGAACGGATCACCACGGGGTGACGGGGGTCGACGGCTGGAGAGCGACCGGCCAGCCTACGCGGGGGCACAAGTCCACCGGTCGACTTACGGGGGGTCGTCTTGGTGCGGGCCATCTACAAATTTTGAAAACAGGAGAGTGTCAGTAACAAAACATATAAATAAAGGAGTAAATAAAACAAGTAGACAAGGTAGGAAGTACAAAGAAATTTTGTAAATTACTTTTTAGAATATAAGAGGGTCCTAAGTCATTCCTTTCTAACTAGGCTTGCGTCCTACGGGCAACACGGCTCTGATACCACTTTGTCACACCCGGTCCCAACAAGACAACCGGATGGCTTCCACATGTATGCCAGGATCGATTCTCATCATACATGTGTAGACGAAAGTGTAATATCATTTATTACAAGCCATGTTCGAGTACATAAATGTCTTACAATAATGACCCGTAGGTCTAAAATAAGATTACAGAGCAAAACAGCGGTAAAAGTAAACTAGTGTGTGGCTCCATGCACAGGCGTTGCCCGGGGGTTGCGCCAGCCTAGAACGTCTCCTCCGGATCAGCGAAGAAGTCTTCATTCTCCACCTCTTCTCCATTGTAGACTGAGGAAAGATAAGCAACAAGCAAGTTTGAGTACCAACGGTACTCAGCAAGTGGGAAAGAGATGACATGAGGGTATTTAGAAAGGAAGGCCAAATTTGGGTTAAGCACTATAGCATTACATCCTATCCTTAGCTTTCATTAGCACCTACTTCTAAGTGTAGGAACCCAACCATAGTCCCATTTGCAGTCCAAGACCCAACCAACCAATCCAAACCAAACCACCATTCCCAGACATTGGCTAATTATGAATTGGACACCAAGCCGCTCTTGTCCGTGAGCACGGCTGTCATGACAGTTTCTAAATCTCTGCAGAGAATGTACCCTTTACCCACAAGCCGTGATTTCGTCCCCTGTTGCCAGGTGGACTAAGGAAAACCTCCCTAATGCCCGTGGTTGCGAACCACATTGCACACTTCCTTTGGTGTGAGGCCAGGAGATCACTACGAGGTCTTTACAAAGGATTCTCCCGACGCGTACTAGCCCTCTGAGGTTTCACCCCTGTACAAAAGTGTGAGTCGTTACACCACGACTCAACACCCCAGTTGCCCCCTCTTGAGCCATGCGGATCCCAAGGCAGTACACCCTGAACCAATTCCCCGCACTATCCAACCACTAATACTACGCCGGGAGAGGCCTAATTAATGGACCAAGCTGCCCCATACTCAGTCTTGTGGCGATACTATAAGGCTCAGTGGCTTCTCCATAAACCGGTCCTTAGAATCCGGCAAGGTTCATACCCCAAAACCCGGGTCTCGTGCGTACTGCACCATACCAAGCAAAACCAACCCGCCAGATTCCTATCCACTACAATTCAATTCATCATATCTCAACAAATAAATCACAATAATTAATGATAGAGCATGTAATGTAGAGATATCTCCCTCCCAAATACTAAGCATGGCTAAGCGTAAAGAAATAATAGCATCTACCCAAGCCAACCAGGGGACAAGGAATTATATGGAAGGGTACAGTAAATAGGATTCAATTTATTAAGCATGCAGCTAACTAAAACTTAATAAAACAGGTGCAAAATGGTCAAGGAACTTGCCTTCTTCGGAGGGTGGGTCGGTGAAGTGGTAGTCTTGAAGGTTGTAGGTCGGCTCGGGAACCGACTCTAAATACGCCATCGCATGCGGAACGGAAAGTAGTAACACACAATAAGAGACAAGAAAGTAGGGCACACCACAAACAAGTAAACACAAAAGAAAACCTACGCAATTCCGTTGCTAACACAATGTCCTTAGTTGAAGTTTTAATTAGAGGTGTGGTGGAAATTTGGTTTTTAGGGTTGAGGTGGGGTTGATTGACAATTTATGGTTTTATCTTTATTTTAGAGCATTGCATGGGTTTGCTACAATTTTCCTTAGCTAAATTTGAATAATAAAGTAATGAAGTGGTCCACAACAGTATTAAATAAATTACTTTAATGTAAACAGATTAATAAATAGAGGCCAAGTAATTTCCCTAATTAATTTATGCAAAAGAGAGTGTAAATTCCATGATTTTATGTAAATAAACATGGATGCAGGGGTTTTTGTGCAAAACAGACATGATCAGAGGCTTGAAAATATTTTATAATGTTACCAGGGGGTTTATCATAATTTACAGAGGCTAAAAATATATTTTATGGTGAAAACAGGGGCTAAAATGATATATTTAATCAATTTAACAGTGCTGACACAATTTAATAAAAGTCCAGGGGCTATTCCCTAAAATCCAGGACCTATCTGCAATTACCGAAAATATGCGCAGGGGGCTACGCGCAAATCGGCCAACGGTTATATCCGCCTTCAATCTGGGCCGTCGGATCAAAAGGGGGCGACCCGGATTTAAAATAAACGAAGGGGTACGCCCCTTCTAATCTCGGCCGTTGGCCCTGGTTGGGCGGCCGAGATGGAGCCACGTCGCCCCGAGGGCGACAGAGGCGCGCGCGCGCGCGCCGGCCCGGCGGCGGGGTCGCCGGAGGTTGGCCGGAATGGCCAAATCGGCGTCAATTTCGAGCGCTCTACACACCAAACGGTAGAGGGGGGGCATGGTGCACTCACCTAGGGAGGTTTCGGGCCGTGAAATCGGCGGAGGAACGTCGGCGACGTCGGGAGGCGGCGGACTCCGGCGGTGCTCGACGGGATGGGGGAAGCGGTGGCCAATTCCCCGAGCGACGATGTCCGGCGTGTTCCTGGAGGTGTGGCGCACGCGTTAGACCGAGGGGGGGGGGGGGAGAGAACGCGGGTGAATCGACGGGAACGCCGGCGACATACCTTGGCACGGCGGCTAGGGTTTGGAGCTTCAGGGAGGGGAAAAATGGGGGTCGTCGGCGGGTATTTGTAGGGGAATCGGGGGCGGTGGAGAGGGGAAAGAGATCCTGCGCGATGGAAAGGGGATCGGGGCCATAATGGCCGGGGATTCCTTGCCGGCTTTTGAACCGAGCGGCATTACCGGTGGTGTCGGGCGCGGGGAGGAAGAAGGAAAGAGGAGGGGAGGGGCTGACCGGTGGGGTCCACGCGCAGAGAGAGAGGGAGAGGGAGGCGCGGGACCGAGCTGGGCCAGGGGAGTTGGGCCGGCGGGAGGGAAAGAAAAGGGGAGGGGAGAAGTGGGCTGGGGCGGGGTTAAGGCCCAGGGAGGGTTTTTCTTTTCTTTTTCTTTTTGTTTTCTTTTTCCTTTTTCATTCTTTTGCAAAATTTGAATTGTTTTTCAAATTCAAACGAATTCTAGCGCATTTTGAAATTGAATTTTCACTCAAATGCAACCATACATGATGCATCCCTAGTCTTTTTCTTTTGTTTTTAAATTTTTGAAAATTTGGGTGTTACAGAGGTGGTGCACCTGAATCCAAACTCTAATCTTCGTTTTTATTAATTCATCTCTACGAAGCCTTCCTTCCTTGGTATGCATCCCCGCTGGCTTCCTTTTCGTTGTTGTTATTTTTCAATCTCAAACCCAGCTTTCTTGCTAGACTGTGCTTGTGCTTAGCTCCGTTTATTTTTTTTTCACTAAACCTGGCGGATTCGATCGATAAATAAAGTGTGTCGTGTGTTAGCTTTGCATGTTGGCATAACACAGACAACAGAAATGGAATAACGGTGCATTTTTTATTTTTTTCTTTGAAACGGTGCAAGTATTTCGGTACTGCGGAATTGGGGTGCGAAAACGCAGCCTGGTTAGGCAAATGCAGCTTCTGATTCGTCAGGTCCACGGCCCGGGAAATAATTTGTGTGTGGTTATAGATATGGAAGTAACCACGTCCGTACCGTACGTGTAGGTGCGCTTCTGCAGCGCGTACGGCGTACCGCTTGGCCCTTGCGCAACATGCATGTGATGTCCCGTTGCCGCCGGCGCCGCCGCGACCGAGACGTGAGCACGATCACGAGAGGAGAAGGTGGCGTGGAGAAGAAGAACAGCGGCAAAGTGGTGACCGAAGAAAACAGATTCTGTTTTGGGTTGTCGGTTCACGCCGAGTGGCGTCCGACTCCGCTCCATTTAACATCGAGGGTGCCAACATGGCCCACTCGTCATACCAGTAGCAAGAGTTTAGTTTCTCTCTCTCTTTAATTACAACCCATACTCAGAACAGTAATTAAAGGAAGTACTTAATGACTACTTAACAGATAAGAGACAATGATTAAGTGGTGGTAGTAGTGACATCTCCCCCTCCTTCAGAACAAGCTTGTCCCCAAGCTTCCACTTCTGGGTACCTGTTCTTCAGAACAGTGAAGTCTGGGACCAGCAGACCTTCACTTGAACGATAGCATGATTCCCCTTCTTAACAAGTCGACGATCAACAATCTTGACAGGCTTCAGTTGAACATCTTCCAGGTTGACCTGACTGGGTAACTCAGAGTACACTGGGCAGTAATTGGGAATGTACTGTTTTAACTGAGAAACATGGAAAATTGGATGAATTTGAGCACCCAGAGGCAAATCCAGCTTATAAGCAACCTTTCCCACACGCTGCAATATCTTGTAGGGACCAAAAAATTTGAAGGCCAATTTAGGACAGGGTCTATTAACTACAGATGACTGAGCATATGGTTGAAGCTTCAAAAGAACCAATTCTCCCACTTGGAATTCCCTGTCCACCCTTTTCTTGTCAGCTTGTTGTTTTGTTCTGTTTTGAGCAGCAGCCAAATGAGTTTTCAGCATTTAAATGAGCTTGTCTGGTGGTCAGCGTCTCAGCAACAGACATTTCAGTCTCAGAGGGAATGACAGGAGCTGATAAAATATCTGGCTCATAACCATAAACAACTTTGAAAGGATAGCAACCCAAAGAAGTGTGATAAGATGTGTTGTACCAAAATTCTGCAAGAGGTAACCAAGCCTTTCACTTGTGGGGTTCATCATGGACAGCACATCTTAGATACATTTCGAGACATTGGTTGACTCTCTCACTTTGCCCATCGGTTTGAGGGTAATAAGCCGTGCTCATAAGTAATTTAGTATGCATGAGGGTGAACAATTGTTGCCAAACAGCACTAGTAAAAATTCTATCTCGATCTGAAAGCATAGTCTTCGGCAAGCCATGTAATTTAACGACATTGTCAAATAATACCTTAGCCACTTGAAGTGCTGTATATGGATGCTTGAGAGGGAAAAATGGGCATATTTGGAGAAGCGATCCACTACGACCAAAATGGTGTTATAGCCTTCAGATTTCGGGAGACCCTCGATAAAATCCATGGATATTTCTTGCCATACACCCTGTGGAATGGGGAGGGGCTGAAGTAAACCAGCAGGGTGCACCTTCTCTGTTTTGGCTCTCTGGCAGGTACCACATTGTTTAACATACTCCATTACATCCTGCTTTAATCCACGCCAGTAAAACCTCTTCTTAATTCTCTGATAAGAAGCTTGGCTGCCAGAATGCCCTCCCACAGCCGAATCATGAAACACAGCTATGAGCTTTGTCTTCAATGAAGAGTTGTCTCCAATATAAATTTGTTCCCCTTTCCTTATAAGACCTTGATGCAAGGTGAAACCATTTTCATCAGGACTCTGTACAGCAAGCTTTGTCAACAAAGATTGGGCAAAATCATCCAAGGCATACGAATTCATTACTTCCTGGATCCAGAGAGGTCTGATCTCAGAACATTCAGTTAAAGCCATAACATGCTTGATCCTAGACAGTGCATCTGCAGCAAGATTCTCCTCGCCTTTTCTATAAACCACTCTGAATGTTAACCCCAATAACTTCGTCATAGCTCTCTTCTGGAGGTCTGTTTGCAGCTGTTGATTATCTAAAAAACTCAAGCTGCGATGATCAGTTTTAATTATGAATTCAGAGCGCTGCAAATAAGGTCTCCACTTCTCAATGGCCATAATAAGAGCTAGGAACTCCTTTTCATATATACTGAGCTGCTTGTTTTTCTCATTGAGAGCTTTACTGAGATATGCTATTGGCTGCCCATTCTGCATTAATACAGCACCTAGCCCCAAATCGGAGGCATCCGTTACCACAGTAAATGGTTCATTGAAATTTGGAAGTGCCAAAACGGGTGTGGACATCATAGCTGTTTTCAAAGCCTCAAATGCAGTAGCTGCTGCAGAATTCCAATGGAATTGCTTCAGTTTCAATATATTCGTTAGAGGTTTAGCAAGTATTCCATATCCCTTGACAAACTTACGATAATATCCCGTAAGCCCCAAGAAAGCTCTCAAATCAGTAAATGATGTAGGCTCTGGCCACTGTTTCATAACACTGGTTTTACTTGGGTCTGTAGCTACCCCCTTACTGGATATAATATGTCCAAGGTAAGCCAACTCTGTTTTCACAAAACTGCATTTGGATAATTTTATGTAAAAACAGTTTTGTCTCAATGTCTCCAGAACCAACCTCAAATGGTGCATATGTTCTTCAAGACTTGGACTATAAATGAGAATGTCATCTATAAAGACCAATACAAATTTTCTCAAAAAGGGAGCCAAGACCGAGTTCATTGCACATTGAAAAGAAGCCGGTGCATTTGTAAGTCCAAAAGGCATGACCTTAAATTGATAATGTCCACTATGGGTCTTGAAAGCTGTTTTGTACTCCTCACCCTGTTTCATACGTATTTGGTGATACCCGGACCTCATATCCAAACTAGAGAAGTACTTGGTACCCGCCAACTTATCAAGAAGCTCATCAATCAAAGGCAAGGGAAAACGGTTCTTTATAGTGAGGTCATTTAACTTGCGATAATCCACGCAAAAGCGCCATGTCCCATCTTTCTTTTGCACTAATAACACGGGTGAGGCAAACGGGCTTACGCTATTTTCTATCAATCCAGCCTTCAAAAGTTCTTGCACTTGTCGCTCGATTTCATCCTTGTGTAAGGGTGAATATCTATAAGGCTTGGAGTTAGTGGGTATGGCACCGGGAATCAACGAAATCACATGATCAAATGGCCTTGAGGGTGGTAAAGATTTTGGCTCAGCAAAGACATCACCATATTCCTTTAACAGAACAGAAACTGCATTTTCTTCAGGTTCCATAGAAGACAGAGACTGCTCTAAGACAGCTAGAGATCATATTTCATTTCCTTTAATCCACTTCCCCAATTGCTCAGCTGATAATTCAGGCAGACAGTGCTGTTTTGCAGATTTAACAGCCTGTAACTTCACATGAACTCCTTTATCCAAGAATTCCAAATACCCCTCAGACCAATGACATGTCATTGGACTATAGCTTTTCAACCAGTCAAAGCCAAGAATACTATCATAGGCTCCTAAATCCAGCATTCTCATATTTGTTGTGAATAAATGTCCATGACACCACCATTGAACTCCTGGTACCCAGTACTCACTGATAACTTCAGAGCCATTGGCCACTTTAACAGTCATAGGGGCACACTTGACTGGTTTCAGTCCTGTCCTCTGAACAAAAGCTGCATTTATAAAAGAAGATGAACTGCCTGAATCTACCAACATGAGACACACCTGATTAAGCACCAAAGATCTCAATCTCAAACTGTTTGCACCAGTTGTACCAGAGACTGCATGTAAAGACAAATGATAACAATTTTCCTGCATTGTATCTTCAGAATCCAGCTGTGCCAAGGTTTCATCCGATAACACCATGGCAAGGTCTTCCACTGACAAGGTGTTCAATTGAGGCTGTACTCTTTTAGGACATTTGGAGGCATGCCCCGGCTCATATTTTTCACCACAAATATAACAAAGTCCATGTGCACGCCTATAATCTCTGAGTTGTCTCTCCTTAGATAGATCTTGGAAGGATGAAGACTGTCGAAACTCTGATTTCATATCTGATTTAGCAGCAGGAGGAAGCTTCAAGGACAACTGAGACTTCAGAGATTTTGGTTTCATTTTGTCCTGAATCTCTTGTTGCAATCTTGCCAATAAAACAGCTCTATCTACTGTCATAGGAACTTGAGACATCACAGGACCTTGGATCTCCCATTTCAGTCCTTTCATAAACTGTGAAACATAGAATATCTCATCTAAGTCTGGATTATGCATAGAGGTGATATAGTTCATCTCATCAAAATTTTCAATATATTCTGTCAATGGTCCTTGCTATCTAAGATTTAATAAATCATGCATAGCTTGTGGATATTCATGTACACCAAATTTGTCCTTAACAGCATGTACAAACTGAACCCATGAGCCTAAACCCTCAGTCAGTTTATAAACTTGCAACCAACGCGAGGCCTTCCCTTCCATATGCATTGCAGCAGCTCTCACCCATAATGACTCATGCACACCAAAAATAGAGAAGTAATCTAAACATTTATCAATCCATATGGTAGGATTCTCACCTTCAAATTTTGGGAAAGACATCTTGGGTAAGAATCGGTCTCCCGCTCCAGATTCTCTTCTGTGCCTTGGGTGATCATTCTGACCACTTCTACTGGGAAGATCCCTGACTGAAGGAGGTCGCTCCATATGAACACCCTTGCCTCTGTCAAATTCTCCAGCACGAGTCCTCTTCATACCAGATGAGTCATGATCCACAGATAGACGATCTATGTCCTCCGCCAACCTTTCCAATGCAAAAGAGTCCATCCTCTTCCCGATGTCCGTCATCTGCTTGAACAGAGCGTCTCGTTCCTTGCCAGCGCGGTCAGCCATGGTGGCCGCCAGAGATTGTTGACCTACTAGACGCTTCTGCACCGAATCCATGTCATCCAGCCTTTGAGAAATCAGATCCAGTGTATCAAACACCCGATCCCACTTTTCTTCCTCAGATTGCGCCGCGGTAGCCATGGTGTCGAGCACGAACCTGGTCTGGATGGAGGGTTTCGGGGGCGTCGTCGCTACCTCCTCAAGTCGAATCAACCGTCGAGGGATTTACAGGAGAGCGGAAGCCGCGATAACGCCTTTTGCACTCTCAACCTACCCCTTCTCGGAATTTCACGATTCAAGACCGAAGGGATAACGGAAGCGACGAACACCCAACGATCCCCTCCCCAGAAAAAAGGAAGCCGGCTCTGATACCAAGCTGTGATGTCCCGTTGCCGCCGGCGCCGCCGCGACCGAGACGTGAGCACGATCACGAGAGGAGAAGGTGGTGTGGAGAAGAAGAACAGCGGCAAAGTGGTGACCGAAGAAAACAGATTCTGTTTTGGGTTGTCGGTTCACGCCGAGTGGCATCCGACTCCGCTCCATTTAACATCGAGGGTGCCAACATGGTCCACTCGTCATACCAGTAGCAAGAGTTTAGTTTCTCTCTCTCTTTAATTACAACCCATACTCAAAACAGTAATTAAAGGAAGTACTTAATGACTACTTAACAAATAAGAGACAATGATTAAGTGGTGGTAGTAGTGACAATGCATCTCCTCCAGGAGCGCCACGCGGCCGCGTCCACCTCGCCGCCACGCGTCAGCACCTTCGCCACATCAGGCGGTACGTGTACGATGCTGCCTCGTGCCTCGACGCCCCCTGCGATCTGACCGGCCGACCGGCGCTCATGCTGGATTGGCTAGGCCGCTGGTCCGCTTCTAAGACCATCTGCATCAGCATAATCTAAATCATATTTATATATTATTTTATTTTTACTTTTACAATATGTATTCTAAACTTACACTGCGTTACAATGTATCCAATGAGCTTTACAATGTGTCACTGCGGATGTTCTATCTCTATCCTGGCCCAACTCGTCCACCCCAAACCAATCACGTCCGACATGAACACTGCTGGTCCTCAACAACCTGTATAGTTTTCCAAAGCCAGGCTCATTGGACGGCCCAAACACGACACCAAAAAGCACAACTCGAGCTCGAGCACGGCCCGATGCGAATCGTTTTGGGCTTGGGCCGCCTCTCTAACCTGTTGAGCCAGTCCGAGCACATGACATGAATAATGGGCCGGCCCGATGCTGGCCCGACCGTCCTAATCCGTCGATCCAGATACTTATATTGCATCTCCACCGTCAATCTCTGCCACTGGATTTGTCATATAAAAATCGATCGCTCGCCCTCTCCACCTCTCGTCGCAAACCCTAGCCATTCTCTCGAACCCTCTTCGCCTCCCGCCCTCTCCGCCGCAACGCCGCTCTTGCCGCTCCTTGTCAGCTCCACCGCTAGATCTACGCCGCTCTCGCACGATCCTCGTCGGCTCGTCCTCACCGGCATAAATGCATCTTCCTCTCTGCCACTCCTCGTCCTCTCTGTCAATGGATCTACGCCGCTCTCCATCGTTTCTCATTCTCTCCGCAGCAAGTTACGCGTGCTGTCTAGCCCGGTACTGGCACGTTTGCGCCCATCATGCCGTCGTGCTGGCCCGACACGAAAAAAACTGATTGTGCCGTGTTTGGGCTGTTGTTTTAGCACGGCAACACAGCCCGACACAACACGGATGAAGCACCGGGCCAGATTGTGTTGGGCCAGTTCGTGTCGGGCCAAATCCAGACCATATCGAGCTCGGGCGGGTGGCCCATTTGAAAAAATATAACAACTTGCCCTTAATTTGATTTCTCATGGGGAACAAACTGTTGGAGTTGATCTCTCGTGGAACCGGTCCTATGACCGGTTCAACTCTCTCCCAACGCCCTGATCGCGGGGGTCTCTCACTCCCACGTGGTGGGCCCCCCTTTCGTGTTGTGCCAACTATAAAAGAGGAGGTTAAGGCATAACTAACAGAAGTTAGTTGCTCTTAATCACCACTCCACCTGATATTAGATCATAAGGGCACAAAAACGAAGGGAAGGGCTTCACCGTCATCCTCACTGTGGATCTGCAGCGCTGCAGCCTCTTCTCATGATCGGTCTTCTCTGCAACACAGGTTTGTCTCCAATCCACAACTCCCTTGTTCTTGATTAGTTGATTAGCACTGTGAACTCCTTGTCCCTTGATTTACCTAATATCCCGGTAGTTAGACCACTAGGGATGATTAGCAAATACAACATTGGTATCAGAGCCACCCTAGTCGGTTTCTACCACGGATTTGAGCTCCATAGCAGTAAGAAAGAGGGGATCAACTCGGATTAAGAACAAATTCCACAAAATCCCGAAGGCAAATCCAAACCCTAGCACAAAATCGATAAGAGTAAGGACGGGGATGTACCTTCAGGTCCTCCACCGTCGCCTTCACCGGAGATTTGCTGGCCTTCGCGTCGACATCCGGGAAGAAGACATCGAGTTGGCGCTGACTCGTGTGGTACACACGTGCGCTGGGGTCGCCTAAGAGCGCGCTGCGATGGGACCGTTCGATAGTGGAGCGTCCACCCATGAATGGGTGCGCACGCCGACAAAAGCCCCCGGGGCGACGCCGCCGTTGCTCACCTGAATCTCGCCGTCATCCTTGTTTTTTTTTTTGCTCAGTGCGGCGCGTGGAGAGAGAAGGGGCAAGCGGAAATGAGGCTAGGGTTTTGGGAGGCCAGGCAATACTGTTTTTGTGGCGCCGATTAGCGCGGCCAGCCGTCGGATCTGGATGGACGATCGGCGTTCGTGGACCGTTTTGAGGCACGAAGTTCGCCTAGGCGCGCGTGCGGCAGACCACAGTGGGCTAGTTTTTCACTGGTCTCCTTTATTTAACAATTTTCGACCTTAGCTGAAGTTGAAATCAGGCCGTGCATGCCATTCACACAAGTGTGGGCTGACAAGCCCAGTGCCACACTCAGCCTAATAAGGAAGCATGAAAAGGACGTGGGCTCTTGGGCCACATTTCAGCTGTGGGCTTATTTTTTAAGTATTCTTGTCTGATTTTTTGTTTGCCAAAAGTCTGAATGGGCCTCACAGTTCTAATTAAGGGCTGATTAAGTTTTTCTTTTGAATTTAAGTTTAAGAAGGTTTAATTATCTTTGCTACTGTTTCATTTCTATCTTGTGGGAATTAGAAATTTGTAGCAAGATTTGGTTTTATCTTAGCCCCATTAATTAAGGTGATTAAGTTGCTATGGAGATTTAAGTATGATTATATAAGTTTTCCAAAATTTATAATTTGGAAATTTACAGTTTTGGGAATATAAAAAATATATACCAAGTTCACCATTTTCTCATGATGTGAAAATTGGTGTACTATTGAGAATTCCAAATTTTCATATATAATTTGGAAAATTAGTAATTAAGATTAGTAAAGTCTCATTTTCCCAGACCAATTAATTCACTAATTTATCTTTATTTGCAAATTAGTGTAATATTTAGTATTTTGGTAAAAAAATTTATATATCTCGATATCATTAAAATAATAATATTTTGCTACTCTATACATAAATAAATAAGTATTATTTAAATACATTAGTTTCAGCTGTTGAGTATTAAGTTAATGTTAATGTTAGAAATTTAATTAGAATATTTTAAGTAAGCTTCCGCTGTTATTTTGAGTTTTTAGCTATAAGTTTAAGTTTTCAATCTTGTTTTAAGTAACTAGTAATTTATACAAGTTTTAGTATTTAATAATTAGTGTAAGTATAAGATTAGTAAGACTTAATGTTGTAATTTTAAGTATTTAGCTATAAGTTTAAGTATTTAGTCATCATTTAAGTAGTCAGTTACTGTTTTAAGTTTCTAGGATTTTGGGAATTAGTGTTTAAGTCTGAGGCAATTTTCTTAAGTTTAAGTAAGATTTTACGTTATAAAAAAATATGATTTAGGTAGTGAATAAATATCTGGTCAGTATGTTAATTGTATATTGCGATCAACATCGCTGATAGAATTTTACTATGATATTATAATAAGTTAATCTGAGAAGTTTACGCTACTCCCTGAAAGTGACGTAAAATTAATGTTCAATCTTGTTAAGTACTTAGATTTTGCCTCATATTAGTTTTTAATAAGTAACATGATGATTCAATCATCGTGATTAAGATTAGTAAGTCCTCGTTAATATTTAGATATATATGGTGTATATATACATATAAATTTAGTAAGTTCATCATTAAGCTTCTGATGTTCTTGTAAGATGAATTAGTTTAAGTATTCTTCTATTTAAATTGAATCTAACATGAAGATTTATTTAGAAGAATCAATTTATTAAGTTGTCTCATTAATTAATTCAGTTCTAATAATTAAGCTTTAAGACTTAAGCTTCGGCTGTCATATTTGGTATGGTAAATTTATTGAGTAACCAACGTGAAAAATAAATTTACTGTGTGTTTAAGTTTATTGAGATCTTTTGTATTAGTATATGAAAATTATGTTGAGTAACCAACGTGAAAGACAAAAATTTCATACTTTAATATGTCGTGTTTTTTCAAGTAACCTACGGAAAATATAGAACACGTTTTTTAAGTAATTTTTAGTTCGTAAAAAATTTCATTGAGTAACCAATGTGAAAAGCGAAATTTAATACGTTTTGAATGTCCTGTTTTGTCAAGTAACTAACGTGAAATACAAAACACATATTTTTTAGTTGTTTAAGTAATTTTTAGTTTATAACAAATTTTGTTGAGTAACCAACGTGAAAATCGAAGTTTGTTATATTTTGAATTTAGTGTGTTTTATCAAGTAACTATGTGAAAGACAAACCACAACTTTTGTAGTTGATTAAGATGAATTAAGTTAGTGTATATTTTGTTGAGTAATCAACGTGAAAGACAAAATATTCTATGTTAATTAAGATGTATTAAGTGTTGTATTTTGTTGAGTAATCAACATGAAAGATAAAATACTATATTCTATTTAGTCGTGTATGCTTTATTAATACTATGATCTAAATATTGCATACACTTAGTAAATGGGACCAACTTCATTTAAGTAATGAAGTTTAAGATTAATTCAGATTTATTTTTAAATATATATTAGCTCGGATATTAAAAGTATTTCTCATGCTTTAAAGTTTATTCTAGTAATTAAGTCACTTTATCGGAAATTATCTCACGTGATGAGCAAATCATGCATGTCTTTTATATGGCATTTTACATTTTAATAAGTTTTTCATGTCGATAAGATATTAAGTCAATTAGAGATTTTTATGAAAGCATTCTTATTGTATCATTAATACTAAAATAATTATTAAGAGTTTAAGTTTTTCTGTTAAATGTATCTTCAAATAAGTATTTTAGCACTTGTTAGAAATGTTGTTTTATGGTTGATTTAGTAGTGGTATATCATGATAGCAAAAACTTGAAATGTGGAATACTGCTATTAAAATTAAGTTATTTGACATGTTAAGCATATCATTTAGAATCATTCAACCATTAGATGATGGCATAGAGAAACTTTTGTATCCTAGAAAGAGGTGATGTACTCCCATTAGTACTAAGTGATGCTATTAGGATATAATTAAGTAATACAATCATCTCCTCATAATAAGTATTGTAAATTATCTTCGAAATTATGGCACTATTGTATAGGCCATATTTCGAGGGGGGTGATTGTAGGTTTATCACTAATATGATGAGTGATATCATTACGTGATAGATTTTCACCTCACACTTTTTCAGTTTTTTATATAATGCTTTGTGTGCAATATAATAAGAATGATCTATACAATAAGGGGGAGTACAATATATGTTATCATCTAATAACCCGAATTAGAAATGTACACCTATTTGTTTACATTTTAATAAGTTTGTAAGGAAAGATAACATAATTAAGGGAGTGATATGGTAAGATGAGATTCTAGTGTTTTCACTCCGTATTTCCTTAATCAGTCTCTTTTCCTTTTAAGTTAATGCTTATAAATATCGTATAAGTTATATATAATTAGAAATACCCAAATAATTATAAGTATGATATTAATAAGATAAGATTATTACTAAGAAATAAGTTGTTATTTTGTTGGTTTTTTTGATAATATTAAAGATCCTCATTTTGAAATGAGTTATTATATTCTTCTTAAACGATGACTAAATCAGGTGGAGTTTGACATCTAAAGATATCGATCTTGAAAATAAGTGGTTTGTGTAAGCACTTTTATTTTCAAGATTCATTCTTTGTGATGCCTTACCGATATTGTGTTAACAATGCTAGATATTGTTCTCACAATACCTGCTATTGATTTTTCATCATTAGTGGCCAATAATGATGAAGAGAGAAAGCAACCTTATTTAAGATCACAAATAGGCCAACAAATGTGTTAATAAATTCAAATGATGATGATCACACTTCATATGAATAAGTTGTGAATGATTATCACTCATTTGAATGACTTAGAATTTTAGTTTTCCAATAGAGTCAAATCAGTAGACTGTAATGAGTCTATAAAAGCTAACGTGACTCTAAAAGGAATAATAATGCTTTTGTTGTAAGTATCATTGTAAGATGTTTATAAGTGAGACATTTCTCAATGAGTTTATTTCAGAATGTTTTAGATAATTCAAATCATGAGTTCGGTCATGTAAGTTAGTGAATTGAGATATCTTAAAGTAAATCCATTCATGGATTGAAATAAGAGTATCTAAGTTAAGAATATCTCAGATTCAATAAATTCATAATAGATTTTGGGTATTATAAGATATTAAGAAGGATAATTAGTGTTTGTCTTAAGTTTAAGACAATAAAGTTAAGTATCTATTAGAGGATGATGTACTACAGTAAGTAAATAATGTTGATCAACTATTAAAGTGCAAGTATATTGTCTTCATCGTTATTAAGTTAAGATCTTGATGATGTTTCTTATTTGTTAGTATGTAAGTTTCACCAATATATAATAAGAGGGTATTTAGACTGTCGGTGGTTTTGATCCGGCAGATCTCCCGACACTACTAAAGTGTTAGAGGAGTTTGAGGTTTGGTATGGGCGCGCAGAGATTCAAAAAGGTGAGATGTCGAGTGACACAAGGGACACCAAGATTTACGTGGTTCGGGCCGCCTGAGCGTAATACCCTACTCCACGGGGTGTGTTGATGTTGTATTGGATGTATGAGCTCAACGTGAGTTGAGAGTGTAGAGTGAGTGCGTCTCTCGAGAGTGTCCTATGTATCGTCGGCCTGTCCTTTTATAGTTCTAGGGCAGGCCGTTACAAGTTAGCCTGGCCCGACATGTGGACCCGGTGGTTACTGATATTGATACACATTCAACACGTTTAATTGCCCTTAATGAACGAGTTATGGGCTTTGACAGCACCGTTACTGGTAATTAAGGTCGTCCGATCGTGTGTCATTAATATAGTATTAATGACACTTGATCGGGTCTTGAAGTCCTTGATTCCCCTTTGAAGATCTGGAGCCGTTGTGGAGTCTTCCGGAGGTTAGAGGCTGAAGATCCGACGGTTGGACACGTGGCAGCGCCGGAGCTCACTGTGGGGAATAGATAGGTCCGGTGTTACCCGACACGTGTCAGTTCTGGAGCTTCCCTCGGTCTGGGGTTAGGTCCGGGGGTTCCATTTCGGTACATAGTCCGGAGCTTCCCCCTTGTGGGCGGTAGCTCCGGTTTGATAGTACACATGGCGACCCTTGGACTAACCATGTTGGAGAAGCAGGTCCGGTTATGTCTGACATGTGGGCCTCCGAAGGTCTTCAAATCAAGTAGATGAATTCCCCTTGAGATCTTTGCAATCCCAAGGAGTATATGGTACCCAGGGTACCGACAGTGGCCCCCTGGGCCCACCTCTTGGGAAGACTCCTTGTGTGAAGTCATTCCGCCAGAGGTGGGTCCATCCTTCGACTTTTGAACTCAGTCTTCAAAGGTCTTCGGATGTGCCGTTGGCGATAGTTTGGAGTTAGATCCTCGTCGCATGGCATATCCCATGTGCGGCAGATGAGATCTTCGGCGTGCGGATCTCACGCAATTGAAGGTCGCCGGTTCCCGATACGAAAACCGTATCGGTTCCGCGCGCCTTGTCAGGTCGCCGCCTTCGGGCTTCCCGCCTCATGATGACAATCGTTCGCCTGGGTAAGAACCTTGACTTGATCGTCAGGGTGGTCCCGGGCCCTATTGTCATCGGCTGGGTGGAATTTTTGGGTAGTATCTTCAGCTTCCTTGCGGTTTCCATCCAAGCGTTGCGAGGGCTTACTTAAGAAGGAAAGCGCGCACCGGCTGGAGTTCTTTATGCCTCTCATCTGTTCTTGCGCTCAAACTCCCAACTTGTGCTCGCTTTTCCTCTCTTGCCTTGCTGTGTCGCGATGGAGTTGGGTCTCCGCGAGAGCCGTTTGAAAACTGAAGGTGATCTGAAGAAGGTTCGGGCCCTCATGGGATGGTCCCCGGACTTCTTCAACCGTTTGGTTCGCGCCGGAGGAGAGCTCCCATTCGAGAAGGAGCACGCCAGCGAGATGGTGTACTTCTCTTCGTACGCCATGGTGGGGTTGATCCCACCTTTTTCCTCCTTTTTCTTGATGCTGCTAGACTTTTATGGTCTGCAGCTATACCACCTTGGCCCCCAATCCATTCTTCTTGTGTCTATCTTCGTCCACTTCTGTGAGATGTGGGTGGGCATCCCCCCTGCATTGAACTCTTCCAGACCTTCTTCACCGTTCATACCACCGGTAGGAGCAATGAGTACCTTGGCTTCTACTACTTCATGAAGCGCAAGAAGTGCCCGTTCAAGTACCTCCGGTCGTTTCCCTCTGGAAAGTGGGATGACTGGAAGAAGGACTGGATAGTCATCCGGGTGGAGGAGCACGAGAAGCTGGAGCTGCCCGAAGGCCTCCCCAACATCGACACTACAGTCTAGAGTGAAGCTCCGGTGCTGGCGGAAGCCTTCAACCCTGCTCTGACCAGGATCCGCCAGTGTGTGGAGGGAGGATTAACTCCTCAGGCAGTGTTTTGCAACTTCCTGGTCAACAGGTGGGCACCGCTGAAGAGGAGAGGAAAACTCGCTTGGGCCCTCAACAGTTTGATGGACGACTGTAGGATCTAAGAGCACGTGAAAAGCTACCAGAGGGGGGGTGAATGGTAGATTTAAAAATCTTACGCAGCGGAAACAATTAAAACCCCAAACCCTTTTGGCAGAAAAACGATCTGTTAAAGAAATTGTGTATGAGACTAATCTAAACGTGTTTCACCATGACAAAAGTGATATATATCAGAGAGAATATAGTCACGAATACAACACAAAAAGAATTACTCAAATCCGTCGAGAAAAACTCAAGTTATGATCGAAAGAGCAGACTATGGTCAATCTGACCTACCCGAGAAAAACAGTTTCTGGAATGCTGTAAAGAAACTCGTGTAGCTCAGAAACCACAAATCCAATGACCGTGAAATTTTGATAGATGATAGATAATCAAGTTTTGAAGACAACACAAAAATAATCACGTCAATTGGATCTGTAAAACTCGAGTTATGATAAAACCACCGACGAAAGGTAGTGCTATCCAGAAACTCGACGAGTAAAACTTGTCTGGAACAAGTCGGACGAACAAGGCACAAAAGTTCCTTCAAACTACGAATTTTATTCAATAGAACACAAGAGGAACAGACCCCAAAGTCGTCTCTAACGAGCTTTGGCCTTCCCTCGCTTATATAACCAGCCCTTAGGCCATCCCAATCTCAACTAGGACTCCAATCCTAATCCGATCACAATCGAAACTTTCTATAACTGCTTAGGACTCTTCTATATGCAGATAGAAGCAATATTAAGACTTCCAAACACCTTAGAAACGTATCCCACATTCCTAAACAACTCAAATTCGTGATACACACGAAAACCTAACATAACCAACTCGATACTTTCCATACCGAGCCATAACCGACTCCGCCGCAGCCAAAGTCTTCAACCGATACGATCCGATCCCTCCGATCAGATCTTCCTTCCATAATCCGTCTCTAGAAGCATATTGCCACGTCATGCACCACATTCATACGTGCGAACACCTTCCTTTGACCTTCATATGCACTGCCCTTGATTCAATCATCCTGCGCGACCTCCTGACCCGCTCAACCACAGTTCCTCCCGAACTTGGTTGTTGGAACCTCATCTCCTCCTGAGATTAGTCCAATGGATCCTGTCACCAGCCATGACTTGAACTCAAGCAACACCTGCACATGAACAAACAAACAATCCATACGATCCCAAGTCCTCGACTTGACTCAAGTTAGTTCCGAACACAACACCTTACGTGAGAACCTCACATAAGCATGTTGCAAAACCACAGTAGAAACGATATCAACCATATCATCCAAAACGCACCAAAAACTTAGCAAATGAATACTAAGCAATCTTTCCAATCATGTAAAGCAAGTATGAAACATTGCAAAAGAAAAGCAGAAACACTACGGTCAAGTTCCGGACCTTGCCAGAGCAACCCGGAGCTTGAGCCGGAGCTAACAAAAGCTAGTAGAACCTAGCGCCGGAGCTTACCAAAACTAGTAGATCCTAGCACCGGAGCTTACCAAAAACTAGTCAAAACTAGTCAACCCAAAACCAGAGCTAGACAAAGTACGTCGGAGTTTAGCAAAAGCATGCCGGAGCTATCAAGTATATGCCGGAGCTATCAAAGACATGCCGGAGCTAAAGATAAAGCTCACCGGAGCTAACCAAAGCTAGTCGGACCTTACCAAGAAGCCGAACCTAGCTTCGAACATAGCCGGAGCTACCCAAAACAAGCCGGACCTACCGTTGGACCTTGCTGTAGCTCAGAGCTAGAGTCGGACCTTGACAAAAAGGTGTTTTAGTGATATTTAAAACTTTTATCATCAAAGCCAAGTGTATTCACTACAAGCCAATGTATTCAGCACACATAGGTCTTACAATCTCCCCCTTGATGAATGCATTGGCAACACCATTTAAAATCCGAACATTGGCTTATTCACATAAAAGTTTTGAAGACAATTTCTCCCCTTTTGTAAATCAAAAGTAAAATGAGAACAAAAATTCCCTCATTATCTCTCCCCCTTATTTATCTCTCCCCCTTTATTATCTCTCCTTATGCACATATTCTTTCTCTCTTCATTATCTCTCCCCCTTTGACAATGTATTCAGCAAGTCATGAGCATATAAACAAATTATCTCTCCAACTTTAGTTGTTATGAGCATATTATAACATATACATATAAACAAAGCTCATCCAAGTCATACTATCAAGTAACTTACACTATCACATCAATGAGATACATAAAGTAGTGTAAGCCATGCTAGAGATCAAGTGTGATTTTCAATTTTAGCAGGTCATGATCTCACAAACTTAACTATTTCAAAACCTGAAAGCATGACACTTGTTGCTGCATTTTATTATTTTTCAAAGCATAAATTTAGATCATATGATATTTGCAAGAGATTATATGTGCATCTGCCTTATTCTAACCAACCAAGCCAAGCCTATGTCATTTGACAATCAGAAGCTTAAGGACATGGTTTTAGTCATATACAACTTCTTCCAAGTTCATATCTAAGTGCAATGACAAGCCATCTCAAAAGAAGAAGTGCGATGCATGCATATTCTCTTGATCTTTTCTCAATTTATATTTGTTCATAAAAACTCAACATGTGAGTTGATTACTTGATTAATTCTTTATGATTAAAAGCATTTGTGAGCATGCAACAAGTTCAAAACAGCAAGAAAGTTCGACCATGACCAGATTTAGTGTAAGTAATTATTCCAATTACTAGACATGGCAAAAACTACAAAATGTATAACACGAGTAATGTAGTAAGAACTTTCAGCATGTAAAAGGAATCACAAAGTCATATATGTATGAAATACTATGCTCATATTATTTTAATTTCAGATTCACACATAGACTTCCCAAGTTTCAAAAAAAACTCCGCCTCAATTTAAGCCATGAGGATGCATAACCCCTATTTTACTACGAATGTAAAAAAAACGAGTGAAATCCAAAGGTTTTGTAAAAATGTCAGCCAATTGATGTTCGGTATCTACATGGTGAAGCATAATGTTTCCTTTTTCAACATTATCTCGGAGAAAGTGATACCTAATGTCAATGTGCTTAGTTCTAGAATGTTGCACGGGGTTTTTAGCAATGCAAATAGAACTAGTGTTATCACAAAACAGTGGAACACTATCTAGATCAACCCCATAGTCCTTAAGTGTTTGAACAATCCAAAGAATTTGTGAGCAAGCACTAGCCACAGCTACATATTCAGATTCGGCTGTGGATTGTGCAACTGAATTTTGTTTTCTAGAGGACCAAGCAACAAGAGAATTACGAAGAAAATGACAAGCACCGGAAGTACTTTTCCTATCAATCCTACAACCCCCAAAATCAGCATCCGAAAAAGCTTTCAAAATAACGGTTGAGGAAGAAGGAAGAAAAATGTCAAATTCTTGAGTTCCATGTAAGTACCTGAGAATCCTTTTGACGGCTTGACGATGTGAAACACGTGGGGAAGCTTGAAACCGTGCACAAAGACATACGCTGAATTGTATGTCCGGTCTTGATGCCGTGAGGTACAAAAGTGATCCGATCATGCTTCTATATTCTTTTTGATCCACGGATTCACCACCTTCATCAAGTTCAAGTGTTGTTGCTGTTCCCATTGGTGTCTGAAGAGGCTTGCTTTTGTCCATGTTGAAGCGCCTTAGGAGGTCTTTGGTATACTTCGTTTGATGCACAAAGGTACCCTCCTTGGTTTGCTTTATTTGCAGCCCCAAAAAGTAAGTGAGTTCACCCATCATACTCATTTCAAATTCGGAACTCATCATTGCTGAAAACTTGGACACAAGATCATGAGAAGCACAACCAAAGATAATATCATCCACATACACTTGAACGAATAATGAGTCATTGCCATGTTTAAGCATAAAAAGAGTTTTATCAACCTTGCCCATGGTAAACCCCTTTTCAAGTAAGAATGTTTTTAACCTGTCATACTATGCTCTAGGGGCTTGTTTGAGACCGTATAAGGCTTTGGTCAGTTTGTAAACATGATTAGGAAAATTTGGATTTTCAAAACCTGGTGGTTGTTTGACATAAACCTCCTCATCTATGTAGCCATTAAGAAAAGCACTTTTAACATCCATTTGATATAGCTTAAAACCTTTAGATGCTGCAAAAGCTAACAAGATTCTTATGGCTTCTAATCTAGCGACGGGAGCAAAAGTTTCATCAAAATCTAGACCTTCAACTTGAGTGAAATCTTGAGCAACCAACCTAGCCTTATTCCTAACCACAACCCCATCCTCACTTTGTTTATTTTTGTATACCCATTTAGTTCCAATTAAAGTGTGACCTTGAGGTGGAGGTACAAGTTTCCAAACATTATTTCTTTCAAAATTTTCTAACTCTTCTTGCATGACAATAATCCAAGATTCATTAGTGAGTGCGTGTGATATATCTTTGGGTTCAAAAGAAGCAACAAAAGCAGAATGAGCATGAGAGTTTGGATCGCAAAACCTGGACCGTGTGACTCGTTCGTGCAAGCTTCCAATCATCTGTTGTGGGGGATGATCTTTGTAAAACCGTAGGGGAACAGATGTCTCACAAGCTACTTCTTCTTCATGTTCATCATAAATCGATGAGCTTGTGGCTTGAGGATGATCAGGACCAGCATAGGTGATAGCCGGAGCTTGTTCAATGTCTGGAGCTGGACACGTGTCAACTTCGGAACTACCAGGCAGAATCACCGGCTCTTCTTCATCTTCGAAAATACCCTCCCCCTGAGGATACGGATCTGGTCCTGCAACACCGGAGCTTGTACCTGGGCTAGCTTCATCAAAAGACACTTCACAAGTCTCCACAATTTTGTTAGTGTCA
Organism: Tuctoria greenei; assembly: GCA_036927565.1. Classification (NCBI taxonomy): domain Eukaryota; kingdom Viridiplantae; phylum Streptophyta; class Magnoliopsida; order Poales; family Poaceae; genus Tuctoria; species Tuctoria greenei. Next base: position 189,190,075 of record JAYESD010000006.1, read on the forward strand.
AATAAAAGCACACGGTAGCCTCTAGTATGAGATAGATAACCAAGAAACATGCCATCAATGGATCTAGGTTCAAACTTATCAAGATTACCATGTTTCTTAACAAAGCATTTGCAACCAAAGACCCGAAAGTGTGTAACACTAGGCCTATGTCCAAACCGAAGCTCATATGGTGTTTTACCTAGCTTAGCACGCAAGAAAACACGATTTGAGACATAACAAGCAGTTGCTAACGCATCAGCCCAAAATTTCCTAGGAGTTTATATTCATCAAGCATAGTCCTAGCCATCTCAACTAAGGTTCTGTTCTTTCTTTCTACAACACCGTTTTGTTGAGGTACATATGGTGAAGAGAATTGATGATCTATTCTATTTTCAGCACAAAAGTGATCAAAAGATTGATTTTTAAATTCGGTTCCATTATCACTTCTAATTGCTTTTAATGATCCTGGGTGATCAATTGATAATCTAAGAAATAAAGTTCTAAAGTGACTAAAAACTTCATTCTTAGACGCCATAAAGTACACCCAAGAATATCTAGAATAATCATCAACAATAACAAGAGCATACCATTTACCTCCGAAGGATTGAACACGTGAAGGTCCTACGGTGTCAAGGTGCAAAAGTTGACATGGTTCAGTTGTCATGATCATTGTGAGAGGATTATGTGAACCTGCAACCATCTTAGCATGTCTACAAGAAGAGCACAGAATATCTTTGTCCCCTTTAAGCTTAGGCAGCCCACGTATGCGATCAAGAGCACTAACACGCGTTAGGTGATCAAAGCCTACGTGACCAAGTCTACGATGCCAAAAATATAAGTCCTTTGAGCCATTAGCAACTAGACACCTATGCTTAGGGGAAGACATATCAAAATCAGCTTTAAAAACTCTTCCAAATCGAGACATGTTAAAAATAAGCTCACTATTTGAACCTACAACTTTGCAGCAGTTTTTATTGAAAATAATTTCTAGATTTTCTTCTAGCAATTGTAAAACAGAAAGCAAGTTGTATTTCAAATTTTTGACAAGTGCCACATCCTTCAAAGTGTAGTGATCATTTACTCTAACCGAACCCTTAGCAATTATAGGAGTTGAAGAATTATCGGCAAAAGTAACATTCTCTACACGTGACACAAGAGAGAGGGAGGAGAACCAATCTTTGTTACCGGTCATGTGGCGTGAGCAACCTGAATCCACAATCCAAATGTTCTCCTTCCTCAAACATGTAACCTACATAGAAGCACAATACATTGATGACTCAATACTGGGGTTAGTCAAAAGGCATTTAGGTATCCAGTACTGAGTCACACGACGTGTAGTAGGGAAAACACGCGAAAGCTGAGATAAAACAGCAGGTTTATGAGTCAAAGTTTGAGGTTTTCTATTCTTAACTCTTTTAGCACAAGAACCAGTAGCTCCGGAGGTAAAAGCAGCAGTTCCAAAAGACAAGGTTGAAGCTCCAGAAATAAAAGCTGAAGTTCCAAAGGAAACAACAGAAGGTCCGGGAGCTCTCAGAGCTATCGGAACTATCAGAGCTGCTTTTGCGGATTTCTTACCAGAAGGGCCGGAAGCTACCTTTTCAAATTTCTGACTCACTAAAGCAGGTTGTGTTTTTCTAATTGCATGAAAGTTATAAGATCTAGCAATTTTTCTTTCCTTTTTCTGTTGTTTAGCTAGTCTATAACAAAAATCTATGACATGACCATCTCTACCACAGAAGGTACAATGAAATTTAACTTTGTGTTCATGTCTAGATGAGCAAGCAATATTTTTATTTGAAACCGAATGAGGCAACATCCTGCAGATTTGAAAACCACTCCTTTTTGTTTAGGAACTGTTTAAATCAAACCACTTCCTAATGACTTTACAATTTTAGGTGGATGTGCCTTAGCATGAGCATGAGAATCAAAACCTAAACCAGTTTTATTATTGCAAGACTTGGAAGAATTCAGCAGCAAGTTTAGGTTCTTATTCCCATTACAAAACCGATCTAATGTCTTATGCATGTCATCAAGTTTATTGGACAGATCAAGGCAATTTTCACATGAAGTTTTTCCTTTTAATTTGCAATTGGAACACAATTTAACTTCATGAGAACGTAAAGCATTGTTCAATATAGAAATTTCATTCATAGCATCTTGTAGTTTCTTACCAAGATCATCACAAGTAGAACAATGCAAGTCAATTGTAGAACAGCTAGCATCTTTCAAGTTTTTATCATTAAGTGCAGCAAGCTCTTTGTTCTTTTTAATTTCTTCATCAAGTCTATCTAGAGTGGAGGAGTGTGCACTTCTTAATGTGGACAATTGTTCATAGATTAAGTCACACGAGGGACATGCATTATCACTAGGAATCAAAGTTTTTAAACAGTTAATTTCATATTCTAGTGATTCAATTTTAGCAGCATTATCCCTAAGCTTTTTGTCCTTTTTCTTGACAATAATAGTTGCACGAGAAATAACATCACACATTTCATTGCAGGTAGAACATACCTCATCGTCTTCACTGCTGTGTTCTGCATCCTCCTGACTTGATCTTGATCTTGTTTTGCCCGCCATGAAGCATAAGTTGGCTAGATCGTCATCATCTTCATCACTTTCAAAGTCTACATCACTTGAACTAAGTTCTTGAAGTGCGGTGATGAAGTTGTTAATCATGTTGCGTCCTATGGTACCCTTCTTCTTCTTGTTGGAGTTTCCAGAGGAGGTCCGAACCTTGCTTTGTTTTTCTTCCCAGGTGGTCGGTCCTGAAAGGTTAGGGCATTCTGTACGAAAGTGTCCTATTTTACCACATTCAAAACAGCGTTGAGGTCCGGAGCTTCCTCTCCTTCTAGTTCTCACATTTTGCAATGCTTTTGAGAATCTAGTAGAGATGAGTGCCAACTCCTCTTCTGGTAATTCTTCGATCTGTTCTAGGGTTAGCGAGGACAACAAAGCAAGAGTATTGCAGGATGATGATTGGCCGGAGCTAGACATATCACGTTGTGAAACAAATGCAATAGACTTATTTGGGTTCTTACGTGCTAGGATGTCAATTTCATGAGTTTTTAGTTTAGAATAAAGTACATCTAATGTAAGAGAACTCATGCCAGTTGATTCACGAATAGATGTTACTTTCATCTCCCAAATTGACATGTCTAATGCACTAAGAAGTTGTCTAGCATTCTCAGCATCAGAAAAATTTACATTGACACTACGTAAGTTGCTGAGAATTTTATTGAAACGAGCAAAAAGGTCATCGATAGACTCACCTGGTTGCATCTCAAAATGCATATATTCCTTTTTGAACATATCTTGTTTTACCTCCTTGATTGTGTTGGAGCCTTCATGATAATCACAGAGAGCGCTCCAAACATCGTATGCTGATCGGAGGTGTGCGACACGATCAAAGTCGCTTTGAGTGAGTCCTTGGATGACCAAGTTTCGTGCTTTGTTGTTGTTGTCGACGTCCCGGAGGTTCGTAGCCGTAACTTGATCGTTAGGCGGGACTTCATAAGGTTTGTACACCTTTTCCCATATTGCGAAGCCTTGCGCCTGGATGAAGGCCTCCATGCGTGCCTTCCAAACCTGAAAACCAATACCAGCAAACACAAAAGGTTTGACGGAGTACTTCTCCATGATGATTAGTCAAAAACACGTGCAAATCACAAAGATTAGAGCACCGTGGCTCTGATACCAATTGTAGGATCGAAGAGCATGTAAAAAGCTACCAGAGGGAGGGGGTGAATGGTAGATTTAAAAATCTTACGCAGCGGAAATAATTAAAACCCCAAACTCTTTTGGCAAAAAAACGATATGTTAAAGAAATCGTGTATGCCACTAATCTAAACGTGTTTCACCGTGACAAAAGTGATAGATATCAGAGAGAATATAGTCACGAAGACAACACAAAAAGAATTACTCAAATCCGTCGAGAAAAACTCAAGTTATGATCAAAAGATCAGACTATGGTCAATCTGACCTACCCGAGAAAAACAGTTTCTGGAATGCTGTAAAGAAACTCGTGTATATCAGAAACCACAAATCCAATGACTGTGAAATTTTGACAGATGATAGATAATCAAGTTGCGAAGACAACCCAAAAATAATCACGTCAATTGGATCTGTAAAACTCGAGTTATGATAAAACCACCGACGAAAGGTAGTGATGTCCAGAAACTCGACGAGTAAAACTTGTCTGGAACAAGTCGGACGAACAAGGCACAAAAGTTCCTTCAAACTATGAATTTTATTCAATATAACACAAGAGGAACAGCCCCCAAAGTCGTCTCTAACGAGATTTGGCCTTCCCTCGCTTATATAATCAGCCCTTAGGCCATCCCAATCTCAACTAGGACTCCAATCCTAATCCGATCACAATCGGAACTTTCCATAACTGCTTAGGACTCTTCTATACGCAGATAGAAGCAATCTTAAGACTTCCAAACACCTTAGAAACGTATCCCACATTCCTAAACAACTCAAATTCGTGACACACACGAAAACCTAACATAACCAACTCGATACTTTCCATACCGAGCCATAACCGACTCCGCCGCAACCAAAGTCTTCAACCGATATGATCCGATCCCTCCGATCAGATCTTCATTCCATAATCCGTCTCTAGAAGTATATTGCCACGTCATGCACCACATGCATACGTGCGAACACCTTCCTTTGACCTTCATATGCACTGCCCTTGATTCAATCATCCTGCGCGACCTCCTGACCCGCTCAACCACAGTTCCTCCCGAACTTGGTTGTTGGAACCTCATCTCCTCCTGAGACTAGTCCAATGGATCCTGTCACCAACCATGACTTGAACTCAAGCAACACCTGCACATGAACAAACAAACAATCCATACGATCCCAAGTCCTCGACTTGACTCAAGTTAGTTCCGGACACAACACCTTACGTGAGAACCTCACATAAGCATGTTGCAAAACCACAGTAGAAACGATATCAACCATATCATCCAAAACGCACCAAAAACTTAGCAAATGAATACTACGCAATCTTTCCAATCATGTAAAGCAAGTATGAAACATTGCAAAAGAAAATCAGAAACACTACGGTCAAGTTCCGGACCTTGCCAGAGCGACCCGGAGCTTGAGCCGGAGCTAACAAAAGCTAGTAGAACCTAGCGCTGGAGCTTACCAAAACTAGTAGATCCTAGCACTGGAGCTTACCAAAAACTAGTCAAAACTAGTCAACCCAAAACCGGAGCTAGACAAAGTACGTCGGAGTTTAGCAAAAGCATGCTGGAGCTATCAAGTATATGCCGGAGCTATCAAAGATATGCCGGAGCTAAAGATAAAGCTCACCGGAGCTAACCAAAGCTAGTCGGACCTTACCAAGAAGCCGGACCTAGCTTCGAACATAGCCGGAGCTACCCAAAACAAGCCGGACCTACCGTCGGACCTTGCTGTAGCTCAGAGCTAGAGTCGGACCTTGACAAAAAGGTGTTTTGGTGATATTTAAAACTTTTATCATCAAAGCCAAGTGTATTCACTACAAGCCAATGTATTCAGCACACATAGGTCTTACAATGACGATCGGGTCGAGACCGGGCTAAAGTCCAACATGTCGGGGACAACCTTGGAGTTCCATCTCAAGAAGTTCCAGCACGGCATCGACGTCGCGGGTGACAACTTGACTCTGCCATCAGCTTTTCTCCCTTTGAACATGGAAGTAGAGTTCAGCAGGGAGCTCCGGCAGAAGATGCCAGTGCTTGACGACCTTGGTGTCGTCGAGAGAAGATCGACCTCCAGGGTGGTGATCCCTGGGGCTTCCGAGGGTGGCTCCGACCCTGCCCCGAAGCCAAGGATCGAAGTCATCGGCAAGGGCAAGGAGCTGGCAGACGAACCCTTGAGCCGAAAGAGGAAGTTGCAGCATGCCGACGGAAGGTCCGTCAGGCCTGCCACCTCTGCATCAGCTCCTTCTCCCCGGAGGGGGAGGTCTTCTACAACTGCGGCGGTTGTTCCCGCAGCGGCGTCCTCCCGGGGTGCTAGCTCCGGGCATGCGACTTCAGCACCAGGGCCGGTTGAGGCCTCTAGGTCCGGAGGTCCTTCCCGGTCGAGGGGGGCCTCGACTAAGGAAATGCCCGTGGCTGCGACGAGTTCCGGGGGGCCTTCCGGGGCTTCCATGCCGGCGGCGGCTATGGTCAGCCCCGAACGTCCGGGAAAGAGGTTCCGCGCAAGCTGGTGCGGAAGCCTCCGGAGGTAATTTTTAATCTTTACCTCAGACAGTTGTTTTATTGTAGTAGCTGTTTTCTAAATTTCTTCATCCTTCATCTACAGCGTTCCCAAGAAGAGGAGTGAGGCTCCACCCTCAGCCACAGCAGCTGAAGCTGTGAGGGCGGAAGCTTCCGCTCCTGTCCCGGTGCCGCCCCAAGTGGTGGCTGAAGCTGCAACAGCTCCGGCGCCAGCTGTCGTGGTCATGGACCTCGACTCATCCCCCGAGACTCCCGTGGTAGCGCCGGACCACGGGAGAGAAGATGCGCCAGCGGCACCTGCCCCGGAGGTTGAAGCTCCGGGTCTTGGTGCAGAGATGATGGAAGCTCCGGCCGTTGAGCCGGAGGAAGCAGTAATTCCGGCCCTAGAGCCGGAAATTGTCGAAGCCCCGGTGGTTGAGCCGGAGGTAGTTGAAGTCTCGGCGTGCGCGCCGTATGTTGAGGAAGTCCCGGCGGTTGGGCCGGCTACTTCTGAAGCACCGACCGCAGAGCCGGTCGTTGTTGGAGCTCCGGCCGCAGGGCCGGTTGATGTTGAAGACCTTCCGGCTCCCGAGTTGGTTGTCGTGGAAGCTCCGGCCGCAGGGTCGGCTGTTGTTGAAGATCTTTCGGCGCCCGAGCTGGTTGTTGCGGAGGCGTCAACGCTCGAGCCCCCAATAGAGGAGGTGCCCAGGCCGGAGCCAGAAGCAGCCCCTGCTCTAGAAGTGACGACGTCTGAGGTACCCGCGGCTGAGCCGGAGTGCCCTGGTGAAGTCGCTGGCCCCCTTCCCGAGAGGGCAAATGAAGACCTGGCGGCGCGGCCTTCGGAACCACTTCCGAAGGTCGGAACTTCATCAGTGGGACCCTCCTCGATGGTGACTGAGGCCATCCCGGAGGACGGCCCTAGTGCCATGGAGACCCAGGGGACCACTCTTGTGGAGTGGGACCCAATTTTTGTATCTGAAAACTCGCTGGAACCAGCGGAGGAGACCCCAGCAGGTCCAGAACCTATCCCGTTGTCATTGTCTATTGACAACGCCTGTTCCAGTCTACGTCAAGTTCAACTAGCCTTCTTGCACGACAGCAAGGCTCTTGAAGAGGAGCGCCAAACCCTTAGGCGGTGGCGTAACCGGCTCTACTTCGAGACCAAGCTGGCGCAGTCGAGGCTAGCAGATGACAAAGAGTGGATCAAGTGGGAGAAGGTCCGCCTGGAATACTGGGGCAAATTATTGTATTACAGGGAGAGTATGACTCGCACCCTCGATGCTCAATCCCGGGCCATTTATGAGCAGACCAAAGCAGCTAACAGTGCGGCCGATGAACGCCAACAAAGGCTTGAGGCCATTAACACTACTCTCATCAAGCGCCAGGAGGCACTTGAGGAGAGGGAGAAACGGCTCGAAGATGAAGAGCAGAAACTCCTAGAGCTGCGGGATGACGTCTTGAGGAGGGAGGAGGAGCTCACCGAAAAGGTGGCTCTGGCTGACAAAGGCCTCGAAGAGCGCACCAAGAAATTGGAAGAGCGCTGCGCTGAGGAGGAGGAGAAGGCCTGGGTGCAAGGGCAGGAACTCTACGAGCAAGAGTGTGCCATCGCTGCCAGGGAGAAGAAAGTAAGGGGCAGGGAGAAGGATCTGGTTGACCACCAGAACAAGATCCACCTCCGGGAGGAGGAGCTCGGAAAACTCGAGAAGCGAGTTGCTGAAAAGATTCAGCAAAACGCCAAAGAAGTTGAGCGCCTCGCTCGCGAGAATTCTGAACTGGTGGCGGCCAAAAGATCCTTGGAAGAACTGAAGGGCTTGAGGGCTGTGGACTCCCTACAGATTTGGGAGTTCCTAGGCAAGGCCAACGACGCGCTGACACCGATGGGCTTCAGTCCCGTGCGTCCGGATGATCCGGAACCGGAGCCGGACCTGGTGTTGCAAGCGCTGAGCTCGGTGGGTAGCAAACTCTCCAAGGTGGGCGATGTCATCGCGGACCAGTTGGAGGTTGAGGGGCAATCCCTGGCGAAGAACGTCGCAGAGTATGTGCTGACGTGCTACACCAGCCGGAATCCCCAATTCCCTCTCGACCCGGTGCTTGAAGGTCCCGTCGAAGGAGAAGGCGAAGCCACCCGAGCCAACGTGTCGGAGGTCGCTCAGAAGGTCGCCCAGTTCTTCCATAGGGTCTAGGACCATCTCTGTAGCTCCCACTTGTATTCTCTCTTCTTCTTCCTCAATTTTGTAATCCCTTGTCTCCAGATGAATGAAATTCCCAAATTTTTGTGAATTTCACTTTTTGTCTTCAACACTTTTGTCTTCACTTGGCCCCCTGGTAGATGTACACAATTTGATTATGAACATGTACCAAGAGGATACTGTGTTTTGTTGAAGACTCATTTGCTTCGAACTTGTAGAGTGTAGGTCCGAAGTCTTCGATAGTGAAGGCCCCCTGAGGTTGCCGGAGCTTAGAAGCTCCTGCGTTGACTATCATCGGAGCTTAGTAGCTCCGGAATAGTCCCTATAAACGCGTAGAGCATCGATAGTTATCCCTCCGGGGTGTCAGAGCTTAGTAGCTCCGGCAGTGACCTTTGCCAACGCGTAGCTTGTCGGCAGCAGACTCCGCTTGTGGGGTCTTCTCGCCATCTTTTATTTTACGTCGACGGCTGGCCCCCCTAGCTTTACCTGAGCTTGATTGCTTCGGTGATGCTCGTTTTCAATGTTTAACATCGATTACAAGCCACCTAGGGGGAGTCAGAACTTTGTTAGCTCTGACTTTTCTCCATCAACGTGAATTATTTATTTTTCCTGCACACTGAAGCCAAGAAAAATAGTAAAATTTGCTCCTTTCCTATAACTTCGTCGCGGCTTACGATTCCCAAGAAAATTTTAGGTCAAACATGATTCTGAATACAATCGAATGTGTTGCCTTCTTCCTTCCAGATCCAATTGTACTTGGACCCGCCTTACTTCCGCCTGCCGGGGTGTAGGTAGAGTGGCGTACTTAGGGTGCTTGACCAGGCTAAGTCGATAGCACACTCCGGCCCTAGATTGGCTTGGCGGCATTCAGGCGAGTGGGCCATGAACAATATTTGGATCCAAAAGAATTGACAATACAGCTCGAATTGTATATGAACCAGTCGAACTCAAATTTCTTAAGAATTGCACGTCTTTGTTATAGACAAGAAAGAGAAAAATAAAAAATGTTGAGCCTGTACAAAATAAATGCATGTGGAGTCTTCTTCACATAAAGATGTCCTTCATTATAGGTCCGGGGTACAGGGGAAACAAGTACACTCTTAGGGTACGGAACCAGGCTAAGCGTGTTTAATTTCTCGTTTGACCCAGGGTAGCTAGCCACACTTTTAGTCCTGAGACTGTGACAAGTGTTGCATGAACTTTGCGGACCTTCCGGGAAAGGTCCGGCTGTTCTCCCGGAGGAACTACCCGACTCTATACAATGACTCTATAACATACACCTCAAGTTACTACAGACTCACCTCCGTGATATTAAGTGTAGAACTTACGGAGGTGCTCAATATTCTAAGGATTTGGGAGAGGTGTCCCATCCTCGGTAGCCAAGCGAACGCTTCCGGGACGGGATACTTTAATCACTCGGAAGGGTCCCTCCCAGCTGGAGGAGATTTTGTTTAACCCTTCTTTGGATTGTATTCTCCGTAGCACCAGATCGCCTTCCTCGAGTTGTCGGTTGTGTACATGCCGCTGATGATAGCGCTGAAGGGCTTGGCGGTATCGGGCATTCCGAACAGCTGCTTGGCACCTTCCCTCCTCAATGAGGTCTAGGTCTTCACGCCGGAGCTGGTCCTGCGTGGCTTCGTCGAAGGTCCGGACCCGGAGTGACCCCAAGGTGATTTTCGGAGGAAGGATTGCTTCAGCTCCATACACCAGGAAGAAGGGTGTTTCTCCAGTTGACAGGTTTGGAGTTGTCCTGTTGGCCCATAAATTGGGTGGAAGCTCTTCAATCCAGTTGGCTCCATGTTTTTTCAAGCGCTCATAGGTGCGCGTTTTGAGTCCTTTAAGGATTTCAGCATTTGCTCTCTCGGCTTGCCCATTGCTTGCTGGGTGAGCTACGGAGGCGTAGCAAACTTGAATGCCGAGGTCTTCGCAATATCCTTGAAATGCAGAGCTTGTGAATTGCGTCCCATTATCAGTGATGATTTTGTTTGGGACTCCAAATCTGCATACAATGGACTGCAAAAAGTTGATAGCAGATTGCTTGTTGATTGTCACAATTGGAGTTGCTTCCGGCCACTTGGTGAACTTGTCAATGGCAACGTACAGGAACTTGTAACCTCCGACGACTCTTGGGAAAGGTCCCGAGATGTCCATCCCCCACACAGCGAAGGGCCATTTAGGAGGTATTATTTGTAGGGGCTGAGCCGGTGTGTGAATTTGCTTTGCATGAAATTGACATGCTTCGCATTTCTTCACCAGCTCAGTTGCATCCTGGAGTGCTGTAGGCCAGTAGAAGCCATGCCGAAAGGCTTTACCAACCAGCGTGCGGGAAGACGCGTGGTTCCCACACTCGCCTCCATGGATTTCTGCAAGGAGCTCGCAGCCTTCTTCCCTTGTGATGCACCGCATTAGGATGCCATTGGCACCGCGCCGGTAGAGATCCCCTTCTACCAACGTGTATCTTTTAGCCAATCTGACTACCCGGTCAGCGGATACATCATCGTCAGGAAGGATGTTGTCTTTCAAGTAGTTACGGATCTCCGAGATCCATGCATCGGAACTAACTTGAGCATTTGAGTCTTGCATGCTGGGTTGCTCGGAGCTTCCGGCAGCACCTACGACCCTTGATGGCAGCCATGGTAACGGGGCCATCGGGACCGTCAGCTTCGGGATGCTGATCTCGCCCCCTTCGCTCAGTTCGGCAGGCTGAGCTGTGGGTTTTGACAACCTCCGAACAAAAGTTCCGTCAGGAGCCGGAGCTCCGGTTGACGCTTTCGTCGAGAGTTCGTCGGCTTCAGCGTTGTGGGCACGCTGGACATGGTGGAGATCTAGGACTTCAAAGTCCTTCTGAAGCCTCTGGACTTCAAGGAGGTAAGCAGCTAGCTAGAGATTGTTGCAGGAGCATTCACCCTTCACTTGCTTAATGATGAGCTGTGAATCTCCCTTGACCAGCAGTTGCTTGACACTGTATGACAGTTCCACCCTTAGTCCGTAAATGAGTGCTTCATATTCCGCCATGTTGTTGGTCGCCTTGAAGTCGAGGTGTACCATGTATTTTACCTTCTCTCCGGTTGGTGCGAGGAGAAGGATTCCAGCTCCGGCCCCCTGCTTTTGCATGGAGCCGTCAAAGTACAGGGTCCAGTGAGGTTCGGTGAAGACCGGAGCCTTGTGTTCCGGCTTCTGCTCGCTGGGGCCCCCAGGGTTTGATGGAGAGGGAGTCCATTCCGCCACGAAATTCGCCAATGCTTGACTCTTGATTGCTTGCCTTGAAATGAATTCGAGATCGAATTCAGCCAATTCTGCTGCCCACTTTGCTATATTCCTAGTTGAATTGGGATTATGCAAGATTGCTCGAAGTGGGTAAGCAGTCACCACTGAGATCTTGTGAGCTTGAAAATAATGGCGAAGCTTCCTGGAGGCAATAAGAACTGCATAGAGCAGCTTATGCACCTCTAGGTATCGAGTCTTGGCGTCATGAAGTACTTCACTAATGAAGTACACTGGGCGCTGGATGGTCCGGACCCTCCTGGATGGGCCCGGAGCTTCCTCTTCATTGATCCGGATCCTCCCGGAGGGGTCCAAATTTTCTTCGGGACTTCTGGGTCCTTGTTGGAGGAACCCAGAGCTTCTTCAGAAGCGACCTGGACCCTCCCGGAGGGGTCTGGGTCTTCTGAAGTAACTTCTTGCGGATTCAAGTCTGGGAGCTGGGACCCAGACAAGATTTCAGGAACCTCTGGACCCTCCTGAAGGGGTCCGGACTCCTGAGTATGGGATGGTTCTGGTCTCTCTGCAACCAGGACCATACTGACGACTTCGTTAGTGGATGAAATGTAAAGCAACAAAGGCTCACCAGGGTTCGGAGCTACCAGAATTGGTAGGGTGGTGAGGAGCTGTTTTAGCTCCTGGAACGCCTTTTCTGCTTCTTCAGACCATTGGAATGGTCCGGACTTCCTTAATAACTTGAAGAAGGGGAGTGCCCGTTCCTCCAGTCTTGAAATGAACCGGCTGAGGGCTACTAGACATCCAGTTAGCTTTTGGACATCTTTGATGCGGGCTGGTGGCCGCATGTCTTCAATGGCTTTGATCTTCGCCGGATTAGCTTCTATGCCCCGGTGACTTACCAGGAAACCAAGAAGTTTTCCGGAGCTAACCCCGAAGACACACTTGTCTGGATTTAGCTTTGTGCGGGTGGCCCGCAACTTGTCGAAGACAGCCTGCAAGGTGTCAAGGAGTGACTCCTTGTTCTTGACCTTGACCACGATGTCGTCGACATACACTTCCACTATGTCTCTAATGAGTTCTTCAAATGTTTTGTACATAGCTCGTACAAAGGTTGAAGCTGCATACTTGAGACCAAATGGCATGGCTGTATAGCAGTACAATCCATCTACTGTGATGAAAGAGGTATGCTCTTCATCTTCCCTAGACATTCTGTTTTGATGATACCCAGAATATGCGTCTAGGAAACACAGTAATTCACACCCGGGGGTGGAATCCACTATCTGATCTATTCTAGGTAATGGGAATGGATCTTTTGGACATGCCTTATTTAGTGTTGTGTAGTCGATACACATCCGAAGCTTCCCGCCAGCCTTGGGCACAACGACTGGGTTTGCCAGCCATTTTGGATGGAAGACTTCTCGGATGAATCCAGCTTCGAGCAACTTCTTCACTTCTTGTCAGATGAAGTTTTGTCGCTCTACGGATTGCTTCCGAGGCTTCTGATGCACAGGCCGGGCGTCGGGGTAGATCTTCAGATTGTGCTCAATCACTTCCCTGGGAATCCCAGGCATTTGTGACGGTTGCCAGGCAAACACGTCGACATTAGACCGGAGGAAAGTGATGAGCACGAGTTCCTATTTGTCGTTCAATCCCCCCGATATGCGGGTGGTCTGAGCGGCATCGGAACTGATTTGGACGACTTTGACGGGAATGTCGGTGTTGCCGCTTAGCTGCACACGAGGTGCAGAAGTCGAGCCTCGCTGACGAATGCTCGGGGGTTTTGGATCTTGCTCCTGCCTGGAGTCCTCCTCTTGCGCCGTAGTAAGTGCATGGAGTTCTTCCAGATCAGTTACCCCGACAGTACGATCTCCGCAAATCTGGAGAACGCCTACTGGTGTTGGCATCTTTAACACCAGGTAACCATAATGAGCAGCCGCCATGAATTTGTACAAGGCAGGCCTACCCAAGATGGCATTGAAGGGTAAGTTGATCTGAGCAACGTCAAAGACCAACTTCTCGGTGCGATACTTCTCCCGGGTCCCGAAGGTAACGGGGAGGGTAATAGCTCCGAGTGGGGTAATGGCTCCCGGACCTACTCCGGAGAAAGGTCGGGAGGGGTGGAGATTCGAAGGTCGGAGCTGAAGCTTGGTAAAAGCTTCGAATCTTACGAGGTTGAGCCCCGAGCCTCCGTCTATCATAACATGGTGGAGTTGGATGTTATTGATGGTAGGAGATACCATCAAAGGTAGCTGACCTGCTCCAACCATGCTTCGAGGGCAGTCCAAAGCGTCAAAAGTGATGGTTGTGTCCATCCACTTCCGATGAGGCTCCGCCCTGGCTGTAGGAGCTACAGCAGCCATGTCCCGACGCATAGTCTTGATGACGCGGCGGGAGGTGATGTCCGATGATCCACCAAAAATGGTGTTCATGGTCTTCCGACGCTCGTTGTCAGAGACGTCAGAATCGTCGTCGACGGAGGTGTAGACGGCTTTCAGGACCTTTTTGAATCCTGAAAACCTAACTCCTCTTCAGCCGGAGCCTCGTCAACTTTTTGTTTTCCTTCCCTCTGTCGGAAAGGAGCTTCTTCCCGGCGCTTGTTGTAGCGCTCGGCAAGGTTTTGGACCTCCCGGCAGTCTTCCAAATTGTGGCTGTCCGTTTTATGAATTGGACACCACACCTTGGGTTTGCCACCGTCTTCAGAAGATGGTCGAGGTCGCTTCTCGGGGCGAGGCCCCCGGCCTCCCGGAGCTGCAGCAGCTGCAGTATTGGATGCATCGGCCGACGGCTTCTTCTTGCTGTTGGTCTTTTTCTTCTTCTTGCCACTCCCGGAGGTAGCGGCTTCTCCTTTGGAGGATTTCTTGTGATCCTCCGAAGTTGGTTTGGAGTGCATTTCACGCCCCTCCGCTGCTCTGGCACATTTGTCAGCCAAGCTGAAGAGTTCCGTGACACTGGTAATCTCTTTGATCGCCAGTTTTTCCTGCATCTTCTTATCCTGCACTCCCTGTCTAAATGACATGATGACAGAGGCGCTAGAGATAGAAGGGGTAGTGTTTCGTACCTGAGAGAATCTCTGGATGAATGATCGCAGGGATTCTCCTCCTTTTTGCACAACTGTAAAAAGGTCCAGTTCGGTGCCTGGTCGGGTGTAAGAACTCCCAGCGGTGAACTGCCGGCATAACTCCTCCCAACTGCTGATGGAGTTGGGTGGAAGGCTCATAAACCAGGACCTGGCGGTCCCAGTTAAAGCCACTGGGAAATAATTTGCCATTACAGCCTCATTTCCTCCAGCTGCCAAGATATCAGTGGAGTAAATCTGAAGAAATTCGACAGGATTAATGGTCCTGTCGAACTTCTCCAGCAGGTGAGACCGGAACTTCTGTGGCCACTTGACCATACGCAGATGCATGGCCAGGGCTGAACAGCCTCCTCCTACTCCTTCAGGAGCAGGAATGTCTTGAGCTTCTCGTCTTTCACGAGCACGCTCAATATGGACTCGGCCGTCTTGTTGGCGATATCGGCGATCAAGCTCCGCTCGGAGGTCATGAGTTGAAAGCCTTGATACCGTGTGAGTGCGTCGTTCCCCGGAGGGCAACGACATCACCTGCTGTGATGCAACACGTCTCCTGTTGTTGGAAACATGCGGACCAAGTCTGCTAGACAAGGTCCGTCGCTGCAACGGGGCCCGTCCTGAAGGAGGAGGACCCTGGTTGCTGATGCGGCCGGCTGCTGCTGCAACCAAGTGTTCCACATCGGCCCTCCACTGCTCCATTGCATCCCGGGATGCGTCCGGAGGTGGTGGGCGCTAAAGAAGAGCACGTGCTGCATGAAGCGCGTGTTCCGGGTTGTCAAGATTCGCTGACGCAGTGATTGACGCCGGTGCACCATCGCGTTGCCCAGCTTGATTTGCTGGTGGAGGCGGCGGTGATGGAAGTGTGACTCCTGCTAGAACTGTGGTTCCTGCTGGTGGCTGCATATTGGAGGGATTACCCCCAACAGCTTGAATGGCGGGATGACCATTGGATGATCCAGCAGCTGAGTTCACCATTGTTGAAATCTCAGTCGCTCCCCTACCTGGCGCGCCAACTGTCAGTGGTTTTGATCCGGCAGATCTCCCGACACTACTAAAGTGTTAGAGGAATTTGAGGTTCGGTATGGGCGCGCGGAGATTCAAGAAGGTGAGATGTCGAGTGACACAAGGGACACCAAGATTTACGTGGTTCGGGCCGCCTGAGCGTAATACCCTACTCCACGGGGTGTGTTGATGTTGTATTGGATGTATGAGCTCAACGTGAGTTGAGAGTGTAGAGTGAGTGCGTCTCTCGAGAGTGTCCTATGTATCATCGGCCTGTCCTTTTATAGTTCTAGGGCAGGCCGTTACAAGTTAGCCTGGCCCGACATGTGGCCCCGGCGGTTACTGATATTGATACACATTCAACACGTTTAATTGCCCTTAATGACCGAGTTATGGGCTTTGACAGCACCGTTACTGGTAATTAAGGTCGTCCGATCATGTGTCATTAATATAGTATTAATGACACTTGATCGAGTCTTGAAGTCCTTGATTCCCCTTTGAAGATCCGGAGCCGTTGTGGAGTCTTCCGGAGGTTAGAGGCTGAAGATCTGACGGTTGGACACGTGGCAGCGCCGGAGCTCACTGTAGGGAACAGATAGGTCCGGTGTTACCCGACACGTGTCAGTTCTGGAGCTTCCCTCGGTCTGAGGTTAGGTCCGGGGGTGCCATTTCGGTACATAGTCCGGAGCTTCCCCCTTGTGGGCGGTAGCTCCGGTTTGATAGTACACGTGGCGACCCTGGGACTAACCATGTTGGAGAAGCGGGTCCGGTTATGTCTAACATGTGGGCCTCTGAAGGTCTTCAAATCAAGTAGATGACTTCCCCTTGAGATCTTTGCAATCCCAAGGAGTATATGGTACCCAGGGTACCGACATAGACTATCAGATAATGCATATCTACTATAGTCATAAGAATGAGTGGTATGCATGGATTAAGTTCACGTCTGCTCTTAAGGTCAAAGGTGATAAGTATAGGAATCAAACAAAGATCGATCGAATAAAACCGGTTCCATATACTTCTGTTGTCAGAAGTTTTTAAGTTTGCTCAATTAATGATACAGCCTGACATAGTTTAAGTAACCGGGATATTTTGGCATAAGTAAATTTAATCCAGATATAGATCATTGATTTAGAAATAAGAAAAGTTTTAAAGTTCTATAAGTGACTCAGGCCTCATGATAAGATGAGTAAGAATTAATGTCATTTAGTTTTAGTAAGATTCAGTTTTACGAGATGTGTAGCAAAATCTACAATCAATTGCTAACACTCGTATTTTGGAGTTTTATTGTGAAAAAGCTCCAATCGAGCAGTCACTACATTATAAGTGATGTATACCGAATGTTCTTTAAGTATGAGGTTGTCGAGCATACACTAGAATTATTTTACCTGGTTTAAAAGTGGTCGACAGCATCAAACCACTTAAGTTGTTTTTATATCAAGTGCAACAAGTCAAGTGTGTCACCAAACACGTTGATATTAGGTTGCAAACGATAAAATCCAAGATCATACTATTGTTTTGAGCAAATCAGTGACAAGCGATTGCTTGCGGTACCGTTTTACAAAAGGTCTTCTACCCAAGTGTTCAGTGAACACAAAGTCAGACATGGGTTTAAGGAAGAGCCTATGATCAACTGGATACTAAGGGGGCATTAAGAATAAGGTTACTTCTAAATGTGAGATGTGTTGTGGTCGTTCGAGTCAAGTAGCACGTAACTGGCTATTCTTGATGTGACGTGCTCTATATGTCAAATATGAAGAAGCTAACACTAAGCTCAGAATTAAGCTCAGAGTTAAGTAAATATTAGTTTTATGAATAAGTAATTAAGTCAATCTTGATTCATGGAGATAAGGGGGAGAATGTTGGAGTTGATCTCCTATGGAACCGGTCCTATGACCGGTTCAACTTTCTCCCAACGCACTGATTGCGGGCGTCTCTCACTTCCACGTGGTGGGCCCCCCTTTCGTGTTGTGCCAACTATAAAAGAGGAGGTTAAGGCATAACTAACAGAAGTTAGTTGCTCTTAATCACCACTCCACCTGAGGTTAGATCATAATGGCACAAAAACGAAGGGAAGAGCTTCACCGTCATCCTCACTGTGGATCTGCAGCGCTGGGGCCTCTTCTCATCATCGGTCTTCTCTGCAACGCAGGTTTGTCTACAATCCACAACTCCCTTCTTCTTGATTAGTTGATTAGCACTGTGAACTCTTGTCCCTTGATTTGCCTAAAATCCCGGTAGTTAGACCACTAGGGATGATTAGCAAATACAACACAAACAGGTTGAAGCTCCATGCAGCGCGTCAATATTCTCCTAATTAAGCACTTTGCTTGCTGGTCCCACCGCTACCAGATGCATGCATGCATGCATGGTCAAAAAGTGTTGGATCTAATCTTGTTGTTTACTTATTCTAGTGTTGTCTTGAGTAGTGGTGAGTGAGACGTGTCGTAGTGTCATGACACCTCGGCATGTTGCCTGCCATGCATGCAGGAGGTGTTGTGCAGCTGAGTACGAGTACACGGCAACGACCAAGCAGCAGCAGCGAAGGAACGGGTCAGCACGCGTAACTTGCTGCACGCAGATGAACGTGTGACGTTTCTTGAAGAGTACGAGTCAGTTGGAGGTCGAGTTATGTGTACGTGCATGTACGTGAGCCATGACCTGTTCGGCGGTGCATGCAAGGAGAATCGCTGGTCAAGCGGATCAAAGTTTGTTGCGGCCAAACTGTTGCGAGGAGTGCGTGCAGCAGGATGCAAGTGATTGTGAGCTAGGTCCGGTCATGCATGGAGTGCATGCTTGAATGGCCACTAGCTGTTTTCAGCTATAAATACTCTTGTACTGCTTCATTAGAGAGCTGGTGAGTGGACGTGAGTGATGATGGTAATTGGTACAGTGTGAGACTGTAGTGTTGTGCGTGTGGTGCAGGCGCAATAGTGTGAGTGTGCAGAGTCTGTGTTGCGCCTAGTGGTGTGCGTGCAGTGCTGAAGTGAGTGCTCGTGTGAGAGCCCAAATGAAGGTGCTCGTGTGCGCAGTGTGAGTGAAGGATAGCACAGCAGGAGTGTGTTGTGAGGCAGGTGATTCTTGTGTGTATCAAGTGGTGTACAGCTGCCGTCGAAGTACTGGTGTGTGACCAGCAGTGTTCAGTGCCGAGTGTAGTGCTGTTGTAAGCCAAGTAACGGCTGGGAATCAAAGTGTTCATTGTTTTTAGTGCTTCCAATTTTTTCGTGTTAAAGGTGAGTGTTCTTGTGTCAAGAGTGCTGGGCCAACAAAAATTGTCCTACTGGGTTTCGCTTCAAAAAGTTGCCTACTTCTTTCTTGAACGCCGCATCTTTCACCCAGCGCCACCACATTTTGGTTCAGACGACTCCATGCCTACTTCTTCAGGCCAGGCGACAATCTTCACTAACATCTGCAGATGTTAGTGAGCGAGGGATAAGACGGCGAACTGAGAATGCCAATGCGAAGGCAGCGTGCTTCCAAGCAGCAAGCAGGCAAAAGCTTCGCGGCGGACAGCTTGCTCGACAGGAAAAGCTGGGAAGGCTACGAAACAAGAGAACTCGGATCCGTTACATGTTACATGGCCTCTTGATTTGACAGTCAAAAGGCAGCTCAGAGCACACACACACCACTAAAGTGCATGATTATGAAAATGCGCTTGGGCGATAGCCGATGAAGAACATACTTAGTTGATCGTGGGGTGGGGGTTTCAAAAACTTATCGCTTCGTAGTTCAAAAATAAACTACAAAGAGACAATTATTTTAAGAACGAAGGGCATATGATACAGTATCTCCTGCACTTTCAGCTGGCTGGCTATACTTTGTTGTCTGTTCATGCAGCAAGCAGCACTTGCAGTTGCAGGGTATGATACTCAAGGGAACCGAGCTATTCGCCTGGGGAAAGAAGTCAAAGGACTAGTCAGAACAACGAACCTTTTGGACCCCATGGACGTTCAGTACGTACTTTGCCCGTTTAAAAAAACTTGTTTTGTAATTCCTTTTTGACCTACAAAAGCTACAAGTTTCTTGGGACGAAGGAGTATTAGACACTAGTGCTAACTGTTATGAATAATGCTCTTGTATTATTATGAGGGCAAAAGCCCAAATATATAAAGATACAGGAAAGGTACAATATGCAAAGAACCTCTTATACAAGGGGGAAACTACAAAAGGGAATATACTCTTAACACCCCCCTCAAACTCAATGCGAGTCACGAACACTGAGTTTGGAGAGGTAAAAACTATGCTGAGCTCTAGTTTGTGCATTCGTGAAGAAATTCGCCAATTGAAGCTTTGAAGGCACATACTAAAGATGAACAACACCATCCTGTACCTGTGCTCGTGTATAAGAAGCATCAACACTAATATGCTTGGTAAGCTCATGCTTGACCGGATCACGAGCAATACTTATAGCACCTGTTCTGTCAGACAAAAGAGGAGTCGGCATACCAACATAAACACCAAAGTCCTCAAGCAACTACCGCAACCAAGTAACCTCTGCACTCACAAGATCCATAGCACGCAACTCAGCCTCTGCACTCGAACAAGAAACTGCTATATGCTTTTTCGTCTTCCAAGCAATGAGGGAACCACCAAGAAAAACACAATAGGTAGAAAGAGACCGACGATCGGAGGGATCACTAGCCCAAGTAGCATCAGAATATGGTTTGAGCTGTAAAGAGTTAGAGCATGAAAATAACAGGCATCTAGAGATAGTCTCACGAAGATAACGCAAGACACGAAGCAAGTGACTATAGTGGACATGGGTGGGAGCCGAAACAAACTGGCTTAGAATGTGAACAGAGTACGAGACATCAAGACGAGTGACACCAAGATACACTAGACTCCCTACAATATGACGATGACGTGTAGGATCATCAAGAGACTCACCATCAGTGGCTTGAAGATGGACATTGAGTTCCATGGGAGTCTCAACAGTACGGTGATCAGTAAGAGAAGCCCGATCAAGAAGATTCTGAATGTACTTCTCCTGAGATAGATAAGTTCCCTCAGAGGAGGAGGAAACCTTAATCCCAAGAAATTAGCGAAGAGGACCAAGATCGAACATAAGAAACTGCTCACTGAGACGGGCCTTTTACAAAGGCTATGTACTCAGAATCATCTCTGGTGATGATCATGTCATCAACATAAAGAAGAAGAAGAGTGTGACTGCGAGACGAAGTGTGCACAAAAAGCGCGGGATCATGAGTACTGGCAGAGAAACAAGCAGCAGTGACCACAGATGCAAAACGCTAAAACAAAGCACGAGGAGCCTGCTTAAGGCCATAAAGAGAGCATCGAAGATGACAAATCATACCCTCAGGAACAGAATACCCAGGTGGTGGCTGCATATAAACCTCCTCACGCAGCTCACCATTAACAAAGGCATTCTTTACATCAAGCTGAGAGATAGACCAGTCACAAACAGAGGTCACAACAAGTAGAGTCCGAATAGTGGTCATGTGAGCAACAGGAGCAAAAGTCTCATCATAGTCACGACCATATTCGTGCTGGAAGCTACGAGCGACTAATCGAGCCTTATAGCGCTCAAGTGAACCATCAGAGCGGGTCTTAACCTTATAAACCCACTTACAGGTGATAGGATGAACATGTGGGGGACAGGGCACAAGTTCCCACGTGCCTGTGCGCTCTAGAGTAGCAATCTCCTCAGCCATCGCATGCTACCATTCCGGATGAGGAACAATATCATGATACGTAGCTGGCTCAGAAAGAACGACAACAGCAAAACTAGAAATAGAGTACCGATCAAGAGACTTACGAGAGCGATGACCACGTCCAAGAGGCTGCTCACGAGAAGAATCATCAGAAGAAGATGATTCCTCACGAGAAGAGGATGCCTCTGGAGAAGGTGGGTCATCAGACGAAGAGGATTCAACTGGATTTGATGGCTCACCAGAAGAAGGCACAACTCGTCGAGTGTAGATTAGTGTCACAGGAGGCTTCATAGTATAGTCAGGTACTATAGAAGAAGACTCCGAAGAAGACACTGTGGGACGCGACACCGAGTGTGAAGGAGGTATACTAGCAACGGGAGTATCTGGAAGGAATAGGAACGAAATCAAATCGACCAAAGATACAGGAGGAGTATCCAAAGAAGGACGAGGATAGAAAGGACGCATCTGAAAGTTGCCTAGGGGGGGGGGGTGAATAGGCTAATCGACTTGAAATGACTTAATAAAATGAGATCAGTACTCAGGGGGCGGACTAGTCCGGTCCAGGGGCGGACTAGTCCGGTTCACCTGCAGAGAAAGCCTAAAGAGAGTTTCTAACAAGTTTTAGTCCGATTCTTGTGATGCAAAGTATGTTAGAATGACTTAGTGAACCTTAACAAGTTATGAAGCAAGTGTGAGGCTAAGGATCACAATGAAACAAGAGTGATGAACAAAACCGGTAAAGCTAACCCTAGAAGCAATGTGCGATAAGTGAAAGCAAAGTACACAAGGGACACAAGGATTTTATCCCGAGGTTCGATCCCACAAAGGAATCTATGTCCCTGTTGAGGAGTCCACGAAGGATCGGGTTCAACAACCCTTCCCTCACCAAGTTTACCACAAGGGCCTAACTTGGTTCTCCACTATCACAAAGGGGTGAATACAAGATTCGTTGGGGCTTCTCACAATCTGAGGCTCCCACCACAAATACAATCACAAATCACAAAGATCAACTCAAGCCACAGATCACAAAGATTCACAAGTGCAAGAGATCAAACCGAGAGCCTAGAGCGGTGTTCTTCCTCTTCTTCACCTCACCAAACCCTAATCCACACAAGAATTAGTTTTGGAGGGAATGTAGGCAAGAAAGAGGCTTTTGGAGGCTCAAAGTTTGTTGTGGTGGAGCTAGGGTTTCAAAGTGCTCAAGGAATGGTTCAAATGAACCCAGGGGTCCTCTATTTATAGAGGTTCCCTGCCCATACTGCTGACTTCAGCAGATGGGCGGATTAGTGTGCCCTACGGCCCGGACTAGTCCGGCCTTTGGGACCACTGACGTCCCTGACAACTGTCGCACTGCGCGGCAATAGTCACACTACCCGCCAAACTTCAAATTCAAATGGTCACTTCAAAAACGGACTAGTTTGGCCCACACCGGACTAGTCCGATCTCACACAGAACCTTTTGTTCCGTGTGAAAACGGACTAGTCTGGAGACCACGGACTAGTACGGCCCCCAGGGAGACTAGTCCGGCCTGCCCAGACTTAGTTGCTGAACCTCCACTTCTCTCCATACCCAGACTAGTCCGGCCCCCAGGGCTGACTAGTCCGATCTCAGTCAGGACCTCTTGGTCCGGACTAAAATGGACAAGTCT
Organism: Tuctoria greenei; assembly: GCA_036927565.1. Classification (NCBI taxonomy): domain Eukaryota; kingdom Viridiplantae; phylum Streptophyta; class Magnoliopsida; order Poales; family Poaceae; genus Tuctoria; species Tuctoria greenei. The sequence goes on from JAYESD010000006.1 coordinate 189,213,042, forward strand.
GTGGTTTTGGGACTTAGTCCCCAAAACTCACTCCACAACTACCCGGACTAGTCTGTCTCACTACAGACTAGTCCAAACTCAGTCAGACCCTTCTGGTCCGGCTGAAAACGGACTTGGCCGGCCAGGAGCGGACTAGTCCGGCCACCTGCACGGACTAGTCCGGCCACTCATGCCAGACTACTTCCAACTCTCTTCTCTCATTGGGTTTTGATCTCTAAACCGCTTTGAACTCCCAACTTGATCTCAATGCACTTTACACACACATCCTCACACATATTTGGCTAGTCTACACTCGACACGCTAGAAACCCTAGTTTCTTCTTTTTGAGTCGACATAGCCATTTTCATCCTTTTCCTTTTTGAGGGTTTGTGTTTCCGCTTGAATCCACACCTTTGCTTAAGATCACTGAGCTCATTAGTTACTTAATTGTCGTCATCAATCATCCAAAACCCACGGGGATCATAGATGCACTTTCAATCTCCCCCTTTGTGGTGATTGATGACAACACATTAAGTCTTCACATATAAGAGTATAAATTTTGGTTTTCATAACGTGCGGGTGTATGAGTGACTCCCCCTCAATGAGTGCATCATAAAAGAGAGATTGAGGAAGTCCTTCATACACACACATGTTATGGTGGGGTGCCTACGTGTTATGCTCAACAATTTGTAACAAGACATAATAAATATGAATATGATTAAAAGATAGACATTCAAAGCATCATATTGATATTAAACATTCAAAACATAGTTTTGCACAAATTTAAACATTCGACATGACATAAATATTACAATAAGAAGTGTAACATGTCCAAGGATCCAAAATAAGGGCTACTCTCCCCACATTTAATTACTCTCCCCATCTTTTCTAACTCCCCCCCTTTGGAATCAAGACACCAAAAAGGACAAGAAGAAGGGAACAACGATCCCTATCCACTAGTCATCACCATCCTCACTATCGTTTGCCTCATCATCAGAGTCACTCTTTGTAGCCTCCGGGTCCTCGTGGTCCCGTCATCGTCGGAGACCCGTGCCAAGGAAGCCGCCCGGGAAGAGCTCCCATCCTCTTGGAGTTGGGTGAGCTCGTTGGCGGTGAAGTCGGGGAATGGAGTCATCTCCCCGTCGCTCACCTCCGGAGAGGACATGAGGACCTCCAGCTTGTCACACACCGCCTTGAGGTACTTCTCTTGGCGCTTGTGTGCCCATTGATTCCGGATCTCTTGCTTCTGGCAGGAGGTGAAGATAGCTTTGAAGCACTTGAAGAAAGCGCTCATCGACTGAGGTGGAGGCGGAGAGGGAGGTGACATGGGGTGAGGTGCTGGCACCGCCGAGTGAGAGGGAGGCTCCGCATTCTTCCGGCGCGGAGGAGGCGGCACTGCAGGTGGCGTCTGAGGATGGAGCGGGCGATGAGTCACATCCTTGACGAAGGTCAAGCTCGACACCTTCTCGATGAGATACATGATGTAGGGGGCATACCCGCAAGCACGGTTGGGGGTATGCGAGATGTTGAAAATGTCGTCGAAGATGTAATCGATGAGTTTGAACTTCTCCTCCCCATCAATAAGAAGTAGCGGGTGCCTCATATTGCCTTGGATCACCCCTGCATCACCGTCCTTTGGTGCTATCGTCCTCCTCAGGATCCTGTTCAGAATGCTATAGAATGGCTTGATATTGCGTGCATGCCCGACGTCATACTGAACATGACTGGGATACATGTAGGTCAGCTCGTCTCTGTCTACGGCCTTGAGGTTAGAGATAATGATCTCATGGTCCAAACGGGCCTCAAGTCCGAGAATCTTAGCAAACTCCTCAAAAGTAACTAAGAGCTGCTCGCCATGCGTCATCCAAATGATCTGTCTATCACCTGAAGTGGTGAAGTAGATGGTGGAGTAGAATTGCAGGATGACTTCAACATTCTAATTATATTTGAAGCCCATGATGACTTTGAGCTCATGGCGCTCAGCGGCTTCGATGACCGCATCAAAAGCAGAATATTGCTTTTGGGCCATGTACATCCAGTCTACCCATTGTGCTTCGATCACTGGCTTCTTCATGTTCTGGTAGACCAAACGGTAATAGTCACAGTGAAAGTCGCACGAAAACCTAGGGTTGGTGGTGCTTCTTTCATACTTGTAGACTTTGTCCGTCCGCAGTCTTCTTGCCTTCTCGGATCCTTTCCCATGGAAGACATTGGCGGCTATCTGACGCTGCCTGTTGGGGTTCCTCTCAGGAATGTGCACCTCCAAGGGGGCAATAGGTTTAGCCTGGCCCTTCTCCTTGATCACAGGTCTTGTGGCCCTCTTCGCCGGTATCTTCACAGTGGGCCTCCTTTTCTTGGGCTCTACTGGAATCGGAGCCTTGCCCTTCTTCGGATCTCTCTCGATCCGACGTTCGGCAATTTCTTCTTGGGCTTGCTCCTTGCCCCTTGCTTTCTCTCCCATGGTCACAAGTCTCTTCCTTTTGGAGACTTGTGCTGCTGCAGCCTGAGAATTGTGAGCTTCGTGCTCCTCTCGTTTCTTCTTGCGAAGTTCCTTGCGGGACTCCTCAATGGCATGGGCCATCGCTTCATCTTCGTTGTAGGTCGTAGCTGCAGCCCTAGCTTGTTGCTTCTTGGCTGCCTTTGCTTGCTCTTGCTGCTCGAGAAGTTTTTTGGCAGCCTCAACCTCAGCCTTTGCCCGTTCCTCGCCAAGGCGAAGCTGCTCCGCCTCCCACTCGGGGTCAGTGGGGGGAGAAGCGGATCGGCGAGGAGCTGCCATCGTTGCTGAAACAGGAGAAAAACAAGGGATAGAAGGTCAAGAAGGTGGAATAGTGCGAAAAAAATCACGAGAAACAACCAAAATTAGGGTTTGGTCCTGTGTACACCGGACTTGTCCGTCCCAGGGGCGGACTAGTCCGTCTGGCACCGGACTAGTCCGGTTTACACAGGTTGAACCCTAACTCTAACGGTTTTTCGAAAAATCGTTGAATCAAGTTGCAATACTCCTAGGCTATGATCACAAGGATGCTAGGAACAACTTTAATGAAGAGGAACCTATCAAAAACTTTATAGAATAAGAATGAGGCAAGTTTTTGAAAAGTGAGGAGTACCTCTTCAAATCTTGAGAAATCGACGGGATCGGGGGTTGATCGCGTCAGGAAAGGTTGGGAACGGTTTCCCACGCTTCCGGTGCTTCCAATGCACAGATTGGAAATGATCTTTGGTGAATGGAGTCGAAAATCACCCAAGGAGGGGAGTTGAGCGCGCATGGGAGAGAGAAAAGTGAGAGTGGAGAAGAGGAGGGGTCGACCGCCTCCTAGGGGGGTTTAAGTCCCCAAGGGTTGTACTAGTCCTGTGAAGGGGCCGAACTAGTCCGGTCTGCGGACCAGACCTAGACCAGTCCGGATCTGGACTAGTCCGGCCATAGGGCGGACTAGTCCAGTCCTGAGAGGTTGAAAAACATATATATTTGAGTTTTAGCCACTATAGTTGATCCTTTTGGACATATTGTCACAAAAAAGACCTTATGAATATGGCCAGTAAGCAATCAACAATCAAACTATGACCATGACTCACAAAGTTGATAGTTTTTCAAATATTTTGGAGAATATTTAGATAGAGATGAATTTCTCAAACACATGCGTTCTTTTGAATAAGATGTAAAGTAAACATTCAGATGTGCATGTTTTAAGCCACATTTCGAGAATCTAAGATATTGAGCTCACTCCTAATCTCAAAAAAGTGCTTCTCATCTAGAGGCTTGGTGAATATATCGGCTAGTTGGTTCTCGGTTCTCACATGGGAAATCATTATATCCCCTTTCAAGGAATGATCTCTCAAGAAGTGGTGTCTAATATCTATGTGCTTTGTCCTCAAATGCTCAACTGGATTGTGGGCTATTTTGATGGCGCTCTCATTGTCACATAGGAGAGGAATATGACGCAAGTTTATACCATAATCCCTTAGAGTTTGTCGCATCCAAAGAAGTTGTGCACAACAACTTCCGGTTGCTACATACTCCGCTTCGGCTGTGGAAAGAGCAATGGAGTTTTGTTTCTTAGAGGACCAAGACACTAAGGATATACCCAAGAATTGGCATGTCTCGTATGTGCTCTTTCTATCAACTTTACACCCCGCATAATCTGCATCGGAGTAGCCAATAAGGTTAAACTTGGATCCTTTGGGGTACCAAAGTCCTAGAGTAGGTGTGTGAACTAAATATCTAAGAATTCTCTTAACAGCGGTCATATGACACACCTTAGGTGCAGCTTGAAAGCGTGCACACATACACACACTAAGCATAATATCGGGTCTAGATGCACAAAGATATAACAAAGGACCAATCATGGAACGATATACCTTTTGGTCCACACTTGGACCATCTTCGTTGAGGTCTAAGTGTCCATTTGTTGCCATTGGAGTCTTGATGGGTTTGGCCTTGTCCATGTCAAACTTCTTTAATATGTCTTGAGTGTACTTTGTTTGACTTATGAACGTGCCCTCTTTGAGTTGCTTAACTTGAAAACCTAAAAAGAACTTCAACTCCCCCATCATGGACATCTCAAATCTCTCTGTCATTATCTTAGAAAACTCATCACAAAACACTTTATTAGTAGAACCAAATATAATGTCATCGACATATATTTGGCACACAAAGAGATCATCATTAAAGTGCTTTGTAAAGAGAGTGTAATCAGCTTTTCCTATCTTAAAACCATTTTGAATCAAAAAGTCTCTAAGGAACTTATACCAAGCTCTAGGAGCTTGTTTGAGGCCGTAGAGAGCCTTACGCAATTTGAAGACATGGTTCGGGAAGTCTTGATCTTCAAAGCCCGGTGGTTGCTCCACATAGACTTCCTCCTTGATTGGGCCATTTAGGAACACACTCTTGACGTCCATTTGGTAAAGCTTAAAATCATGGTGAGTAGCAAAGACAAGTAATATACGAATTGACTCTAGCCTAGCTACGGGAGGAAAGGTTTCATCAAAATCCAAACCTTTGACTTGTGAGTACCCCTTGTCCACGAGTCGTGCCTTGTTCCTTGTCACCACGCCGTGCTCATATTGCTTGTTGCGGAACACCTACTTGGTGCCCACAACATTTGCTTGTGGACGCTTGACAAGTTCCCAAACTTTGTTCCTCTCAAAGTTATTGAGCTCCTCTTGCATGGCCACTACCCAATTCGGGTCGCTTAATGCGTCTTCAACCTTATAGGGCTCCAAAGACAATACAAAGGAGTAATGTTCACAAAAGTTAGCAACACGAGAATCAGTGATTACCCCTTTTGTAATGTCTCCTAGAATGTTGTCAACAGGGTGATCCCGTTGAACACTTTGATGCACACGAGGATGTGGAGGTTGAACTCTTGAGTCATCATCATCCTCTTCTTCTTCTTGGTATCCCCCTTGATGTATGCTTCCCTCTTGACTTTTGTCTTCTTGATCATGTTGAGGGACTTGTCCATCTTCAACTTGATCGCGTGGGGGATGACTTGCATCATCTTGTTGTTGGCCACTTGAGCTTTGAGGTTGTTCTTGTGGTCGAACATCTCCAAGTGCCATCCTCCAAGTGCTTCTTGTGGAGAGTCTTCTTGATCTAGCACACTTTGATCAACTTGCTCCACTTGGGAGCCATTAGTTTCATCAAACACCACGTCGCGTGCTATTTCAACAATCCTGGGGGGTAGGGATGAAAATGGTACAGTAAATTCCCGTACCGTCCGATGCCATTTTCGAAAATTTCCGACGCAATTATCATTTTTGACAATTTCCAAAATTTTCGATCTGATTACCGTTTTTATCGGACATTGAAATTTGGTAAACGGAACGGAAACGATTTTTGCTGATTTCCGACCGAATTGTCAGAATACCGTATTTTAATGGAAAATTTCCGAACAATAACCGAATAATTTCCGAATAGTAGGTTGGTTCTAATGGAATAACATATGTAATAAGCTCAATTTCTTAATTTTTTTATTCGAACACTGGTTTGTATAAGAAGTTAACTTTAATTACATACAGATATTTATTTACTTTAAAATATGTTTCTAAAGTGATTTCGTTTCATATTAAAAAATTTTTATAAAATGAAAGTAAAAGTTCTTGTATCATATTTTGTACTTAAGTTGTTGATGTTATAGATGAATAATATTTTGGTGTGTTGATTCTGAATAAATTTAAAACCGTTCCGATGTCGACATACTTTCGACCCGATGTACCCGTTTTTGATATTTCCGAAATTTTCGACACCGTAACCGTTTCCGGTAATATCGTTTCCGATTCCGTTTTCGGAAATTTTATATGAAAATGAAAACGATTTCACTATTCTTCTGTCCGTTTCCGACCGTTTTCATCCCTACTGGGGGATTTGTTGAAGACACGGTAGGCGTGGGTGTTTGAATCATAACCAAGCAAGAAACCTTCGTCAGACTTTGAAGCAAACTTCGAAGTCGTAGGCTTCTTGTTGAGAATATAGCACTTGCTCCCAAAAACACGAAAGTAAGAGACATTGAGTTTCTTACCAACTAGAAGCTCGTAGGGGGTCTTCTTGAGGAGGCGGTGGAGGTACAATCGGTTGACGGTGTGGCAAGCGGTGTTAACCGCCTCCGCCAAAAACCGGTCCGATGTCTTGTACTCATCAAGCATCGTCCTTGACATCTCAATGAGTGTTCTATTCTTCCGTTCTGCCACCCCATTTTGTTGAGGGGAGTATGGGGCTGAGAATTCATGCTTGATGCCCTCCTCATCCAAGAATTCTTCCACTTGAGTATTCTTGAACTTGGTGTCGTTGTCACTTCTTATAGCCTTGATTCTTGAGGCGAACTCTTTTTGAGATCTCCTCAAGAACCTCTTGAGGACACAGTGAGTTTCACCCTTATCATGCAAGAAAAATACCCAAGTGAAACGAGAAAAATCATTAACAATAACAAGACCATATTTGTCACCGCCAATGCTAATGTAGGTTATTGGCCCGAAAAGGTCCATGTGTAGTAGTTCCAAAGGTCTTGTCATCGTCATGATGTTCTTGGAGGGGTGTTGAGCTCCCACTTGCTTCCCCGCTTGGCAAGCACTACATGGCCTATCCTTTTCAAGGACAACATTCTTCAAACCATGGATGTCCTCGCCCTTAAGAAGCTTTTGTAAGATCCTCATCCCAACATGTGCTAGCCGTCTATGCCAAAGCCATCCCATGTTGGTTTTCACCATTAATCATGTGTCAAGTTGAGATTTATCCGAGGCAAAATCCACAAGATAAAGCTTTCCCTTGAGGACACCCTTAAAAGCGATTGAGTTATCACTTCTGCTAAGGACGCTCACACCCTCATTAGTAAAAACACAATTATAACCCTTGTCACATAGTTGTGATATGGACAAAAGGTTATAGTCTAGAGAATCGATATGCAAAACGTGAGAAAGAGTGTGTTGGGGAGAAATAACAATTTTACCGGAGCCAAGGATTTTCCCTCGGCTATTGTCCCCAAAGAGGATCCCTTCATTTGGATCATCATGTTGCTCATACTCCACGAACATTCTCCTCTCTCCAGTCATGTGGTTGGTGCATCCACTATCGAGCACCCATTTGGATCCACCGGAGGAGTATGCCTACAAAATAAGATTATGTCTTCCTTTTAGGTACCCAAGCGAAGTTGGGTCCTTTGACGTTAGTAGTGAGACACTTGGGAACCCACACACAAGGCTTGGGGCTCTTGCGGAGTGGCCCAACATATCTGGCATAAACTTTGCCATACTTGTTCCTCATTAAAACATAAGATGCATCAAAATCATGAAAGAGAGGATGCGGTTCAGATTTAGGCATATTAGTGCTAGTTGAAGTATTCTTCCCAATTTTAGTTGGGGATGAGCTTCCTTTGACAAAGACAATCAAGTCTTTGCCATATTTGGAGGTTTTAGCATTTCGCTTTCCACCTCTAGTATAATCAAGACCATCCTTGACATTGGGAGGTCTTGTGTTGGTGTATGCACTTCGTGCATACGCCACCTTCTCTTTGTCAAAGATGCCACCCTTAGGTGCTTGTTTGCCTTGAGTCAACTTAAGCTCATCCTTTAATTTAAGGATCAAGTTAGAACATTTACAAGTAGAGATTGCTTCGGAGCAACCTTTGAGGAGGATGAGCTTTTGGAGGAAGGGGCTACATTGGTCTTGAGGGACTCAACTTGAGTCTCAAGGATCTTGTTAACTTTTGCCGAGTTGCCAAGTTTGTCCTTGAGCTCAATGGTTGTCTCCTCAAGACTTGAGCATGTTTTCTTGCTTAGAGCAAGTTCACGCTCTAATGCCTTGCTCTTCTCTCTCTCAAGCTCAAGGAGCTCAATGAGCTATTTACATCTCTCTTTTTCGTGGATAAGCATGTCCTCTTGCCTATCTATGAGCTCCTCCTTTTCAAAGATTTCATCCAAGAGTAATTTCATTCTATGCAAAGTGCTCTTACTTATGTCCTTAAGCATATGTTCGTTTTGAGTAGCGCTATCAAAATCATCATGGGAGGATATAGAAGAGGATGAGTTTGAAGTAACCTTTCTCCTTCCTTGTTTTGCCATGAGGCAAGTTTGCTTATGGTCGTAGAGGTTGGGAAAAAGCTTGCTTCCCTTGGAGCTCCTCCCGATGGCTATGGTTTCCATCTTCTCCTCGTCTTCGGACGAGGAGGACTCATCATTAGAGTCCCATTCCTTGCCTAAGTGAGCATGACCGGAGGACCTCTTCTTCACCTGCGGCTTGCCCTCCTCCTTCTTCTTGCCCTCTTCATGTGGGCAATCTACAATGAAGTGCCCGTACTCGTCACAATTGTAGCAAGCCCTCTTGGTTTTGGGCCTTGCCTTTTCTTTGCCCTTGCTCTCATGCTTGTATCCTCCTTTTCTTCTTCTCATCATTCTCTTGAAGTTGTTGATGAAGAGTGCCTCTTCCTCATCGGTGTCAAGGCTCTTCTCATCATCTTCATTTTGCTCTTTTGAGGAGGATGTTGCTTTGAGTGCAACATCCTTCATCTTCGAAGCAGTGAACCTTTGGAGGTCGTTGTAGAAGAGTGCCTCCTTCTCCATGATCTCGTGGTTGATGATCCTCCCTAGGACCTCCTCCGGGGTCATTTTGGCAAACCCCAGACTTTCTCGTATCATGAAGCAAAGAGAGACGTTTCTAGGCATGAATGCCCGAATCATTCTCTTCACCACTTTGTGGTCCGTCCACTTGGTGCAGCCATAAGATCTGCTCTTGTTGATGAGCAGCTTTAGGCAGTTGTAAATTTCTTGGGGAGATTCACCATCCATAATGGCAAACCTCCCGAGCTCTCCTTCAATAAGCTCAATCTTGGCTTCCTTCACGACTCGGTTGCCTTGATGAGCCGTCTTGAGGGTGTCCCAAATATCTTTGACCACCTCAAGTTCATCCACTCGGTTGAACTCATCTCTTGAGAGAGATGAGATGATCACTACAGCCGCTTGGGCATTGCGGTGAAGGAGCACGGCTTGCTCCGGAGTGATGTCTTCTTCATTCTCCGGGATGTGCACTCCGGTCAACACAATTTGCCACAAAGAGGGATTGAGTGACACGAGATGGATCTTCATGTTGTGCTTCCACATCCCGTAGTCGTTTCCATCGAATTGGGGAGGTTTCCCCAATGGGATAGAAAGATAGTGGTTGTTGGAGACAAGGCGTTCATAGTTGTAGCCTTGTTGGTTGTAGTTAATCGTGCCACCCAATGTAGAGGTTGAGGAGTCAACCTTTGGAATCTTCAACTTCTCCCAAAGTTTCGCCTTGAGCTGGCGAGTCTCTTCATCATCCGTGGACTTGTCTTGGTAGACAAGCACCTCCTCTTGGGTTGTCTGGATCTCATTTGTCGAGACCTCGTCATAACCCACTCCAACCATTTTCTCTCCGAGTTGTTAGACTCTTTGGGAGAGTCCTGCTCTGATACCAATTGAAAGTTGCCTAGAGGGGGGTGAATAGGCTAATCGACCTGAAATGACTTAATAAAACAAGATCAGTACTCAGGGGACGGACTAGTCCGGTCCAGGGGCGGACTAGTCCGGTTCACCTGCAGGGAAAGCCTAAAGAGAGTTTCTAACAAGTTTTAGTCCGATTCTTGTGATGCAAAGTATGTTAGAATGACTTAGTGAACCTTAACAAGTTATGAAGCAAGTGTGAGGCTAAGGATCATAATGAAACAAGAGTGATGAACAAAACCGGTAAAGCTAACCCTAGAAGCAATGTGCGATAAGTGAAAGCAAAGTACACAAGGGACACAAGGATTTTATCCCGAGGTTAGATCCCACAAAGGAATCTACGTCCCCATTGAGGAGTCCACGAAGGACCGGGTTCAACAACCCTTCCCTCACCAAGTTTACCACAAGGGCCTAACTTGGTTCTCCACTATCAAAAAGGGGTGAATACAAGATTCATTGGGGCTTCTCACAATCTGAGGCTCCCACCACAAATACAATCACAAATCACAAAGATCAACTCAAGCCACAGATCACAAAGATTCACAAGTTCAAGAGATCAAACCGAGAGCCTAGAGCGGTGTTCTTCCTCTTCTTCACCTCACCAAACCCTAATCCACACAAGAATTAGTTTTAGAGGGAATGTAGGCAAGAAGGAGGCTTTTGGAGGCTCAAAGTTTGCTGTGGCGGCGCTAGGGTTTCAAAGTGCTCAAGGAATGGTTCAAATGTGTCTTGGGGTCCTCTATTTATAGAGGTTCCCAGCCCATACTGCTGACTTCAGCAGATGGGCGGATTAGTCCGCCCTACGGCCCGGACTAGTCCGGCCTTTGGGACCACTGACGTCCCTGACAACTGTCGCACTGCGCGGCAATCGTCACACTACCCACCAAACTTCAAATTCAAACGGTCACTTCAAAAACGGACTAGTCCGGCCCACACTGGACTAGTCTGATCTCACACAGAACCTTTTGTCCCGTGTGAAAACGGACTAGTCTGGAGACCACGGACTAGTCCGGCCCCCAGGGCGGACTAGTCCGGCCTGCCCAGACTTAGTCGCTTAACCTCCACTTCTCTCCACACCCGGACTAGTCCGGCCCCCAGGGCGGACTAGTCCGATCTCAGTCACGACCTCTTGGTCCGGACTAAAATGGACAAGTCCGTGGTTTTGGGACTTAGTCCCCAAAACTCACTCCACAACTACCTGGACTAGTCTGTCTCACTACGAACTAGTCCAAACTCAGTCAGACCCTTCTGGTCCGGCTGAAAATGGACTTGGCCGGCCAGGAGCGGACTAGTCCGGCCACCTGCACGGACTAGTCCGGCCACTCCTGCCAGACTACTTCCAACTATCTTCTCTCATTTGGTTTTGATCTCTAAACCGCTTTGAGCTTCCAACTTGATCTCAATGCACTTTACACACACATCCTCACACATATTTGACTAGTATACACTCGAGACGCTAGAAACCCTAGTTTCTTCTTTTCGAGTCGACATCGCCATTTTCATCCTTTTCCTTTTTGAGGGTTTGTGTTTCCGCTTGAATCCACACCTGTGCTTAAGATCACTGAGCTCATTAGTTACTTAATTGTTGTCATCAATCATCCAAAACCCACGAGGATCCTAGATGCACTTTCAGCGTCTCATCAAAGACAACATCCCATGAGATCCTCATCTGTCGACCAACAGGATCCCAACAATGATACCCCTTATGCTCAGTACTATATCCAAGAAAAACACACTCGACCGACTGAGCAGTAAGCTTAGTGCGCTCACAAGGTGTAAGCAACACATAACACACACAACCAAAAAGACGAAGGCTGGTATTGGTATAGTCAGGCATCTTGCCAGTAGGATGCCAAAAGGGAATCTCACCCTGAAGAGCAGATGAAGGTTGAATGTTAATCAGGTAAGTGACAGTAGACACAACCTCGACCCAAAAGTGAGGAGGAACAGAGGAAGCAAGTAGAAGAGTATGAGCAGTGTCAAGGAGATGTTGATGCTTGCGTTCGGCCACACCATTATGTGCATGAGCATCAGGACAAGAAAATTGAGCAAGAGTGCCTTGCTCAGAAAGAACCTGACGAAGAGCATCAGAAAGATACTCGCCAACAGAATCAGCATGAAAAACATGAATAGATGTGTTAAAATGAGTGCGGATCATAGCTGAAATTTTTTTATAGATAGACAAGGCCTCACTACGATGTTTCATAAAGTAAATCCACGTGTGGCGAGAAAAGTCATCTATAAAAATGATGTAATATCGGTGTCCTCCTTTAGAAACAAAAGGAGCTGAACCCCATACATTAGAATGAACAAGATCAAACGGACGCTCAGACACTAACTCACTAGAAGGATAGGGAAGTTGAATCTGCTTCCCTAATCGACAACCCTGACACTTAGCTAAGCACATGGAACCAGAAACCGATCCTAAAAGACCACTACGGACTAAGACTGATAGACGAGAGCCACACAGATGACCCATACGATGATGCCACTGAGTAAACGACGAGGTAGACGAAACAGCTAATGCGAAGCCATCAAGACTAGCAGGCGTAGCGGAAGGAAGACGAAGCCAGTTAAGCTCCAAAACTGTGAGTCACGACGACGAGGGCCAGTGCCAACTAGGTGACCCGTGCGACGATCCTGAACATAACAAACATCAGAATCAAGAATTACTCGACAACCATGATCAGTTAGCTGACCAGTAGATATAAGTTGCATGGTCAGACCAGGAACATAAGAGACATCGTGAACATGAAAAGAGTCAGATAAAAGAGTGCACTGTCCAACAACAAAAAGAGGGGAACCGTCGACAATATGAACAATAAGAGAACGAGAGGATGAACTTAAAGGAGATAGACTGGTACGATGGGGAGTCATATGGAATGAGGCACCGGAATCAAGAATCCATGGACGGATACCTGAAGCAGAAGTGATAGGTGGTCCCTCAGTGGAAGACATAGAAATAGCAGCAGAATCTGAAGGTGCAGAAGGCTGAGTCACAGAACCAGCAGCTCCTGATGGTGTAGAGGCAACGAGGCGATGAAGAAGCATGAGGATATGTGCATCTGTAGTAGCAGAACCCCCCTGAGAGCTTCCAATACCAGCACCACCAGCACTCTGTGAAGAACGGCGAACCTGAGCCTTCCTCTTTCTGAAACAACATGCATCCTCATGCCCATATTTACCACAATTGTCACAATGAAGACCACCACGCCCTCTAGATGCAAAAGGAGGAGCGACTGAAGAAGGTATTGTCGGTGGAGTAGCAGTGTGACAAGGAGCCGATACTGAAGAACGAGTAGCCAATACTGAAGAAGACTGTCGCAGACCAGCAGTACGAAGACGAGTCTCCTCATTACGAACGCTAGCCAAAGCGTCTATAAGAGAGACACAAGGGTGACGAGCAAGAAGCTGAGCACAAAGAGGCTCAAACTCATCACGAAGCCGAATCAAAAAGTCATATGTGTGACGAAGCTCAAGTGCATCCTTTTGACTTTGACAAGACGAACAGGTACCCGGTGACAACTGAGGACCGAGAGTGTCAAGCTGACGCCAAATAGCAGACATCTAAGCGAAGAACTCATCCACTGCGGCATCTTCCTGTCGTAAAAGTTGTTCCTGACGAATAGCAGCAAGATAGGTAGACTGACCAGTAGGCTCATAGCGGCGACGTAGAAAAACCCACATTTGATGTGCGTACTCAAACTTCACTATATCAGCAGACAAACGATCCTCCATACTAGCAGCAAGAGTAGCACGTGCACGAGCTTCCTCATGCAACCATGTCATGTACACACTGAACTGAGACTCATAGGAAGTCAGACGAGTCTCATAATCTTCAAGTAACTTATTATTCTCAGGAAAAAGTCTATATAACCCCCCAAACTATGGTATGGTGATCGCTTAACCCCCTCAACTTTGAAACCGGATATTTAACACATCAACTTTTGTAAAACCGTCTAAATAACCCCCTAACCTGGTTTTATGTGGTGGTTTTGCCTATATAGTAGCTAAGATGACTTTTTTACCCTTAATAATTGTGTTCTTTCTTTATTTTTTGAGGATAACACTATTAACAGCTTGTTCAGATAATTGTGTCCTATTTTTTACGGTGGAACAACCTGGTTCCGGCCATATCAGCCCGTGCTCCCTGGTGACCACAGTCCCGCTGTAGAGCAGGCGGGGCCCCAGTGGCTGCGACTGATGCCGACGAAAAAAAATATGCAGTGAGAAATCAAGAATAGGGGATGCGATAATATGCTTTGATTGCTTTTGGATGAATCTTTATGCTATTGGATGAAATGTTCAAATATTAAACACTTCAAAAGAAATAAAACAATTCTTAGGGGTAAAAATGTTATTTTAGGTACCACCGTGGCAAAACCACCCTACAAAACCAGATTATGGAGTTATTTAAACGGTTTTGCAAAGATTGTGGTGTTAAATAACTGGTTTTAAAGTTCAGGGGGTTAAGTAGTCACCATGTCAAATGTTAGGGAGTTATGTAGACTTTTTCCTTATTCTCATCCTCAATAGCTTTCTCTGGAATGATAGGCTGTGAAGGAGCAACATGACAAGACGGACATTCAAGATCACCCGTAAAGAACTCCTAAAGACGCAGACCACACATATGTAGACACATGCGAGGAACCCAGTCGCGATAGTTGGTGCCATTGAAAAGCACCGGACAACGCGAGACTGGAACCCCACCCGAAGAAGAAGTCATCCTGATCGGATACAGGCGACGACGAGAGCGCAAAATATGTAACGGCGGGCGACGGCGAGAGCGCAAAAGAAGAGCAGCGCAAGCTGAATTTTTTTTTCTTTTTCTTTTTTTTTTAAAACCTGAATCAGAGTCAGAATCACGTGCTCACCAGGCTGAACACCACGCGATGGACGAGCGCAGAGGCAGCAGATTGATAGCACTGGACGAGTACTACTGGGAATCACGTGGGCAACCTGGACTGGAATCACCCAGCACTGGCGCCGTAGGTGGACTCAGAAAGTGCAGTACGAGCGGTGCTCAGAGACCACTGATTGATCTCGGCTGCAGAGACCGGTACGCTCGGGCAGAGCTGACGACAAACGTGCTGGCGAGCAGGAAAAGTGGAAGAGCCGTGATCCAAAGACGCGGAAGAGTTTCAAAGCGTCGGGATCCGGCTGAAACCGTTGAGACAGGATGGCGGCGGCTAGGGTAAAAACCCTAATTTGAAGGTTCTAATACTATGTTATGAATAATGCTCTTGTATTATTATGGAGCAAAAGCCCAA
Source organism: Tuctoria greenei (assembly GCA_036927565.1). Taxonomy (NCBI): domain Eukaryota; kingdom Viridiplantae; phylum Streptophyta; class Magnoliopsida; order Poales; family Poaceae; genus Tuctoria; species Tuctoria greenei. The sequence continues at coordinate 189,228,242 of JAYESD010000006.1, forward strand.
ATATATAAAGGTACAGAAGATGTATAATATGCAAAGAACCCCTTATACAACGGGGAAACTACAAAAGGGAATATACTCTTAATACTAACATTGTTAATTTATTTCAAGTACCATGGTTTAAGAATGAAGAGTGTCTCCTCCCTCGAGGAGGATGCTGAAAAACGAAGGTAGCCTCGCAGAATTGCAGGCAGGAATAAGTACATTAAAAGATAACAGATGAACAATGCATCATTTTCAGTTTTTTTATACAAATGCACATAACAGTTTGTCATCTGGTTGGGGTCGTCCACGTTAGTGAATTGCTTTATGTGATTCCAAGCAAGCCAGGCAAACAAACAGACGAACACTAAACTTTCTCTGACTGATACTAAAGGTTAGTATGTGAACTGAGGACTCGGTACTTGTAAGTTGGACTGGTTTAGTATAAAAATAAGATCACAACGCTGGATAGTCAGTGAGGAACGACAGCGAAGCTCCAAGATGCGGCAAGAATCAGCAGCAATATACAGATGACAGGTTAAGTAGTACTAATAAATTGCATAATTGGACATGAGGTTACAATGATGTTACAAAGAAGCCACAAGAGTCACGAGCTAACATTACATTTTCCACAAAGCGGTCCCATGCTGGTACATTTGATGTGAGAGGATCCACAACCTACGCCTTACTACTGATGAGGATCGAAGTCAAACACATCAACGGTCCCAGGCCATGCCACAATTGCATCATAGACCAAATAACAAGACACTTCAGACCTCGTTCCTATTGCCTAAATTACCACTAGATGGAACTTCCTTCGTCTTTCATAATTTGATCAGTTACCAAGCAAAGAAGGATCTCAAAATAACAAAAAATGGAACAAAGTACATAGAACTTAACCTAATTCAGTTTCCGGGCTATCCTGGGGGCACCTGATCAACTCCAGGATGTTCACCACCTCACACATGTCTGGCCTATGCGAATGAACCTGAGAAGTACAGACCAACCCGAGCTTCATGATGGGGACAGCCTCCTCCGGTGGAAATTTCCCGCAAAGCCTCTCGTCGACACACCCATCCACCTTCCCTTCGTCCAAACCAGCCCTCACCATGTCACAAAGCACAACAACATCATCCTCCATGTATTCCACCGGTGTCCTCCCAGTCAGGATCTCAAGGGTCAGAACACCAAATCCATACACATCACATGTCTCCGTGATCTTCACAGTTCTGCACGCAAACTCTGGAGCCATGTAGCCAAGTGCACTCTGTACCTTGCTGCTTAAAACATACTGGTCTAGCATTGGAAGTAGCTTTGCCAGCCCATAATCGCCCACCTTGGCCTCACCTGATCCATCAAGCAGAATGTTGCTTGATTTCAGGTTGTAGTGGATAATATCATACCTGTGTAGATGAGCCAGACTTCGTGCTATACCAAGAATTATATCAAACCTTTCCCTCCAGGAGAGGCAGTTTGTGGTGGATGACTCATGCAATTGTTTATGCAAGTTACCCCCGTAGACAAACTCATAGATAAGAAGCTGCAGTGATGGTGTCCAGTAATATCCCTTGAGTGCAACAAGGTTGCGGTGACGTAGTTTGCCTAACATCTTCACCTCTCTCTCAAATTCTACTTGAGATTTAACCACGCTTGACACGGTGAGCTTCTTGATGGCAGCAGGTTGCCCATCTTGAAGATTCGTTCTGTAGACAGTGCCAAAACCACCACGCCCTAGCTCGCAGTCCTTATTCAGAAGAGCATGAGTACTGGCACTGAATTCAGGATTTCCTCCTCCAAACATGACAAGTTTGCCAGCGTTCACATCAGTTGTGGGCAACTGGCTGAGATATCCGTCTGAGAGTTCCAGAACAGCAGCAGAATGAGATCCAGGGGCACGCACTCGAAGGTTAAGAACAGTGATGGTAATGACACCAACAGCAATTAAAACAGCAGCCCCAATCGCAACAAGGGTTGAGATGCTCAGTATGGTTTTCTTGTGTCGTGGGCCACCATCAGGCACATGCTCGGTCTGAGATAGCGGATCGGATGAAGAATCTGGATTCAACACAATTGGTTTAGGAAGACCACCAGGACAAGAAGAGTTGAGCTTTGCACCGCATAGGCCAGGATTGTCCGCAACAGATGATAAGGGGATTGTGTAAAAAAAGCTACCAGGTGAGAGATACCCATAGAGCTGATTGTGTGAAATATTGAAATGCAGGAGGTGGGGAAGGTTAGATAGTTTCTTTGGCAGACCACCAGTGAGCTTGTTCCGAGAAAGATCAACAGTCTGAAGATTGGCGAGGTTGGCTATTGTTTCTGGAATCGCACCTGTTAGATTGTTATGTGAAAGATCCCTGTAAACAGAAATGAAATGAGTGGACGATAGTAAGGGTTTTGTTCACCACTGTATACACGGTTAGTAATAGCAAAACTCCAAACATTTGCATGTGATAGAATTGAATCAGATGAAAGATGTTCTTAAACTTACAGTGATTCAAGCAAGGAACAATTGCCAATCTGAGGTGGGATTTTGCCTGTGAGGTAGTTCTTCCCCAGCTTCAACTCTTTCAACGACCCCCCTTCAGTGGCACTTGGAATGCTTCCATTTAGATGGTCGGCAGTCAAATCAAGAACCTCTAGCAACTTCATCTCTAAAATGCTGGGCGGAATACCTCCAGAGATCGAGTTCCATGACATGTTCAACAATTGCAAATTATTCAGCTTCAAGACTTCTGATGGGATAACTCCAGAAAAGGCATTGTTGGACAAATCCACACCCCGGAGCTCCAAAGATTCATTCACAGGCACTGACAGCTCTCCGCTCAATGTGTTCTCCGACACGGACACCCATTGCACCCCAGATGCGAAGACCCAACCAGGCAGTTCACCCGTTAGGGAGTTCCAGCTCACATCAACGTGCATCACGCTCTTGCATCCACCAATTGACTCTGGCAGGCCACCGGTGAACCCATTTCCCGACAACCTCAACTCCCTCGATGCCATCAACCTGCCAATGGACCCCGGAATCTCCCCCGACAACTTGTTCCCCGACAAATCAAGAACCTCCAGGCTGCCTATTTCTCCAACCCATGTTGGAACACTTCCGGTGAACTCGTTTGAGCTCAAGTCCAGGTATGTGCAAGTGGAGAGCCGCCGTAGGGACTCTGGTAAATTGCCGGACAACGTGTTGGACCCAAGATCCACTGACCTCAGCAGCGGGCAGTCTCCAATGTCGTCCGGGAGGCCACCAGCGAGGCGGTTACCTCGCAGGTTCAACGCCCGCAGGTTGAACATCCTGCTGATGCCGACAGGCAGGTCGCCGGTGACGGCATTGCCGGAGAGGTCCAGGGTGCGCAGCGCGTTTAGTGACCAAATGTCGCTGGGCAGCACGCCGGCCAGGCGGTTGGATGACAGGTTCAGCGAAGCGAGCGTGGCGCAGGCGGCGACGCCCCGCGGGATGTCGCCGGAGAAGGCGTTGCCTGCGAGGGAGAGGTCGCGGAGGGAGCAGCAGCGACCGAAGAGCCCCTCCGGGATGGCGCCAGCGAAGGCGTTGGAGCTGAGGTCCAGCGTCTGGAGCGCCGGGAGGCGGGCCAGCTCGGCGGGGACATCGCCGTGGCGTAGCTAAGATTTTTATAAACGGTATGCCGAAAAAATTGTATGCAGTTCAATAAAAAATATAACGTATTCCGATATACAAGTACTATCTCTGTTCTAAATTATTTGATGTTGATTATTTTGAACTAACTAGTATGAAATATTTCGAAATAGAGATAACATGATAAGCCTTACAAGAGCAACAAGTCTTTGTCTCAAGCAAATTGAGAACGGCTAGAAATGAAATTCAAAATTTTTTAATTTTTAAAAATAGGAGTAGTAAAACAATACTATAGTTTATTGACATGATATATATAAGCCTTAAATTAATAAATATCAATATAGAATAGTTCATTGACAATACTAAGAGATTCACAGTAGCAGTAGCCAATCTAACGTTTGCATGCAGATTTCCCAAGTAGTTTGCATGCAGATTCATTTCCATCCCAAGTAGCTGGTGTGTGAACCTGAGCTGCTTGCATGCAGAATTCAAGGGGCGGGAAATGATGCAGCTAATTAAGAGCAGTATTAAGAGCAGTAATTGATGCTTTGCTCTCTGCGCACAGGCGTAATTGAATACAGTAGAGATTGTTGACTGGGTCAGGGTATGCCGCCCCTGATCGCCGGAGAGGTTGTTGTGGGCGAGGGAGAGCGACTGGAGCGCCTGGAGGCGGAGGAGGCCCCGGCCGAGCTTGCCGGAGAGGCCGAAGCCGGCGAGGGAGAGCGCGGAGACACGTCCCGTGCGCGCGTCGCAGGTGACGCCGGCCCAGGGACAGGCCCGCGCGTGGTCCTCGCTCCACATCGCGAGGGGGCCGTCCGGGTTCACCACGTCGGCCTTGAACACGATGAGCCCGAGCACGTCGTCGTCCAGCCCCGCTCCGCTGCCCCTGGCCTCGGCTGCTGCAGGAAGAGGAGGGCGAGAACCAGCAGCGCGAGTGGCGGCATTGCCGCGACTCGGAACGCCAAGAAAGGGAAGATTTTCCGTTTCTTCACTGGCCCCGAACAGAATCACAAGGATTTTGGGGTCTGCGTAAATCTGCGGGAAGCAGCTTCAAAGCTTCAAGCGGCACCTTCCGATCTTTTCTCCTGCAGATTAATGGCAAGAAACACGACGCATGCCAGCCAGGGGTAGAAGCAGATGAGCACCTGCCGAGCAAAGATGCCCCGTCTACGTAGCTCACCGGAGAACGCCTTTGTGCAGGTCGTCAGTAGTGGGACACTGCGTGGGGACTGAAATTGCAAGCGGGGTGGCAAAGAAGCTGTTCCTCCAGAGGCAGGGCAGGAGGACGGTCTCGATCGGACGGCGAGTGAGCAGGCGCACGCCGCACGGCACGACCGAGGGCTCGGACGGGCCGTGTGGACGGTGGCCCCGGCTAAATGGGTGATGGGTCCAGTGCACGAAAAGGGTGTCTGTTCCGGACTGAAATCACCTGCAATACGTACAGTAACAGTCATTGACATGTGGGCCCAGACAGGTATGGGATCCACATATCAGTAACTGTTACTGTCTCTGCAGTACCGTAGAGATAAGCATCCGTCCGTCCTGTACGTGCGCTGTTTCCTCCTCGACCCTCGCGCGGTTCGAGGCTGCGGGTGGATCGGCTGTCGGTGCTTTTGAGGCGGCTCGGGTCTGCTCTACCCTGCGCTTTTGAGCGGCTTAGATGTGCACTGCTGACATGTGAGCTCAATACCACGAAGCCCCTCTGCTACTGCATATGGAGTACTGTAGAGGATGTTGTTGCTGGTACAAGCGCGCCGCCCACGGCGAGCAGTCTACTTCCATTTGGACTTGGGGGGAGGGGGGAAGGAGAATTCTACATTTCCGTGCAATAGACAGACTGAATTACGTTTTGTGTTTTAACGTCATTCACTGAAGTCACAATAGTAGGGAATACTCCTAGGCTAGAAACACTGTCCCGATCGGAAAGGCCGGTGATCCGGCAACGACACGCGGGCAAAATAACCGGGGCACGCCTGTACGCGCTTCCCTCCCGCTCCGGCACAGCTGGCGGGAAGGGAATGGGGAATCTGATCGTGATAGATAGCTGCCTCCGCGAGGTTTGTCCGGCGCCGCACTTAAGGCAATGTTCCTCCCGCAGGACAGAGGCACCAGAGGCAGGCAGGCAGCTACTGGGCGTTTTCGATTGCCTCCATCAATGCCCGCATTCATTGCCCTCCCCGTGCGCGCTGCATGCACACGGTGGCAGCATCCTGGCCTATATCCTCTCGCCCCTCCAAAGGGAGAAAGGAGTACTCCCAATCACGCTGCGCGGGGGCGCACGCCATCATATCCATGCTGCCCATTCTTACTTTTCCATGTAAGATTGTCCGCAGTGGCACGTTGTATAGCCTAATGTATACACTGTAGCGCAGTAGAAGTTTAGAGTACGTACTGTAAAATTAGAATAAGAATAGTGTATAGAGTATGCTTTAGAGTACGCTGGTGCGGATAGCCTAAAAGCTGTACGCACACACCCTTCATTTGTTCTCCCCGCTTTTGGAGGACCTGTAGGTGGTCAACGGGCTGTCCGGGTCTGAGACTGATTGCACTTTTCAACCTCTATATCGAACTTTTAGGATGTGTTTGGTTGGGAGTCAAAGTGGGATGGGATGGATCTATCTCAGTTTTCAGGGATGGGATGGTCCTGTTTTCTGTTTGTCTAGAGGGATGGGGCGACCCCTGTTTCTTGTTTGTTTTGTGAGATGGTGTGGGACAGAATGATCTTGTCTCCTGTTTGAATGAAAGGATGGGATAGTGACATGTGAGTATGAGTACCTCCGAAGAGCTGCGCGTCTGCCTCCACATAGGTGGGACGGATCCGTCCCCATGCTTTTGGTGGGATGGTTTAATCACACATCTAGGTGAAATATTCTCTTTTGAGGATGACTCCATCACATGTGTCTCCAAACCAAACAACAGAAAAGTGGGATCGTCCCGTCCCGTCCCGTCCCACCATATCCCTCAAACCAAACACACCCTTATAACACTTTTTACAGTGACCTCTAAAAGATTCTTGGCTTTACAGTTTTATTCTCCGCAGTCGTTCACCTCTAAATCATACCTCTATATCAACTACCATATATTTTATATTATATTATATAACTACCTCTTCTTTTATTTTCCTCCTTTACATATTTCTCCTATTATTTTATTCCTTTTCATCTCTTTATTTCTCCCTTTTATATATTTCCCTCTTGTTTTCTATATTTTTCCTCTTTCATTCCCGCTCCCGAACATTCTGGGCACCAGGACGGTTTCATTCATTTGCCAACCAGCCCCTCTAGAACATTCCGGCACATTACCCCGCCCTTCTCTTTCCTCACGACACATCCCGATCTCTCGACCGAGACGGTGATGACACCCCACCGCCGTTCCCCCTCCTCCAGCCCCTCTCTTCTTCTCACCACCCTTCTCTCTCCTCTACCCCCGGCTCCTCTCCCTCCTCTTGGCCGAGGGCCACCGCGTTAGACCCCTCCGGTCGTCAAGCTTGCTGCCGCGCCGAACATCGCTGGCGGCCATCTCCGCACCGTCGTATTCCGTCGAGCATCGTGCGGTCCTCTCCTCTGGCGGCGATGACTCACCCTCGCGCTCGACTCGCCCTCATGTGGTCCTCTCCTCTGGCGGCGATGACTCCGCGACGAGCACTGGCCAGATTCATCTCACCGTCGCCTTGCCCTCTCGCTCGTCCATCCGTTGACTGGGACACTTCCGACACACGCTGCACCAATGACTTGCTTCTCTCTTAGCTGTGGCGATTGTACGGAAGAACTCCAACTTTGAAGTTTTTCTGTAGCGACCTCTTGCATAGAGGTCGCTTTGGAGGCTCTCGGTGCGGGGCATATTGTCGCCGGGGGCCGCCCAATTTGGCGTGGAGGTCGCTTTAGCGGTGCCCAGTGCGGCCAGTATGATCCCACCCGGCTTGAGCTTTAAAAGCTTCGGTTCGACGACTCAGAAATAAAACAAGCAGTGTCGGGCCAGCCTACGGGATGGAGGTGAAGATCCGAGCACCATCCGAGTTTATTTTATGTGTGCCGAGCCGTGTCAGACCATAAATAGGTCGTGTCAGGTCGGACTAGTCTGTAACCTATTTATTTAAAAATACATTAAAAATAGAGGAAAAAATATATTATTCGGGCCTAAACAAATTGTGTCGGGCCGAGTCCCCGCGAGCTAACCTGGTCATATCACAGGGCCGGCCGGACCGGCTGGGCTGACCTTAAACGGACTGTGCCAAGCCAGCCCGACGGGCCGGAGGTCAAGGCCCGGGCAGGGCCCACACTGGGCTTTGGGCTCGCTCTAACCCGATTTTTTCGTACCGGATCGTGCTCGTTCCAAGCCATTTTTGCCGAGCTCCGAACCGGCCCAATTGATCTGACCCATGCCAAACCAACCCGGTTTGAGCAAGGGCGGGCTCCTACCTGAAACCCATAGGCCCAACATGGTTCGTGAAATTGTCAGGCAAGGCTGGATCTGCACGACAGGTCAAAGACATAGGTCCGAGCACAACTCGGATCTCCTTTTGTTGTGTCGGGACATGCTGAGCGGGAATAATCCAGACAAAAAAAATTCAATAGAGAGCATAGAGACAAACGAATTTTAGCAGTTTTACAATAACACACAACAAAAATAAATTTATTTAGATCACCATGCTTAAAAGAGTTTTTTACGATGGTTGCCTCATTAAAAATCTTTAGGTAAAATCTCATATCAATTACATGAGAAGAAAACGCTAAGGGGAAAAGGAGTACAACCAACTATTTTAGTGATCAAATTTCAAATTTTCAAAATACTTAACAATCCCAAACTCTCAACACAATTACAAAGCAACAGGCCAACAACCAACAATCAATCAATCATCGAGATACAAGTTGTCCATCTTCTTTTCAAGGTTCTGGTTCACCATGTTGTGCTGCCGAGCATCGTCCTGCCCTAATCTTTAATCAAGGATATCATTTCCACGTGCTCTGGAGTAAGATTATGTTGATGTTCCTCGATTAACTTGTCACACAAACTAAAAGCATACTCGAAGGTGAAAGTCGCCTAAAGGGGGGGTGAATAGGCAATAAGATCTGAAATGACTTAATCAAACGATATTAAACTACAGAGGCCGGACTTGTTTGGACAGGGCCGGACTAGTCCGCTCAGCGTAGGGTGAAAACCTAAAAACTTGGTTTCTACAAGTTATTTGCAAAATTTAAGTTCACCGAAGAGGTAAGCAATGTGTGGTAACCTAGTAAAACTTAGATTGTGAAGTTAAAGCACTTAGGTTACAAGATTTCAACATAGATCAAAGTGAAGAGCAATATGAACAATAAGAACCCTAATAGCAATGCTAGTGATTATGAAATGTAAAATGACAAGTGAGACAAGATTTATCCCGTGGTTCAGCTCTATGAAGAAGCCTACATCCACATTGAGAAGTCCACACAAGGATCAGGTCTCACTTGACCCTTCTCTCACCAAGCCATCACAATGGTCGGCTTGGTTTCCACTATATCAATGGGTAATCACCAAGTTTGATTGGGACTGCTCACAAGTTGAGGCTCCCACAAATCAATACAATAAGGAGCATACGAAGCCGAACTCACACAAACCACAAAACACAACACAATGTGCAAAGAGATCAAACCGAGAGCCAAAGCGCGATGATCTTCCTTCACTTTCCTCTTCAAACCCTAATCTCTTCAAGATTTGGTCATAGAGGGCTAGTAGGACAAGTGAAAGGCTTTGGAAGGCTCTAGGTCACTTGTGGCGGCTCTAGGGTTCGAGAGATATCAAATAGGGGCCAGGGGTCCCCTTTTTATAGGGGTCCCGACAACTAACCATTACCACCAGGGCAAACCCAGACTAGTCCAGCCCTGTGCCACGGACTAGACTAGTCCGGCCTTCCAGGACCACCAACAATTTCACGTCATCGATCGATAAAACAGATGACGTGCGCACCAACGTTTGAATTTTAAACGGCCACTGACAATACGGACTAGTCCAGTTCAAAACGAACTAGTCCGAAGTAGGACAGAAAGGTTTGGTCCGTCCCAAAACGGACACAACTGGGTATAGTTCGGCCACAGGGGCGGACTAGTCCGACCATCTAGGGTTTCCTCTCGGATTATCCCACTAAGTCTCGAACGGACTAGTCCGTACCACATCGGACAATTTCGATCTTTTCTAGAGAGCTTTGGTCCGTTCTAAAACGGACAAGTCTGATCTACTGGGACTTAGCTCCAACTCCACAAAGGTAAGAACAGACTAGTGCGTACCCATACGGACAAGTCTGATCTACTCCAGAGACCTTTAGTCCGTCCCAAAGCGGACTTCTCTGACTGGCCGAACTAGTCCGGCCCTAAGGTCCGGACTAGTCCGACCTCCTAGGGTTTTTCCTCATTTTGGCTTCTCACTTAGGTTTTTCTCTCAAACACCACTTTGAGCCCTCTAGAATGATCTCAATGCACATTATACATCCACCCTCACACATGATACGGCTCACTTAAGCTCAGTACCATAAAACCCTAATTTCTACGTTTGAGTCTTTGACGCCCGTTTCGATCTTTTCTTTTTGAGGGTTTTTGTCTCATTTTAACCATTACACCTGTGCTTAAGATCAACTCAGCTCATTAGTCTCTTAATTGTCGTCATCAATCATCCAAAACTCATGGGGATGCCTAGATGCACTTTCAATCTCCCCCTTTTTGGTGATTGATGACAACACATTAAGACTTCAACAAAAAGGATAATAATTTGTTTTCAAAACATGTATTTGTATGAGTGACCCCCCTCAATGTATGCATCATGAGTAAGAGAAATTGACAGAGTTCGCATACATATACATGTTATGGTGGGGTGCCTAAGTGATGTGCTCATAAATTGTGGTAAGGTACCAAGCATGCAAGATGAAACATGTAACTCAAGCATAACATCACAATTTAGACAAAATACATGAATTGAGTCTTACAACAATTGAAATGAGAGTTTTAAAACATAAGTCCATAGTGGATCAATCTCTCCCCAATAAAACTATTATCTAAGTACCCCCTTTTCCAAACTCTCCCCCTTTCTAAGTACCCCATCAATCTCTCCTCCTTTGGCATCAAGACACCAAAAAGGAAGAGAAGGAAGGAAGAGTCCTTAGATCTACTCTTCATCATCATCGGCGTCGTCGTTGAAGTCTCCGTCTCCTTGGCGCCCGCTATCGCTCTTCGTGGCTTCCGGGTCACCATTATCATCATCTTCAGACGGAGCCGCCGTAGAGGTATCAACTTCACCAAATTGAGTGAGCTCCTCGGCGGTGAACTACGGGAATGGATTCATCTCCCCATCTTGTCCAGCTTGTCGCACATCGCCTTGAGATACTTCTCATGGCGATGCTCCATGCGACGTTGCCGAACTTCCGCCTTCCGGCAAGAGGAGAATATGGCTTTGAAGCACTTGAGAAATCCGCTGCCGCATTGTGATGAAGGAGGAGGTGGAGGAGGCGGTGGTGGCACAAAGTGTGAAGAATAAGCGGGATCCACATTCTTCCTACGAGGGGCAACCGACTCCGGAGTTGGAATTTGAGGACGAAGCCTTCTATGAATGATATCCTTCTTGAAGTTGAGCCCGAACACCTTCTCAATCATGTACATGATGTACGGAGCATAGCCACATGATCGTTTTGGAGTATGCGAGATGTTGAAGATGCCATAAAAAATGTAGTCCACCTCAAAAGGTACATGACTTGGATACATGTACTCCAAAGTGTCTCGATCAACTGGTCTTAGGTTGGAAATGATGATCTCATTATCTAGTTCATCCTCCAAGTCTAGTAGCTGAGCAAACTCCCAGTAGGTGGTAGAGTATTGCTCTCCATGTGTCATCCAAGTGATCCTTCGATCCCCATAGGTGTGAAAGTAAACATTAGAGTAGAATTGGGCAATGACTTCCACATTCCAGTCATATTGAAAGCCCATGAGCTTCTTCAATCCATGGCGCTCTATGGCCTCACTCACAGCATTGAAGGACAAATGATCCATTTGGGCCATGTAATCCCAATCAATCCATTGAGCATCAGTCACAGGAGTTTGCTTGGACATATAAATTGTCTTGTAGTAGTCACAGTGGAAGTCACACCAAAAGCGAGGATCCACTGTGCTACTCTCCCTTTGGTAGACATTGACCTTCCTGAGCTTCCTAGCCTTCTCAGCCCCTTTGCCTTTGAAGATGTTGGCATCGAAGGCAGTTGCACGGTTGGGGTTCCGTGCAGGTGATGACATCCTCAAAGGACCAATGGATTGAGAGGCACCCTTCTTGGCCTTGCTTGCTGGCTTTTTGGCAACTAGAACCCTATTCTTGGGTGCAGCGTCCATCGGGGCCTTGCCCTTGTCCTTGGAGGTCCTTGCCTCCTGGGTTCTAGCCCTCTCCCTCATAGTCACAAGTCTCTTCTTCTTCGGGGCTGCCTCAACTGTAGCTGAGTTATAAGCTTCCCTTTGGGTCTTCTTTGCTTTCCTTGCCTCCGATTGGGATTCGAGATATGCCATTACAAGCTCGTCCTCCTCGCGCTTTCAGCGGTATAATGTTTGCCTTCCCGCCTCGGCTTCGGAGTCGGAGAGGGGAACGTAGTTAGAATCCGACATGGTTGCTGATAAGAGATGCAAAGGAATGTGTATGAGTCCAAGTTAGTAGAGATATGGTGGTAGAATTCACAAAATCGATTTAGTTTAGGGTTTTTACTGTGTAACCCAGACTTGTTCGCCCATGGGCCCGACTAGTCCGTACAAAGTCGGACTTGTCCGCCCTGTGGTCGGACTAGTCCGGTTCACACAACAAGAACCCTAATCTAGAGAAATTTTGCAAGAGCTACGGATCCTACCACCAAAATGGAGGTACATGATCACAATGATGTGTACAACAACATTTGTGAAGAAGTTTCGATCAATAGACCTAAAGGAATTGAATTTCGGAGATTTTGGGGTTAGGTCAAGAATACCTCTTCAAATCTTCGATTCGACGAAATGTGGGTGAGGAATCAACCTTCGATGCTTGGGGAAGAGTTCCCACGCACCATAGGGCTTCAATCCATGGATTGGAATCGAGATTTGGTGGTTGGAATACAAAATCGCCGATTTGGGGGCGGTTTTTGTGCATTTTGAAGAGAAAGAGTGTTTGAATGAAGTGCAGAAGTCGAGGGCGTCCATGGGAGGTTAAGTCCCCAAGGGCCGGACTAGTCCGGTTGGGGACCCGGACTTGTCGGTCAGCAGACTGGGTCCAGACTATATTGAACCACCGGACTAGTCCAATTTGGGACCGGACTAATCCGGTCCTAAGGCTGAAACCTCCTATATATTGAGTTTTCAGTGGAGATTTGATTCTTTTGGACTATATTTTCACAAAAGATCTTTGTAAATGTGGTCAATAAGCAATCAACAATCAAACTATGACCATAATTCACAAAGATTCAATAATTTCAAAATAATTTGTAGAAAATTGAGGAGGATTGTACAAAATAATTCCTCCTTGAGTTGGTTTACTTGAAAACCTAGAAAGAACTTCAACTCCCCCATCATGGACATCTCAAATCTTTCCGTCATTATCTTAGAAAACTCATCACAAAAAGTTTTGTTAGTAGAACCAAATATAATGTCATCGACATATATTTGACAAATAAACAAATCATCATTAAAATGCTTAGTGAATAGAGTGTAATACGCTTTTCCAATTTTGAAACCATTTTGAGATAGATCTCTAAGTCACTCATACCAAGCTCTAGGAGCTTGTTTGAGGCCATAGAGATCCTTACACAATTTGTACACATGGTTTCGGAATTCTTTATCTTCAAAGCCGGGGGTTGCTCCACATACACCTCTTCCTTGATTGGACCATTGAGGAATGCACTCTTGACGTCCATTTGATATAGCTTAAAATCATGGTGAGTAGCAAAGGCAAGTAATATATGAATTGATTCTATCCTAGCTATGGGAGCAAAGGTTTCTTCGAAATCCAAACCTTCGACTTGTGAATACCCCTTGGCCACAAGTTGTGCCCTGTTCCTTGTAACCACCCTGTGCTCGTCTTGTTTGTTGCGGAACACCCACTTGGTGCCTACAACATTTGCATTAGGCCTCTTCACGAACTCCCATACTTGATTTCTTTCAAAGTTGTTGAGCTTTTCTTGCATGGCCATTATCTAATCCGGATCTCGTAGAGCTTCTTCAACCTTGTTAGGCTCCAAAGAAGAAACAAAATAGTAATGTTCACAAAAGTTTGCAACACTAGATCGAGTAGTTACTCCCTTGGAGATGTCTCCAAGTATATTGTCAACATGGTCCACTCTTGGGTGAGGCGCTTGAGGTCTTGAATCTTCATCTTCGTCTTTCTCATTTTCATTGTCTCCCCCTTGATTGATGCCTCCATTTTCATCTTCTTGGAGCGCATTTTGGGTACTTGATCCTGATCATTTGAGGAAGAACTTGCTTGAGGAATAGGATGATCACTTGATTATTGAGGTTGTTCTTGTGGTCGTATGTCTCCAAGTGCCATACTTCCTATCACCACTTGTGGAGCTTCTTCTTGATCTAGCACATGACGATCAACTTGCTCCACTTGGGAGCGATTAGTCTCATCAAACACTACGTCTCATGCTACTTCAACAATTCCGGAGGATTTGTTGAAGACACGATAGACGTAGGTGTTTGAGTCATAACCAAGCAAGAAACCTTCATCGGACTTAGAAGAAAATTTCGAAGTCCTAGGCTTCTTGTTGAGAATGTAGCATTTGCTCCCAAAAACACGAAAGTAAGATATGTTGGACTTGTTACCAGTTAGGATCGCATAAGACGTCTTCTTAAGTATGCGGTGAAGATATAACCGGTTTATGGCATGGCAAGCGGTGTTAACCGCTTCCGCCCAGAACCGGTCCGATGTCTTGTACTCATCAAGCATGGTTCTTTACATCTCAATTAGAGTTCTATTCTTTCTCTCGGCCACCCCATTTTTTTGAGGCGGGTAGGGGGCCAAGAACTCTTGCTTGATGCCTTCTTCATCCAGAAACTCTTCAACTTGAGTATTCTTGAATTCGGTGCCGTTGTCACTCCTTATGGTCTTGATACTTAAGGAGAACTCATTTTGAGCTCTCTTTAAGTATTTCTTGAGGACACCTTGAGTCTCACTCTTATCATGCAAGAAGAATATCCAAGTGAATCGTGAAAAATCATCAACAATAACAAGACTATATTTTTTACCGCTAATACTTATGTAGGCAATTGGACCAAATAGATCCATGTGTAGAAGTTCCAATGGTCTAGTTGTCGTCATAATGTTCTTGGATGGATGTGGAGCTCCAACTTGCTTTCCAGCTTGGCATGCACTACATGGCCTATCCATTTCAAACACAACATTCTTTAAACCACGGATGTGCTCGCCCTTAAGGAGTTTTTGCATGTTTCTCATCCCAACATGGGCTAGCCTTCTATGCCAAAGCCATCCCATGTTAGTTTTTGCAATTAAGCATGTATCAAGTTGGGCTTTATCCGCGGAGAAATCCACAAGATAGAGCTTTCCCTTGAGTACACCCTTAAAGGCAATTGAGTCATTGCTTCTCCTTGTGACGGTCACACCCTCATTAGTGAATAAACAATTATAACTTTTGTCACATAGTTGTGATATGGACAAGAGGTTATAATCAAGTGAATCAACATATAAAACATTTGAAAGAGTATGATTAGGGGATATAGAAATTTTACCGGTGCCAAGGATTTTTCCTTGGCTATTGTCCCCAAAATAGATTCCTTCACTTGGATCTTCATTTAGCTCATACTCCACAAACATCTTCCTCTCTCCGGTCATATGATTAGTGCACCCTCTATCTAAAAGTGCATCTAGGCATCCCTTGTGGGTTTGGTTGATTTATGACAAACAAATGAGATCCTAACCAAATTGTTGAGATGAGCGCAGGTTTCAATGAAATTATGAAGAAAGCACAAAAAGAAAGGAGAGTGAAGAATCAAGTTGAAAAGAGCTCAAGAAAATGAATAGAGTACTTTTTGTGTATGGACTGTGTTGGAGAAACACATCCCAAGAGCTCAAGCAATAGAAAACACTCTCACTGCACAAGTTTACACAGGTCCGTACTAGTACGATGTCCATCGAACTAGTCCGATAACCTCTCTGTCCAGGATCGGACAAGTCTTCCAAGTGCGGACTTGTGCGCACTAGACTAGTCCGATAAAGTATGGACTAGTCCGATAATCCTTCTGATCAATATCAGACAAGTCCGATATTCCAAGACTAGTCTGAAATCCCCACTGACCAACATCGGACAAGTCCCCCCACCCCCCCCCCCCCCCACCCCCCAAATTTCAAAAACTTGTCCTTAGACCCTCAAAATTCCACGACACCGGACTAGTCCGATCTTGTCTGGACTAGTCCGGTAACCTCTCTGACTAAAATCGGACAAGTCCTCTAAGTGCGGACTTGTCCTCAATTCACTAAGGGATTCACCATGTCGGACTAGTCCGATATGTGCCGGACTAGTCCGAACTTCTCCAGAGACAAAATTGGACTAGTCCGCCCAGGGCCGGACAAGTCCAATAATTCAGGACACTTAGGGTTTCCCACACATCGCACACCGGACTAGTCCGAAAATCGCAAACCCTAACGGTAACCTTTGGAAACCCTACTATAAATAGAGGTGTACGGCCCCTAATCGAATTCTCTCGACCCCCTACGCCGTCACACCTTACAAGACCCCAAAAAACACGTCTCTCCACACAATCCAACACACGAAAGGTCAAATCCTTGAGTATTAACCATAGATAAAAGGAGAGACACGTTCTTCACGTCTTGAGCTCTTGGGTTTGATTCTCTCACATACTCTCGCTGTTTCATTGCATACTTTTCGAGTGTGTTTGGTGGTGTTTTGTATTGTAAATCTTAGGGAGCCCTCACTTGTGAGAAGGCCCCTTGAACACGGTTATTTACCCCTTTGTGATTAGTGGAAGAGAATCAGCCTCCGTGGCGATTCGACGAGGGTAGGGTTGGTGAAGACCAGGTCCTCCGTGGGCTCCTCAACGTGGATGTAGATTTCCTCTGTGGAATCGAACCATGGGATAAAAATCATTGTGTCCTTTGTTTTTGTTCTTACTATTCATTGAGATCTAGGGTTTGCTCAATCTTGTTCAACTTACATTAAAACATTGAAACTAAAGTTAACTTGTGCCACATCTAGTTCCATTGAAGCAATACACTCTATTTGTAACTCAATTTCCACTGCATAGAGTACTTGGATTGAAATCTTTGATCAAACTTGATCAATTTAGTCCACACACATTAGACTAGTCCACACACTACCGGACTAGTCCGATTTCTCTGTGTTTGATCAGGTTGCTAAGTGTTTCAGGTTCCGATGAAAAATTCAAAAAGCCTATTCACCCCCCCTCTAGGCTACATTCAATTGGTATCAGAGCAGGACTCTTCAAGAAGAGACTAATCGCTTGAAGAGAAGATGTCGTACATGAAGGATGTGCACAAGAACTTCAACCAAGATAAAGTTGAAGATGAAAAGACTCAAAAGTTGGAGAAGCTCCTCGACGCCATCCAAGACTTCGAGGATGATGAGGAGGAGACGCTTGAACTCAAGGCGCTCGTAAGGAAGAAGGCACTCTCTAAAGGAAAGATAAAGGTCGAGGATGAGAAGAGGAAGAATGGGAGTAGTCATATTGACTACTCCCGATATCCTTTCAACTATGATCATTTAAATTCAAACAATAATCATTACTTCTCAATTCCTCTAGGAAAAGCCCCATACTTTGATGACAATGATTATTCAATGTGGAGGCAAAATATGAAGATGCATTTAATATCAGTTAACCCCAGCTTGTGACATATAGTGTGTACAGAGATAGATATCTCGGATGACGATGAAGAGCTCACACCAAGTCAAGAGCAAGCTATTCATCGGAATGCTCAAGCTGCAGCGCTCATAACTTCATCATTGAGCCGAGACGAGTTCACAAAGGTGGATGGACTCAAGATTGCTAAGGAAATATGGGACACATTACAAACTGCACATGAAGGCGATCGTCATGTGCGAGAGGCCAAGATTGAAATGATCGGAGGCGAATTGGGAAGATTCGCCATAGAAGAAGATGAGTCACCACAATACATGTACAATCGGTTGAAGATTCTCATTAATAAAGTTCGAGCCTTTGGAAGCAAAAAGTGGAACGATCACGAGGTGGTGAAGCTAATTCTCAGAGCCTTCATTCCTCGCAACATGACTCTATGTTAGATGATCAGAGAAAGCCCCGGGTACAAAAAATGACCCCGGATGAATTGCTTGGAAAGATTATCAATTTTGAGATGATGGAAAAGCAAGCAAAACATGTCAAAGAGATTGTCAACCTCACCTCGGCAAAGAAGAAAGGAGTCGTGTTGAAGTCCACTTGCAAGCCCATGTCAAAATAAGCTCGAGAAGATCAACATGAAGAGGACAACAACGACGAAAGCAGCGATATAGATGAATAGGATATGATCCTCTTTATGAAGAAATTCAAAAAGATGATGAAAAGAAGACAAGGTGGTAAATCAAATGAAGGAAGACACAAAGAAAAATCAAGACCTAAGTTGAGGCGCACTTGCTATAACTGTGGTGAATACGACCACTTTATAGTTGATTGTCCTTATGAAGAAAACAAGAAGAAGACCAAGGATACAAAGCCTCAACCCAAGAAGATGTTCAAGAAGAAAAGGCAAATTGAACAGGCACACCTAGGAAAGGAGTGAGACTCCAATGATGAGTCCTCATCCGAAGAGGAAGAGGAGATGGCTAGCATAGCCATCAAGAAGACAACCAAGAAATCCAATCTCTTACCAACTATTGGCGCAAGGAAGGACAATGACACATGCCTAATGGCGAAGGAAGGTAAAAGAAAGGTAACAACTAAATCTTCCTCCTCGCATTCTTACTCTAGAGATAGTGATGCTTATAGTGACAATGAAGATACGTTTGTTGGCTTAGATAAGAAAACTGCTGCAAAAATGAATTTCTTAATGAATAAACTTACTTATAAGGAGGAGCTTGTTGATCGCCAAGAAGATATGATCATCCTTCAAAAGGAGGAGTATCTTAAGATCAAAAAGCTCTTTGAACTTGAAAAGGAGCGAAGCAAGTCACTAGAGTTTGAGTTAGCTTCAAGCAAGGAAGCTTGCTTGAAGTTAAGTGACTCAAATGTAATCATCAAGGATGAACTTGCTAACTTAACCAAAGTTAACAAGATCCAAGTTGAGTTACTCAAGCAAAGTGAACCTTCATCCTCTTCAAGCTCACCTTCTCAACACTTAAAATCTGAAACTACTATTACTTGTGCATATGCTAAAATTGACACTAACTTTAAGGATAAGTCGAACTTGACAAAGGGCAAGCATCCTTCCTGTAGTGGCATATTTGACAAGGAGAAGGTCAAGTATGCACACAATGCATACTTGGCCACGAGACCTCTTAATGTCAAATATGGCATTATGTATTCTTATGGTGAAAAGCAAAATGCTAGAAGCCACAAGAATAACAAGGAAAGCATTGCTTTTGTCAAGGGAAACTCCTCTCAACCTAGAAAGCCTAATAATTTTAATAAGTCCAAACATGTTAACACATATGAACAATAACTATCATTTAGAACATTTGACGCATCATATGTTCTCATGAAAAGTAATTTTGGTAGAATTTATGCTAAATATGTTGGACCACGCCATGAGAACACCAAGTCTCATGTGTGGGAGCCCAAATCACTTGTAACTAACCTAAAAGGACCCAAGCAAGCTTGGGTACCTAAAACCAAGGTGTAATTTGTTTTTGCAGGCCTACTCCTCCGGTGGAGAAAAATGGGTGCTAGATAGTGGATGCACCAATCATATGACCAGAGAAATAAGGATGTTCGTTGAGTATGAAGTAAATGAAGATACAAGTGAAGGCATCTATTTTGGAGACAATAGTCAAGGAAGGTTGCTCGGCACCGATAAAATTGCAATATCATCTCAACACACTCTTTCTCATGTTTTACATGTCGATTCCTTAGATTATAACCTATTGTCCATATCTCAATTATGTGACAAGGGTTATAATTGCTTGTTCACTAATGAGGGTGTGACCGTCTCTAGAAGGAGTCATGACTCGATTGCATTCAAGGGTGTGTTAAAGGGAAAGCTTTATCATGTTGACTTCAACAAAGATAAAGTCGAACTTGACACATGCTTGATTGCAAAGACCAACATGGGTTGGTTGTGGCATAGACGACTAGCACATGTTGGTATGAGGAATCTTCAAAAACTCCTTAAGGGCAATCACATCCGAGGTTTAAAGGATGTTGTCGAAGTGTTGGATACGACACTTCCCCCGGACCCACTGAGAAGTAGCCCGGGGAGGTTCTTTTGTAGTTGGAGGACACAAGATCAAAATCAAGATGGTGACCTCAGAGATATACATGGTTCGGGCCGCCTGATCGTAACACCCTACTCCACGGAGTTTGTGTAATTGTATTGAGCGAGTGCGTTCACTAGGGTCAGGTCGCAATAGCCTGGATCAGAATGTCCCAATGTTCGTGCGGTGCAGCCCTTTTATAGTTCTAAGGACTGACCATTACAAAGCTGGCCTGACCCGACATGTGGCTATGGCGTGCTTAATGACCTAATACACTGTCTAAAGAGTATTAAGTACAATTAATAGTGTGGTAACGTGCCTTCATGGCAGCGTTACCCCTATTAATAGTGCACTGATCGTGTGTCATTAATATGGCATTAATGACACATTATCAGACCTTGTAACTACCGCTTTAACCATTCTTGAATGTCTGTAATGGTCATGATCAGCTTGTATTTCTGTTGATGACGAAGGTACGGGGGCTCCACACGTGGCAGATCCGGAGCTTTCCCTTGCGAGGGGGTAGGTCCGGGGTTCCTGTACACGTGTCGGTACCAGAGCTCCACTCTGACGGGGGCTAGGTCTGGGGCTGTGTACACGTCTAGTCGCCGGAGCTTCCCTTGGTTGGGAGTCTTGTTCCGGTCTTACTTTACACGTGTTAACCCGGGAACAAGCCATATGAGGGGAGCATGTCCGGTGCAACGTGCCGTGTGGGACCTGCAAGGGCCTTCGATTCTGACGGGTGGAACTATCCTGCACTTCTTGCGGTATCATGGGGCACTCTGTATGTAGAGTACTAACAGTGGCCCCCGGGCTCACCTCTGGGAGAAACCCCTTGAGTTAAGTTGTTCTGCTGGAGGTGGGGCCATTCTCGATTCTCGTGCTTTGATTTTCAAAAGTCTTCTAATGCGCCGATAGAGTGACGGTCCGGGAGTGAACGTTCAACGCGTGGCTTGCTATGAATACGACAGATGAGATCTTTGAGTGCGGATCTCACACAATTGAAGGTCATCGGTTCCCAATACAAAAACTGTATCGGTTCCGCGCACCCTGTCAGAGCGCCGACTTTGGGTTTCCCGCCGCTCATCATGGCAACGGTTGGCCTTGGGTAAGGACCTCGATCTCTTTGTCGGGGTGGCCCCAGGCCCACTCGTCATAGATGGGGTAGATTTTTTGAAAAGTACTTTTTATCTCATTGCGGTTTCCATCCAAGCGTCGCAGAGGCTTACTTAAGAAGGAAAGTGCGCACGGGTTGAGGACTCTTTATGCATTCGATCATCTTTGCGCCTAGTGAATGTGGCCTAGAGGGGGGTGAATAAGCCTTTTTGAATTTTGTCAGAACCTACAATACTTAACAACCAGATCAAAACTCGAGATATCGGACTAGTCCGGTCAAGTGCGGACTAGTCCGGTGTGTACCGACTAGGTTAATCAAGTTTGATCGATTAATTTGATTATAGGATGTATGCAGCGGAAATATACATGTAATTGAAGTGTTACACGATTATGAACTAGGGTATACCACAAGTTAATCTTATGTTTAATGTTTCAACATAAAGTAAGCAAGATTGATTGAAATCCTAGTTTGATATGATGTATAAGAATAATAAACGCAAAGCAAGAACACACGCAATTTATCCCGTGGTTCGGTTCCCACAGAGGCAACCTACATCCACGTTGAGGAGTCCACAAAAGGACCGGGTCTTCTCAAACCCTACCCTCGTCGGATCGCCACGAAGGCCAATCCTCTTATCTTATCACAAAGGGTAAATAACCAAATTCAAGGGGCCTTCTCACACGTTGAGGGCTCCCCTAGATTACAACAAGAACTCCACCAAGAACACACTCGAAACATTACAATGAAAATCACAGGAGTGTGTTAGGGAATCAAACCAAGAGCTCAAGAGTAATGAATCGTGTCTCTCCAATGTTCCAAAGTGTATCCTCAAGGGATTGATTGATCTTTGTGGCTTTTGATTTCGTGGAGAGATGTGTTTTTGAGGCTCTTGGGAGTGTGACGGCGCAGGGGTTCGAGAGACATTAAAGTTGGGACGTGCACATCTATTTATATGGGGTTTCAAAAAGTGACCGTCAGGGTTTAGAAAGATCAGAGTAGTCCGTGGTGGACACCAGACTAGTCCGGTGTGCTGTGTGTAGCAAACCCTAAGTGTCTCGAAATATCGGACTAGTCCGGCTAGAAGTGGACTTGTCCGATTTTGCTTCTGGAAATCTTCAGACTAGTCCAATAGTCATCGGACTTGTCCGGATGGTTGAAACCCTAAGTGAATTGGGTGAAAAGTCCGCACTTGGAGGACTTGTCCGATTTAGCTCAGAGGGTTTTTCAGACTAGTCCGTGCCAATATCGGACTTGTCCGATTTATATCAGAATGATATCGGACTAGTCCGTTATGAGATCGGACTTGTACGATTTTGTGCAACTTGTGAAGTGTTTGGAGGACTTGTCCGCACTGGGGAGGACTAGTCCAATTCTAGTCAGAGAGATATCGGACTAGTCCGTGGTGATATCAGACTTGTCCGATCTTGTGCAGAAAGATATCGAACTAGTTCGGTGTCAGTCGGACTAGTCCGGTCCTATATAAACTTGTGCAATGTGTGTGTTTATTTGTGTTTGAGCTATTGGGGTGTGTTTCCTTAACACACTCCATACACAATGATCTACTACACTTGTTCCTTAAGCTTATTTCCACATTGCTCCTCATTCTCCCTTCTTTTCGGCACTTTACTTATTTTCCCATTAAAACCTGTGCTCATCTCAACAAAGAGGTTAGGATCTCATTTGCTTGTCATAAATCATCCAAAACCCACAAGGGATTCCTAGATGCACTTTCAATCTCCCCCTTTTTGGTGATTGATGACAACCAATTGAGATATCACAAAATATGATAAAAGTTGGGATTTTCATGAAGTATGCACATATGAGTCTAAAATACATCAAGCAATGAAAACATGATCCATATGTGCATTCTTTATGGTGGGATGCATAACTAAGAGCATTGAAACATAATTGACATTAATATACCAATCAACAAGCATATATGTCATTCTAGGAGCAAAATCACAGATTTCATAAATTAATTCACAAGTAGTTCAAAGCATTGCATTACAGGACTATTAAGTAACATAAGAGCATATTAAAAGTTTCACAACCCACAAAGTAGACAAAACGCATAAAAGAATCTCTCTCCTCGCATCCTACAGCTTAAGACCTAAGACCTAAGACTCCCCCTCAATCTCTCCCCCTTTGGCATCAAGACACCAAAAAGAAGGAGAGGAGGGACCTAAAGTCTTCAAGCCTCGCCGTCGGTCCTCTCATCATCTTCATGTTCGTCTTTGGACTGATGAGGAGGAGGAGGAGGAGGAGGTGCGGAGCCACTCGAGCCCCTAATGCCAAAGTAGGCAAGCTCGGAGGGGGTCAAGGGCCCGAGCTCGATGTAGTCGGAGTCAAAATCATCAGGGATTACTGGAGATCCAATGGGCTCGATCTCCAGTTTCTGGCAAATCTGCTTCACATTTGCCTTGACATACTTCATGTCTTCTTTTCTTCTCTTGTTAAGCTTGTGGGCCTTCACCTCGGCCTTTCTGCAGGAAGCAAAGATAGCATCCAAGTATTTGAAGATGCCACTTGCAGATCCCTTTTGAGGAGCTTCCCTAGTGGCAGGGGCAGCCCTGGCAACTCCACTTGCTCTTGTCGGAGCCTCAGGACTGGAGGCCTGAGATGGAGCAGCATGTATGCTTGGCTTTTGAGGCATCTGGGGCCTCAAGGGAAGGTGCTCCACATCTTTGATGAATTCAATGCCAGTGACCTTCTCAATCATGAACATAAGATACGGAGCATAGCCACATGACCTGTTGGGTGTGCAGGAGATGTTGACCATATCGTTCCAGATATAGTCAGCCACATCAAACTTGCGGTCCTTGCTTATGGCTCTCATCAAGGTCCGGAGATAGCCCTGCACACTCCCAGCATCCCCATCCTTCGGGGCAATGGTCTTCCTCAACACTCTGTTCAAGACCACAAAGAAAGGCTTCATGTTCTTTGTGGAGGGAGGGTTGAACATGGAGTTGGGCTCATAGAGGAATTTCATCTTGTCCTTCTCAATGACACCTATGTTGTGTGTGACCAAGTTGTCATGGCTTGAGGTGTCAAGGTGTAGCAGGCTTGCAAAATCTTCATAAGTTATAGTGTACTTGGATCCGTGAGTCATCCAAGTAACACTCTCTTCATCATCACTTGAGAAATGGCAAGTCGCAAAGAATTGCGTGATGACCTCATCATTCCAATTGTTCCTGAAGGCGAAGAGATCCTTCGGACCATGTCTCTCAACTGCCTCCACCACTTCAACAAACGGAGAGAAGCCCTTCTTCTCAAAGTGTGCCCAATCAATCCATTGGCTGTGCACTACAGGTGTATTCATGGGGAGGTACACAGACTTGTAGAAATATGCATGGAAATTGCTTCAAAATCTGCCATCGACAGCTTGCTTCGGACGGCTGTAGCAATCAACATTGCGGAACTTAGCCGCCGAGTCACTGCCCTTCCCATTGAACTTTTCTTCTGTGGGGTCCCGAGCCCCTTGCTTCAGAGATGACATCTTCAGGGGGCCAATCGGGCCCGTTGCGATCCCCTTGCCCTTGCCCTTGGCTAGGCAGACACTTGCGGAGCTAGGGCCACCACCAGCGGAAGCCCTGGAAGCAGGCACCTTTCATAGAGCCACCCTCTTTTGAGACTAAGGAGGAGAGGGGGCTGGCTCGGAAGGTTGCTTCTTGCATTGGTCCGTCGAGGACGAAAGTGGGGCTTCTTGTCCCATCTCGGCTTCGAAGTCGAAAACATCATCGTGAGAGTTCGACATGCCCTAAGAATGGATTATACAAGGTATGGGTGAGAAAGAATAACAAGGAATTGCATTGAGGAATTGAAAGGTTAGGTTATGAGTTCAGAAAAATCGGACAAGTCCAGTGTACAAGCACGGACTAGTCCGGGTGATCGGACTTATCCGTGCATGGACCGGACTAGTCCGGTATTCATCCTCAAAAACCTAAGCAACGAGACGAATGGTGACTCCTAATGCACAACTAGCTTAGCATCAATGTAATACATCAAGGAAGCATGTATATAGTGAGAGATGCTAGGATATTCAATCAACAATGAAGAAAATAGAGATCTCTAGGATTTGGGGGAAAATTACCGAAGAAATTGCTTGAATCTCGAAGAGGAGGGTGTTGAAGGCCGGACAAGTCCGCGAACTTCAATCCCCGAGCGAGGAAGCTTTATTTCCACCCAAATGTGGAGCTTTTTGATGGAGGAGATGCAAAATCGCCTTGGGGAGCTTGAGCGTGGAGAGAGGAAGCTTGAGGCAAGTGTGGGGGTGAGGAAATTAGGGTTTGGCGGCAGCTAGGGTTATGGACACAAAAAATCGGACAAGTCTGAAAATGATCGGACTAGTCCGAACTTTTCCAGAGGCTATATCGGACTAGTCCGTGGTCCACTGGACTAGTCCGTCCTAACCGGCGCTCTGCGGACTAGTCTACATGGGCGGACTAGTCCGGGTAACCACAGACTAGTCCGTGGTCACCAGGGAAGAGCTTCTTAGCCCATTCATATATATTCGAAGGTACTTATTTAGAAAATAGGGAGGCAAATCAAATCAAATCAAATAATCTTGATAAATATGATCAGTAAGCATACAACAATCAATCAATGACCATAATTCACCAAGATCTAGTAATTGACATAGTTTTTCAGAGAAAATTGAGAGAGATGATTTTCGCAATCCAATCAACATATTTTGAAGAATTCATACATGTATGCAAATTTTCAAGCCACATTCCGAGCATCAAGGATATTTAGTTCATTTCGAAGCTCGCAAAAGCGTTTTTCATCAAGTGGCTTGGTGAATATGTCGGCTAGTTTCTTTTCAGTGTTGACATGGAAAATGGCTATATCTCCTTTCATGGAGTGATCTCTCAAGAAGTGATGTCGGATGTCTATGTGTTTGGTTCTAGAGTGCTCAACTGGATTATGGGCAATTTTAACGGCACTCTCGTTATCACAAAGGAGTGGAATATGGTTCATATTGTAACCGTAATCCCTTAGAGTTTGTCGCATCCAAAGGAGTTGTGTACAACAACTCCCGACTGCAACATACTCCGCTTCGGCTGTGGATAAGGCAATGGAGTTTTATTTCTTGGAGGACCAAGAAACTAGGGATCTACCTAGGAATTGGCATGTACTGGAGGTACTTTTTCTATCTACTTTGAATCCGGCATAATCTGCATCGGAGTAGCCAATGAGATTGAATTTGTAGCCTTTTGGATACCAAAGACCAAGGTTGGGTGTATGAACTAAATATCTCAAGATCCTTTTTACGGCTGTCAAGTGACACTCCTTAGGATTGGCTTGAAATCTTGCACACAAACATACACTCAACATAATGTCTGGCCTAGATGCACATAAATAGAGTAGAGATCTAATCATGGAGCGATATACCTTTTGATTGATGCTAGGTCCATATTCATTGAGATCCAAGTGGCCATTCGTTTCCATGGGAGTCTTTATGGGCTTCGCCTTGTCCATCCCAAACTTCTTGAGTATGTCTTGAGTGTACTTAGTTTGGCTTATGAACGTCCCTTCCTTTTGTTGCCTCACTTGGAATCCCAAGAAGTACTTTAGCTCTCCCATCATAGACATCTCAAACCTATTTGTCATAATTTTACTAAACTCCTCACAAAAAGATTTGTTAGTTGAACCAAAGATTATATCATCAACGTAGATTTGACAAACAAAGAGATCATCGTCAAAGTTCTTTGTAAACAATGTATAATCTATTTTACCGATCTTAAATCCATTTTCAATTAAGAAATCTCTAAGACACTCATACCAAGCTCTAGGAGCTTGTTTGAGGCCGTAGAAAGCCTTATGCAATTTAAATACGTGGTCGGGGAACTCTTCATCTTCAAACCCGAGGGTTTGCTCCACATACACCTCCTCCTTGATTGGTCCGTTGAGGAAGGCGCTTTTCACATCCATTTGATAGAGCTTGAAATCATGGTGAGTAGCATATGTAAGTAATATTCTAATGGACTCAAGTCTAGCTACGGGAGCAAAAGTTTCATCGAAATCCAAACCTTCGACTTGTGAATACCCTTTGGCCACAAGTCGTGCCTTGTTCCTCGTCACCACCCCGTGTTCGTCTTGTTTGTTGCGGAAGACCCATTTGGTGCCGACGACGTTGGATTTGGGTCTTTCGACTAGTTCCCACACCTCGTTCCTTTTGAAATTGTTGAGTTCTTCTTGCATGGCACTACCCAATCCGGATCCTTCAATGCATCCTCAACCCTGCGTGGTTCCAAAAAGGACACAAACGAGTAATGCTCACAAAAATTAGCTCTGCGAGATCTAGTAGTTACTCCCTTTTGGATATCACTGATGATGTTGTCGATTGGATGAGATCCCTTTGGATGCATTGGTGTACTCTTGGGTGTGCTACTTGTTGTCTTGAACCTTCATCATCATTTTCTTCTCCCCCTAAATGGTTGCTCTCATTGACTTGTTGATCATCTTCACTTTCTTAAGGTTGATCTTGTATGGAAGCTCCCCCTTGATCAATGGTCTCCTCTTGTGGTTCATTTTCCTCATGCATATGTAGAGGTGGCTCTTGTGGTCGAACTTCGCCTAACGCCATTCTTCTCAATGCTTGACAAGGAGCTTCTTCTTTATCTAGCACACATGGATCAACTTGCTCCTTTTGGGAGCCATTAGTTTCATCTAACACTACGTCATGTGCTACTTCAACAAGCCGGAGGTCTTGTTGTAGACACGATAGGAGTAAGTGTTTGAATCATAACCAAGCAAGAAACCTTCATCGGACTTCGAAGCGAACTTTGAAGTTCTAGGATTCTTGTTCAAAATATAACATTTGGAACCGAAAACTCAAAAATATGAAATATTAGGCTTGTTACCGGTGAGTAGCTCATAGGATGTCTTCTTGAGTAGTCGATGAAGGTAAAGTCGATTTATGGCGTGGCAAGCGGTGTTGACCGCTTCCGCCCAAAATTGATCCGAGGTCTTGTACTCATCGAGAATTGTTCTCGCCATCTCTATGAGGGTTCGGTTCTTTCTTTTGGCAACTCCGTTTTGTTGAGGGGAGTACGGAGCTGAAAACTCGTGCTTTATGCCTTCTTCATCTAGGTACTCCTCCACTTGTGTGTTCTTGAACTCCGTGCCGTTGTCGCTTCGAATGTTCTTGATTGTCAATAAGAATTCATTTTGAGCTTGCTTGAAGAAATTCTTGAGTATTCCTTGTGTTTTTGACTTATCATGTAAAAAGAAAACCCAATTGAAGCGAGAAAAATCATCGACAACTACTAAACCATATTTGTTACCGCCGATGCTTATGTAGGTGATTGGACCGAATAAGTCCATGTGAAGTAGCTCGAGCGGTATTGTTGTAGTCATGACGTTCTTCGCGGGATGAGGTGCTCCAACTTGCTTCCCAGCTTGGCACGCGCTACAGGGCCTGTCTTTCTCAAAAGCAACATCCTTCAAACCTCGGATGTGATTGACCTTGAGGAGTTTTTGAAGATTTCTCATACCAACATGCGCTAGTCGTCTATGACACAGCCAACCCATGTTGGTCTTTGCAATCAAGCATGTGTCAATTTCGACTTTATCCTTGTTGAAGTCAACAAGATAAAGTTTTCCCTTCAACATACCCTTGAATGCAATGGAACCATCACTCCTCCTAGAGACGGTCACACCCTCGTTAGTGAACAAGCAATTATAACCTTTGTCACATAATTGAGATATGGACAACAGGTTATAATCTAAGGAATCAACATGTAATACATGAGAAAGAGTGTGTTGTGGTGATATGGCAATTTTACCGGTATCGAGCACCTTTCCTTGACTATTGTCTCCAAAATAGATGCCCTCGCTTGGATCCTCATTTGCTTCATATTCAACGAACATCCTTCTTTCTCCGGTCATATGGTTGGTACAGCCATTGTCTAGCACCCATTTGGATCCACCGGAGGAATTGGTCTGCAAAATAAATTACGCCTTGGTTTTAGGTACCCAAGCTTGCTTGGGTCCTTTTTAGGTTAGTCACAAGGGATTTGGGCACCCACACATGAGACTTGGTGTTCCCATGGCGTGGCCCAACATAACGAGCATAAATTTTTCCATAATTACTTCTCATTAAGACATAAGATTCATCGAAAGTTCTGAATATCAACTTTTGTTGTTTATACACACGACTAGTCTGGGAGGCCGGACTTGTCCGGAGGACTGGACTTGTCCGGATCCCGACCGGACTAGTCCGGTGGTCATGCGTATTGTATTCATTAATTTTGGATCTTCCAGTTTGAGAGAGTCTTCCCTTTACAAAGACATTGCTATCCTTGTTATTCTTATGACTTTTAGCTTGTTGCTTTTCATCATAAGAGTAACCAATGCCATATTTGACATTTGGAGGTCTTGTGACCAAGTATGCACTACGTGCATATTTGATCTTCTCCTTGTCAAATATGCCATTTTGTGCATGATGCTTGTCCTTGGTAGAGGTTGACTTGTCTTTCAAACTGTTGTCAACTTTACCACATGTACAAGTAGAAGCAACTTCGGTTTTAATGTGTTGAGAATGTGAGCTTGAAGAGGATGAAGGGTCACCTTGCTTGAGTGACTCAACTTGCACCTCAAGGATCTTGTTAACCTTGATTAGGTTAGCAAGTTCTTCCTTGATTGTAGCATTTTAGTCGCTTAACTCCAAGCAAGTTTCCTTGCTTGAAGCTAATTCAAGCTCTAGTGACTTGCTCCGCTCCTTTTCAAGCTCTAGAAGTTTGTCTAGTTCAACATACTCCTCCTTTTGGGAGACAATCATGTCTTCTTGACGATGTATTAACCTCTCCTTCTCAACAAGTTGATCAAGCAAAAATTTCATTTTAGTGGTTGTTTTCTTATCAAACCCAATAAGCATATCTTCATTATCACTATTAACATCACTATCACTGAAATAGGAATGCATGGAGGAGGGTTTTGTTGTTACCTTGCATTTACCTTCCTTTGCCATGAGGCAAGTGTCGTTCCCTTCCATGCGCCGAGTGTAGGGAAGAGAGTAGACCTCTTGGATGTCTTCTCGATGGCTATGCTAGCCATCTCTTCTTTTTCTGATGATGAGGACTCATCATTTGAGTCCCACTCTTTCCCTATGTGCGCTTGTTCGACTTGTTTCTTCTTCTTGAAGAATTTATTGGGTTGAGGCTTGACTTCTTTGGTCTTCTTCTCGTT
Source organism: Tuctoria greenei (assembly GCA_036927565.1). Taxonomy (NCBI): domain Eukaryota; kingdom Viridiplantae; phylum Streptophyta; class Magnoliopsida; order Poales; family Poaceae; genus Tuctoria; species Tuctoria greenei. The sequence continues at coordinate 189,258,509 of JAYESD010000006.1, forward strand.
CTCTTCATATGGGCAATCAACTATAAAGTGGCTATACTCACCACAATTATAGCATGCCCGCCTCAACTTTGCCTTTGTTCTTTCCTTGTATTTTCCTTTACTTGATTTAGTTCCTTGTCTCTTCTTCATCATCTTCTTGAATTTCTTCATGAATAGTATCATGTCATCTTCATCTAAGTCACTGCTCTCATCGTCACCGTCTTCTTCTAATTGAGCTTCTTGCGATTCTTTAGATAAGGGCTTGAGGGTGGACTTCAAAGCAACCCCTTTCTTCTTTGCCGAGGTGAGGTCGGTAATTTCCTTGACATGTTTCGCTTGCTTTTCCATTATCTCGAAAATGATGATTTTTCCAAGTAGCTCATCCGGAGTCATTCTCTTGTATCCGGGGCTTTCTCTAATCATTGAGCATAAGGTGACGTTGCGAGGCATGAAAGCTCTAAGGATGAGCTTCACCACCTCGTGGTCATTCCACTTCTTGCTTCCGTATGATCGAACCTTGTTGATGAGCATCTTTAGTCAGTTGTACATATCTTGAGGCGACTCATCTTCTTCGATAGCGAATCTTCCCAATTCGCCTTCCATCATCTCAATCTTCGCTTCACGCACATGACGATCACTTTCATGTGCAGTTTGCAATGTGTCCCAGATCTCCTTTGCAATCTCGAGTCCATCCACCTTGGTGAACTCGTCCCGACTGAGCGAAGAGGTAATGACTGCCACAGATTGAGCATTTCGATGAATTGCCTGCTCTTGGCTTGGTGTAAGCTCTTCATCGTCGTCCGGGATATCTATCCCTGTGCACACAATATGCCATTGAGAGAAATTAGATGCATTTTCATATTTTGCCTCCACATTGAGTAATCACTTCCATTGAAGTGTGGGGCTTTTCCTAGAGGGATAGACAAATTATGATTATTGCTAGAATTAAGACGATCGTAGTTGAAAGGATATCGGGAGTAGTCGGTGTGACTACTCCCCTTCTTCTTCTTTTCATCTTCAATTTTCACCTTTCCCTTGGAAAGGGTTTTCTTCCTTAGGAGTGCCTTGAGTTCCGGCGTCTCCTCACCATCATCCTCAAAGTCTTGAATGGCTTCGAGGAGCTTCTCCAATTTCTGGTTCTTATCTTCATCAACCTTCTCTTGGTTGTTGCTCTTGTGTACGTCTTTCATGTCCAATATGATCTCTTCGAGCGATTAGTCTCCTTCTTGAAGAACCTTGATTTGATACCAATTGAATGTGGCCTAGAGGAGGGGTGAATAGGCCTTTTTGAATTTTGTCAAAACCTGCAACACTTAACAACCAGATCAAAACTCGAGATATCGGACTAGTCCGGTCAAGTGCGGACTAGTCCGGTGTGTACCGACTAGGTTAATCAAGTTTGATCAATTAATTTGATTCTAGGATGTATGCAGCAGAAATATACAAGTAATTGAAGTGTTACACGATTATGAACTAGGGTATACCACAAGTTAATCTTATGTTTAATGTTTCAACGTAAAGTAAGCAAGATTGATTGAAACCCTAGTTTGATATGATGTATAATAATAATGAACGCACAACAAGAACACAAGCAATTTATCCCGTGGTTCGGTTCCTACAGAGGCAACCTACATCCACGTTGAGGAGTCCGCAAAAGGACCGGGTCTTCTCCAACCCTACCCTCGTCGGATCGCCATGAAGGTCAATCCTCTTCTCTTATCACAAAGGGTAAATAACCAAATTCAAGGGGCCTTCTCACACGTTGAGGGCTCCCCTAGATTACAACAAGAACTCCACCAAGAACACACTCGAAAGATTACAATGAAAATCACAGGAGTGTGTTAGGGAATCAAACCAAGAGCTCAAGAGTGATGAATCGTGTCTCTCCAATGTTCCAAAGTGTATCCTCAAGGGATTGATCTTTGTGGCTTTTGATTTCATAGAGATGTGTTTTTGAGGCTCTTGGGAGGTGTGACGGCGCAGGGGTTCGAGAGACATTAAAGTTGGGTCGTGCACATCTATTTATATAGGGTTTATAAAAGTGACCGTTAGGGTTTAGAAAGGTCGGACTAGTCCGGTGTGCTGTGTGTAGCAAACCCTAAGTGTCCCGAAATATCGGACTAGTCCGGCTAGAAGCGGACTTGTCCGAATTCGCTTTTGGAAATCTTCAAACTAGTCTGATAGTCATCGGACTTGTCCGCATGGTTGAAACCCTAAGTGAATTGGGTGACAAGTCCGCACTTGGAGGACTTGTCCGATTTAGGTTAGAGGGTTTTTCAGACTAGTCCGTGCCAATATCGGACTTGTCCGATTTAGATCAGAATGATATCGAACTAGTCTGTTATGAGATCGGACTTGTCCGATTTTGTGCAACTTGTGAAGTGTTTGGAGGACTAGTCCGCACTGGGGAGGACTAGTCCAATTCTAGTCAGAGAGGTATCAGACTAGTCCGTGGTGATATCGGACTTGTCCGATCTTGTGCAGAAAGATATCGGACTAGTCCGGTGTCAGTCGGACTAGTCCGGTCCTGTATAAACTTGTGCAATGTGTGTGTTTATTTGTGTTTGAGATCTTGAGGTGTGTTTCCTTAACACACTCCATACACAGTGATCTACTACACTTGTTCCTTGAGCTCATTTCCACATTGCACCTCATTCTCCCTTCTTTTTGGCACTTTGCTTATTTTCCCATTAAAACCTGTGCTCATCTCAACAAAGAGGTTAGGATCTCATTTTCTTGTCATAAATCATCCAAAACCCACAAGGGATTCCTAGATGCACTTTCACTCAGAGCCTCCCAAACTCCGTCTAACTTTCCATCCTTTGCTCTACTTTGTCGCGATGGAGTTGGGTCTCCCCAAGAGCCGCCTCAAGAGCGATGATGATCTGAAGAAGGTCCGGACCTACATGGGGTGGTCCAGAGACTCCTTCAACCATCTGGTCCGCGTCGGCAAACTCCCATTCAAGAAGGAGCGCTGCGGCGACATGGTGTACTTCTCTGCATAAGCCATCGTGGGGCTGATCCCACCTTTCTCGACTTTCAATTTGATGCTGATGGACTTCTATGGTTTGCAGCTGTACCACCTTGGCCCCCATTCTCTTCTTCTTGTGTCGACATTCGTCCACTTTTGCGAGATGCAGGTGGGTATTCCCCCTGCGTCGAGCTTTTCCGCACCTTCTTCACCATCCACACCACCAGCAAGGGTTCCGAGTTTCTTGGTTTCTACTATTTTGTGAAGTGCATGAAATGCCCCTACAAATACTTGAGGTAGTTTCTTTCCGACAAGTGAGACGACTAGAAGAAGTATTGGATCATCATCACAGCAGAGGAGCACGAGAAATTGGAGTTGCCTAAAGGTCTCCCCAATGTTTATACTGACGCATGGAGTGTGGTTTCGGTGCTGTCAGAGGCCTTCAACCCTACCTTGACTAGGATCCGCGAATCCGTGGAAGGTGGATTGACCCCCCAAATGGTCTTCTGCAACTTTCTGGTCAACAGGTGGGCTCTGCTGAAGAAGAGGGAGAAGCTCGCATGGGCCCTCAACAACGTGATGGATGACAACCGGATTGAAACTGTTCTGAGGTACAACTTGGATGGCGCAGCTTTAGAGCTTCATCTCAAGAAGTTGCAGCATGGAATTGACGTCGAAGGCGATGACTTCACTCCGCCAGCGGCTTTCCTCCCTCTGAACATGGAGGCGCAGTTTAGCAGGGAGCTCCGGAGGAATATGCCGGTGCTTGACGATCTTGGTGAGGTGGAAAGGCTTCCGACCACCAGATTAGCGATCCCTGGAGCTTCCGAGGGTGGTCCTGCCCCCGCCTCGAGCCGTAGGACTGAAGACATCGGCAAAGGCAAGGGCAAAGAGCCAGCTAAGCCTTCCAGCCGGAAGAGGAAGTTGAAGCATGCTGACGGGAGGTCTGTCAGGCCTGCTCCTTCCATGACGGCTGCTTCTCCCTGGAGGGGGAGGTCTTCTGTGGCTACCCCTACTCCGGTGCAAACGTCTTCAAGAGGCGTAAGCTCCGGGCATTCGACCCCGGCTTCAGTGTCGGCTAGAAGCTCCAAGTATGGGAATTCTTCCTGACGAAGGGAAACTCCAGCCGAAAGAACTCCGGTGGCTGCAGTGTTCCTCAACCGAGGTTCAAAGCAGTTGTCTGACCAGATTTGGTGGGCTCTAGCTTCGGGCCTCAGAAGAAGAGGTTCTAAGGTGACTGGGATGGTAGCATCCAGAGGTAAGCATTGATTGCTCACCCTAAAATGCTAGTCTTGTTTTTGATGTGTTCTTAATCTTCTTTTTCCTTTGCTTCCAGGGTGTCAAAGAAAGGATCCGGAGCTTCAACGCCTATTGCAGCGGCTGGGGCTGCACCTGTCGAAGCTCTGGCTTCGACCGCTGAGCCTCCTCGTCATGCGGAGGCGAAAGCCGCTAGCAGCTCCGACGCTAGCTGTCGTGAGCTTGGACTCGGAGTCCTCACCTGAAGCTCCTGTGGTAGCGACGCACCGCAGGAGGAAAGTTGAAGATGTGCCCTTGGCAGCAGAGACTGATGCTCCAGCACCGGCGATGCTAGAAGTTCCGGCTTCTGAGCCAGAAATTGCCGAAGCCCTGGCTGCTGAGCCAGAGGTAGCTGAAGCCCCGGCCATTGAGCCGGAGATCACCAAGGCTCCGACCCTTGTGCCGGAAATGGTTGAAGATCCGGCGGCAGGGCCGGAAGTGGTAGAGGGTTCGGCTACTGAGCCGGAGGTTGGAGGTTCGGCAGCTGTGCCGGAGGTGGTTGAAGGTCCGGCGACTGTGCCGGAGGTGGTCACCGCACCGAAGCCCGAGCCAGCGGTGGTTGAAGCCCCAGTTGAAGATCCAGTTGCTGCTCCAGAAGTGGTGGTGCCGGAGGTACCTGGGCCAGAGCCAGAGTAGGTGGCGGCAGGTCCTTCAACGTCAGAGCCATCGATTGAAGACCCGGAAGCAGCGCCTTCACCTGCTCCGGAGGCGGAAGTTCCCCCCGTGGGTTCTTCTGCTGCCACTGAAGGGCTCCAGGAGAGCGGCCCCAGCGCTGCAGGAGTACAGGGGACCACTATTGTAGAGTGAGACCCAATTTTTGTGATGGAGAACCCGTTCGAGCCTGCGGAAATGATCCTGGCAGGCCCATAACCTATCCCTCTGGCGTTTTCCATAGACAACGCCTGCTCAAGTCTCCAGCAGGTCGAGCTTTCCTTCAAACATGAGAGCAAAGCTTTGGAGGAGGAGCGCAACACTTTGAGGCGTTGGCGCAGCAGACTCCATTTTGAGACCAAGCTTGCTCAAACGAGGCTAGTTGACCAGAAGGAATGGATCAAGGGGGAGAAGGCCCGGTTAGAATATTGGGATAAGTTGATGGAGGAGAAGGAGGTCGCCATCCGGGCGCTCGATTCTAACTCTTGGGAAATCCTGGAACAAGCCAAGGAGATATGTGACGCTGCTGACGAGCGTTACGAAAATCTCACAGAGTTGAATGAAACTCTGTTGAAGTGTCGAGCGGACCTAGAGGCGAGGGAGGAAAAACTCCTGGGGCAGCAGGAGGATGTGGTGAGAAGAGAGGCAGAGTTCACCCAGAAGTTAACACTGGGTGAGAAAAATTTGGCGGATCGCAACAAAAAGCTAGATCTATGGAAGGAGGAAGAGAGGAAAAAGAACTGGAAGGTGGGGCAAGAGCTCTTGAAAAGAGAGTCTAACATTGCCACTAGGGAGGAGAGAGTCAAGGGCAGGGAGAAGGACCTAGCTGAGAGGCGGAACCACATCCACCTCCTGGAGACGGAGCTGGCCGACCAGGAGAAGCAGGTTGCTGAGATCATGCAGCAGCATGCTAAGTCGGCTGAGCGACTTGCCTGTGAAGGTTCGGGGCTTGCGGCCGCCCGAAGGTCACTCGAGGAGCTGCCGAGCTTGAAGACGACTGAGTCCTTGATAGTATGAGACTTCCTGGGGCGTGCGGATAGGGCCCTCGTGCCCCTTAGGTTCAGTCTAGTACGCCCAGAGAACCCAGCGCAGGAGCTAGACCACACGCTGGCGGCACTTAGCTCTGATGGCAGCAAACTCGACGTGATGGGTGACGTCATCGCCGATCAACTGGAGACGGAGGGTAACTCCTTGGCCAAGAACATCGTTGAGTATGTCTTGGCATGTTACCGGAGTCGAGACCCCCAGTTCTCCCTTGATCCAGTTTTCGAAGGAATCATCGTGGAGGAGGAAGATGTCGCGAGGGCTAGTGTTCAAGAAGCTGCTGAGAAGGTTGCTTCATTTCTCCACAGGACCTAGATCCTCCAGTAGCTAGGACTTTTCTCCCTTTGTCCCTTGTAATCTCAATTTTGTAATCCAGTTCTTCTGATTAATGAAATCCTCCTTTTTGCCTTAAATTTCACTTTGTCTTCAATATACTATGTCGTGTCTTGTTGCCCCCTGGTACATGTGTACAATTGAGAGTGTACATGTACCAAAGGTTATGACAGTATGTTGAAGTCTTCAATTTTGAAGCGTCGAAGACAGGCCACCTGGAATGGTCGGAGCTTGGTAGCTCCAGCGTTAACATATTAGATATTGACGTCGGACCTATCTTGGGAGATGTCAGAGCTTAGTAGCCCGGCGTCGTCCACCATTGCTATGAATTTTTGCTTTTCCTGCACGTTAAAGGCAAGAGAGAAAGTAAAATTCGTCCTCTTGTCTATAAATTGATTGTGACTTATTGTTCTTATTTGAACTTTAGATCCGAAGAAACTCAACATGATAACAAGCGTTTTGATAGAATCTTCCTAGATCCACATGCCTTTTTAGTACTCACCCTACTAAGGCCCGTCGGGGTGTAGGTAAAGTGACGTACTTAGGGTGCAGGATCAGGCTAAGTCGATAGCACACTCCGGACCTATGTTGGCTTGGCGTTCAGGCAAGTAGACTATGTGGCGGTGTTAAGATCCAAAAATACTATCAATAAGGCTTGTAATGCATGTGAATTACTTGGAACAAAACTAAAAAAGATTTGCACAACTTCATTATAGACAAGCGGGGTAAAAATAATTTGACATATTGAGCCTTGTACAAAAAGTAGATGCACGTGGAGTCTGTTTTCACACAACAATGTTTTTCATTATAGGTCCGGATTACAGGGGAGACAAGGACAGACTTAGGGTGCTGCACCCTGCTAAATGTGCTATACATCTTGTGCTAGCCCAGAGCAAGTAGTTACACTTTTAGTGCTGTGACTGTGTCAAGTGTTACTTGAACTTCCCGGACCCTCCCGGAGGGGTCCGGATGTTATCCCGGAGGACTTGCTCGACTCTGTGTAATGACTCTACAACATGCATTGTGTGTAAGTACAGACTCACCCTCGTGATTCTAAGCATAAAACTTACGGAGGTGCTCAATGTTCCAAGGATTGGGAAGTGGGGTCCCATCCTTAGTTGCCAAGCGAACGCACCCTGGTCGGGATACTTTAATGACTCAGAAGGGACCTTCCGAGCTGGGGGAAAGTTTGTTCATCCCTTCAAGGCTTAGCATCTTCCGGAGCTCCAAGTCGCCTTCTTCGAGCTGTCGATCACGCACATGCCTTTGATGGTAGCGCTGGAGCGCTTGGCGATAACGTGCATTTTGAACAGCTGCTTGGCACCTTCCCTCGTCGAGGAGGTCAAGGTCTTCACGCCGGAACTGGTCTTGGGTGGCTTCGTCGAAGGTCCGGACCTGGAGGGACCCCAAGGTGATCTCCGGAGGAAGGACCGCTTCAGCTCCGTACACCAAGAAGAATGGAGTCTCCCTAGTTGACCAATTAGGTGTTGTCCTATTCGCCCATAAAGTGGACGGAAGCTCTTCAATCCAGTTAGCTCCGTGCTTTTTCAAGCGTTCATATGTGCGCGTCTTGAGTCCTTTCAAGATTTCTGCATTTGCTCTCTTGGCTTGGCCATTGCTTGCTGGATGGGCTACTCAAGCGTAGTTAAGTTGAATGCCGAGGTCTTCGCAATATTCTTGGAATGCAACACTTGTGAATTGAGTTCCGTTATCATTTATGACTTTGTTTGGAACTCCAAATCTGCATATAGTGGACTTCAAGAACTTGATTGTTGATTGTTTATTTATTGTTACTACTGGAGTTGCTTCCGGCCACTTGGTGAACTTGTCGATGGCGACATATAGGAACCTGTAACCTCCGACGGCTTTTGGAAAAGGTCCAAAGATATCCATGCCCCACACAGCGAATGGCCATGTAGGAGGTATCATTTGTAGTGATTGAGCCGGTGTGTGAATCTATTTTGCATGGAACTGACATGCTTCACATTTCTTCACTAGCTCAACTGCATCATGAAGTGCTCTAGGCTATTAAAAGCCATGCCGGAAGGCTTTACCGACCAGCGTGCGAGAAGATGTGTGGTTACCGCACTCACCTCCATGGATTTCTGCGAGGAGATCGCGACCTTCTTCCCTTACAATGCACCACATTAAGATGCCGTTGGCACTGTGTCAGTAGAGATCCCCTTCTACCAATGTGTATCTTTTAGCCAATCTGACAATCCGGTCAGCGGATACACTGTCTTCAGGAAGGATATTGTCTTTCAAGTAGCTCCGGATCTCCGAGATCCATGCATCAGAGCTAACTTGAGCTTCTGAGTCTTGCATGCTGGGTTGCTTGGAGCTTCCAACAGAACCTACGACCCTTGGTGAACGTCATGGTAATAGGGCCATCGGGACCGCCAGCTTCGAGGTGCTGGTATTGCCCCCTTCGCTCAGTTCAACAGGCTGAGTTGTTGGTTTTGACAACCTCTGGATGAAGATTTCGTCAGGAGCTGGAGCTCCGGTTGAGGCTTTCGTCGAAAGTTCATCAACTTCGGAGTTATGAAGGCGCTGAACATGATGGAGATCCAGGACTTCGAAGTCCTTCTGAAGCCTCTGGACTTCAAGGAGATAAGCAGCTAATTGAGAATTGTTGCAGGAGCATTCACCTTTCACTTGTTTGATGATGAGTTGTGAATCTCCCTTCACCAATAGCTATTTTACACCATAAGATAGAGCCACCTTGAGTCCATAGATGAGGGCTTCATACTCCGCCATATTGTTGGTTGTCTTGAAATCAAGGTCTACCATGTACTTGGCCTTCTCTCCGGTCGGAGTTAGGAGAAGGATTCCAGCTCCGGCCCCTGCATCTACATGGAGCCATCAAAGTAGAGGGTCCAGTGAGGCTCAGTGAATACCGAAACTTTAAGCTCTGGTTTCTGCTCACTGTGGCCCCCAGGGTTTGATGGAGAGGGAGTCCACTCTGCCACAAAGTCAGCCAAAGCTTGATTTTTAATTGCTTGTCTTGACACGAATTCTAGATCGAATTCTGCCAGCCCCGCTGCCCACTTTGCAATATTCCCAGTAGAATTAGGGTTTTGCAAAATTGCAAGTAGTGGAAAATAAGTTACCACTGATATTTTGTGGGCTTGGAAGTAATGATGAAGCTTTCTTGAGGCGATAAGAACTGCGTAAAGCAGTTTATGCACCTCAATGTATCTTGTCTTGGCGTCGTGTAGTACTTCACTGATGAAGTACACTGGGCGTTGGACTATTCGGACCCTCCCGGAGGGGCCCGGAGCTTCCTCCTCATCAACCCGGACCCTCCCGGAGGGGTCCGGACCTTCTTCTGGAATTTCCTGGTCCCTACCGAAGGAACCCGGAGCTTCTTCTGGAATGACCCGGACCCTCCCAGAGGGGTCTGGATCTTCTTGTTCTGCAGCAGTTACTCCTTCGTTTGAAGGAGCTTGATCCTCCAGCATCTCGCCTTGAGGATCTGTGCTTGATGGTTGGTACCCAGACTCTTCTTCAGGTAGCTCCGGACCCTCCCAGAGGAGTCTAGACTCCTGAATTGGAGATGGCTCCGGTCTTTCCGCGACCAGGACCATACTGACAACCTCTGTAGTTGTTGAAATGTAAAGCAATAGAGGATCACCAGGGTTCGGAGCTACCAGGATTGGTAGTGTGGTGAGGAGCTGCTTCAGCTCTTGAAATGCCTTTTCTGCTTCTTCAGACCAATGAAATGGTCTAGACTTCCTCAAGAGTTTGAAGAAGGGTAGCACCTGTTCTACCAGTCTTGATATAAACCGGCTGAGCGCAGCTAGACATCCAGTCAACTTTTGGACATCTTTAATGTGGGCTGGGGGCCGCATTTCTTCTATAGCCTTGATCTTTGCCGGATTTGCTTCAATTCCTCGATGAGTCACCAAGAACCCCAGAAGCTTCCGGAGCTAACCCCAAAGACACACGTGTCCGGGTTCAGCTTAGTGCGCATAGTGCGCAGCTTGTCGAAGACGGCTTGTAAGTTCTCAAGGAGTGACTCCTTGTTTTTGATCTTCACGACGATGTCATCAACATACACCTCCACCAGGTCTCTAATTAGCTCTCCAAATGTTTTGTACATGGCTCGCACAAAGGTTGAAGCAGCATTTTTAAGACCAAATGGCATGGCAGTATAACAATACAATCCATCTACTGTTATGAAGGCAGTGTGCTCTTCATCTTCCTTAGACATTTGGATTTGATGATACCCAGAATATGCATCTAAGAAACACAGTAGTTCACACCCGGAGGTGGAGTCCACTATCTGATCTATTCTAGGTAGTGGAAATGGATCTTTTGGACATGCCTTATTTAAGGTGGTGTAGTCGATACACATCTGAAGCTTCCCACTGGTCTTGGGTACAACAACTGGGTTTGCCAACCATTTTGGATGGAAGACTTCCCGGATGAATCCAGCTTCAAGCAACTTCTTGACTTCCCGTCGGATGAAGTTTTGCCGCTCGATTGATTTCTTCCGGGGCTTCTGGTGTACAGATCGTGCGTCTGGGTAAATCTTCAGATTGTGCTCAATCACCTCCCTAGGGATCCCAGACATTTGTGACGGCTGCCAGGCAAACACGTCGACGTTAGCCCGGAGGAAAGTGATGAGCGTGAGTTCCTATTTATTGTTCAGACCCCCCGATATACGGGTAGTCTGAGCAGCATCGGAACCAATTTGGACGACTTTGACGGGAATGCCGGTGTCGCCGCTTGGTTGCACTCGAGGTGCGGAGGTAGAGCCTTTGTGACGAATACTTGGAGCATTCGCAGCTGGATCCTTATCGGATGCTTCCTCTTGCGCTGTGGTGAGCACATAGAGTTCTTCCAGTTCAGTGACTCCTGCGGTACGATCTCCATGAATCCGGAGAACGCCCGTAGGTATTGGCATCTTCAACACCAAATAACCATAATGGGCAGCAGCCATAAACTTGTATAAAGCTGGCCTACCCAGAATGGCATTGAAAGGCAGACTGATATGCGCTACGTCAAAGATCAATTTCTTGGTTCTGTAGTTCTCTCGGGTGCCGAAGGTCACTGGGAGTGTAATGGAACCAAGAGGAGTAATGGTTCTCGGATCTACTCCTGAGAAAGGTCGGGATGGGCGAAGGTCCGAAGGCCGGAGCTAAAGCTTAACGAAAGCTTCGAAGATTATGAGGTTTAGCCGGAACCTCCGTCCACCATTACATGGTGGATTTGGATATTGTTAATGGTGGGTGACACCATCAACGGGAGTTGACCAGCCCCGATCATGTTTCGGGGGCAATCTGAAGCATCGAAAATGATGGGTGTATCCATCTATTTCTGATGTGGTTCTGCCTTAGCAGCAGGAGCTACCTACGCCATGTCCCGCCGCATTGGCTTGAGGATGCGGCGGGAGGTGATGTCCCAAGAACCACCATAGATGGTGTTCAGGGTTTTCTGACGCTCATTGTCAGAGGTGTCGGAGTCGTTGTCGACAGTGTTGTAGACGGCTTTCAAGACTTTTTTAGGGTCCTGGAAACCTAGCTCCTCATCAGTCGGAGCTTCGTCCACTTTTTGTTTTCCTTCCCTTTGACAGAAAGGAGCTTCTTCCCGACGCTTGTTGTAGAGCTCGGCAAGGTTTTGGACCTCCCGGCACTCTTCCAAGCTGTGTCGATTCGTCTTGTGAATCGGACACCATGCTTTGAAACTGTTGTCGTCCTCTCTTGAAGGACGAGGTCACTTCTCGGGGTGTGGCCCCTGGCTTCCAGGAGCTGCAACAGCTGCAGCTGGAGCGCCGACCGACGGCTTCTTCTTCTTTTTGCCACTACCGGAGGTAGCAGCTTCAATTTTGGAGGGCTTCTGGTTAGTCTCCGGAGCTAGCTTGGAGTGCATTTTACGTCCCTCCGCAGCTCTAGCGCATTTGTCAGCTAAGCTAAAGAGTTCCGTGATGCTAGTGACTTCTTTAATAGCCAGGTTCTCTAGCATCTTCTTATCTCGAACACTCTATCTGAATGCAACAATAACAGAGGAGCTCAAGATTGAAGGAATGGTATTTCATACCTGAGAGAATCCCTGGATGAAGGACCGTAGCGACTCCCCCGACATTTGCTTTATAGCAAACAATTCCAATTCAGTGCCGGGCCGGGTGTAGGAGCTCCCGAAGTTGGCAGTGAATTGTTGGCATAGTTTCGCCCAACTATTAATGGAGTCAGGTGGAAGACTCATGAACCAGGACCTTGCAGTCCCGGTTAAGGCCACCGAGAAGTAATTGGCCATTACAGCCTCATCACCTCCCGCTGCCAATATGGCAGTTGAGAAAATTTGAAGAAATTTGGCGGGGTTGACTGTCCCGTCGAATTTTTCCGGCAAGTGAGGCCAGAACTTCTGTGGCCACTTGACCATACGTAAGTGCATGGCCAGGGCAGAACGGCCTCCTCCTACTCCCTGAGGAGCAGGGTTATCTCGAGCCTCTCGCCTTTTGCGAGCACACTCGATATGGACTCGGTCGTCCTATTGCCGGTAACGGCGATCCAGTTCCAATTGCAGATCATGAGTCGGAATCCTGGTGATGGTATGGGTGTGTCGCGCCCCGGGGGGCAACGAAGTCACCTGCTGGGAGGCAGCACGTCTACTCTATTGAGAGGCTTGTGGACCAAGCCGGCCGGACAGGGTCCGTTGTTGTGAAGGTGCTCGCCCTGAAGGGGGAGGACCTTGGTTACTAATGCCTGCAGCCGCAGCTGTGACTAGATGGTCGACATCAGCCCTCCATTTGTCCATAGCACCCTGAGGTGCACCTGGAGGTGGTGGATGTTGCAGAAGAGCTCGCGCAGCAATGAGCGCATGCACGGGGTTATTGTTTGTCGATGCGGTGATCGACGCAGATGCTCCATCTTGTTGATCGGCATTGTTTGCCAGAACAGATGGTGCTACGGTGCCTGCCGAAGCATTGGCACCTGTTAGTTGCTGAACGTTGGAGGGGTTGCCTCCAGCGGGTTGTTCAACATGATTGCCGTTGGATGATCCAGCAGCTGAATTCACCGTATTGTGATCTCGGGATTGCACCCCCTACCTGGCGTGCCAAATGTCGAAGTGTTGGATACGGCACTTCCCCCGGACCCGCTGAGAAGCAGCCCGCAGAGGTTCTTTTGTAGTTGGGGGACACAAGATCAAAATCAAGATGGTGACCTCAGAGATTTACGTGGTTCGGGCCGCCTAGCGTAACACCCTACTCCACGGAGTTTGTGTAATTGTATTGAGCGAGTGCGTTCACTAGGGTTAGGTCGCAATAGCCAGGATCATAATGTCCCCATGTTCGTGCGGTGCAGCCCTTTTATAGTTCTAAGGACTGACCGTTACAAAGCTGGTCTGGCTTGACATGTGGCCCTGGTGTGCTTAATGACCTAATACACTGTCTAAAGAGTATTAAGTACAATTAATAGTGTGGTAATGTGCGTTCATGGCAGCGTTACCCCTATTAACAGTGCACTAATCTTGTGTCGTTAATATGGCATTAATGACACATTATCAGACCTTATAATTGTCGCTTTAACCATCCTTGAATGTATATAATAGTCATGATCGACTTGTATTTCTGTTGATGACGAAGGTCCGGGGGCTCTACACGTGGCAGATTCGGAGCTTTCCCTTGTGGGAGGGTAGGTCCGGGGTTGTTGTACACGTCTCGGTACTGGAGCTCCTCTCTGACGGGGGCTAGGTCCGGGGCTGTGTACATGTGTAGTCGCCGGAGCTTCCCTTGGTTGGGAGTCTTGTTCCGTTCTTACTTTACACGTGTTAACCCAGGAACCAACCATGTGAGGGGAGCAGGTCCGGTGCAACGTGCCATGTGGGACCTGCAAGGGCCTTCGATTCTGACGGGTGGAACTTTCGTGCACTTCTTGCGGTATCGTGGGGTACCTGGTACGTAGGGTACCGACATATGTTGTTTTTGAGAAAGACATGTCTTGTAGCGCGTGCCAAGCCGGGAAGCAAGTAGGAGCACCCCATCCGGCGAAGAACGTCATGACAACGACAAGACCGCTCGAGCTACTTTACATAGATCTATTTGGTCCAATTGCTTACATAAGCATCAGCGGTAACAAATACGATTTAGTAATTGTTGATGATTTTTCGCGCTTCACGTGAGTTTTCTTTTTGCATGATAAGACAAAAACTCAAGGAACCCTCAAGAAGTTTGTCAAGCGTGCCCAAAATGAGTTTTCATTGAAGATCAAGAACATACGAAGTGACAATCACACGGAGTTCAAGAACACCCAAGTTGAGGAGTACCTAGATGAAGAAGGCATAAAACATGAATTTTCAGCATCGTACTCCCTTGAACAAAACGGAGTAGCCGAAAGGAAGAACCGAACCCTCATAGCGATGGCGAGGATAATGCTTGATGAGTACAAGACTTCGGATCAATTTTGGGCTGAAGCGGTCAACACCGCTTGTCAAGCCATAAATCGACTCTATCTTTATCGCCTACTCAAGAAAACGTCATATGAACTACTCACCGGTAACAAGCCTAATATTTCCTATTTTCGAGTTTTCTATTCTAAGTGTTATATCTTGAACAAGAAGCCTAGGACTTCAAAGTTCGCTTCGAAGTCCGATGAAGGTTTCTTGCTTGGCTATGATTCGAACTCTTACGCCTATCGTGTCTTCAACAAGGTCTCTGGACTTGTTGAAGTAGCACATGACGTAGTGTTCGATGAAACTAACGGCTCTCAAGAAGAGTAAGTTGATCAATGTGTACTAGATAGAGAAGAAGCTTCATGTCAAGCGTGGAGAAGAATGGCATTGGGCGATGTTCGACCACAAGCGCCACTTCCAAATGCAAATGAAGAAGATGAACCACAAGTGGAGGTAATTGATCAAGGGTGAGCTTCTACACAAGATCAACCTCATGAAGATCAAGGTGACCAACAAATCAATGAGGGAAACCATCTAGGGAGAGAAGAAGATGACCATGAAGATTCAAGACCACAACTGCCACATCTAAGAGTACACTAATGCATCCAAAGAGATCATCATGTCGACAACATAATCGGTGACATCCAAAAGAGAGTAACAACTAGATCTCGAATTGCTAATTTTGTGAACATTACTCGTTTGTATCCTCTTTGGAACCTCACGGGTTGAAGATGCATTGAAAGATCTGGATTGGGTGGTGGCAATGCAAGAAGAATTGAACAACTTCAAACGGAACGAGGTGTGAGAACTTGTTGAAAGGCCCAAGTTCAACGTCATTGACACTAAATGGGTCTTCCGCAACAAACAAGATGAACACGGGGTGGTGACAAGAAACAAGGCGCGACTTGTGGCCAAAGGGTATTCACAAGTCGAAGGTTTGGATTTCGACGAAACTTTTGCTCCCGTAGCTAGGCTTGAATCGATTGGAATATTACTTGCATATGCTACTCACCATGATTTCAAGCTCTATCAAATGGATGTGAAAAGCGTCTTCCTCAATGGACCAATCAAGGAGGAGGTGTACGTGGAGCAAACCCCCGGATTCGAAGATCAAGAGTTCCTCAACCATGTGTTCAAACTGTGTAAGGCTCTATACGGCCTCAAACAAGCTCCTAGAGCTTGGTATGAGTGTCTCAGAGATTTTTTAATTAAAAATGGTTTTAAGATAGGTAAAGCTGACTACACATTGTTTACTAAACATTTTGACAATGATTTATTTGTGTGTCAAATTTACGTTGATGATATCATATTTGGTTCAACTAACAAATCCTTTTATGAAGAATTTAGTAAGATTATGACAGATAGATTCGAGATGTCGATGATGGGAGAATTGAGATATTTCTTGGGATTCCAAGTGAAGCAATAAAAGGAAGGAACGTTCATAAGCCAAACGAAGTATACTCAAGACATACTCAAGAAGTTTGGAATGGACAAGGCGAAGCCTATAAAGACTCCCATGGTAACAAATGGACACTTGGATCTCAAGGAAGACGGGCCAAACGTGGATCAAAAGGTATATCACTCCATAATTGGATCCCTACTTTACTTATGTGCATCTAGGCCTGATATTATGGTGAGTGTATGTTTGTGTGCGAGATTTCAAGCTAATCCTAAGGAGTGTCATTTGACAGCCGTAAAAAAAATCTTGCGATATTTAGTTCATACACCCAATCTAGGCCTTCGGTATCCTAAAGGTTCCAAGTTCAATCTCATTGGATACTTCGATGCAGATTATGCCGGATGCAAAGTAGATAGAAAGAGTACCTCTGGTACATGCCAATTCCTAGGTAGATCCCTAGTTTCTTGGTCCTCAAGAAACAAAACTTTATTGCCTTATCCACGGCCGAAGCGGAATATGTTGCGGCTGGGAGTTGTTGTGCACAACTCCTTTGGATGCGACAAACTCTAAGGGATTACAGTTACAATATGAGTCGTATTCCACTTCTTTGTGGCAATGAGAGTGCCATTAAAATTGCCCATAACCCCGTTGAGCACTCTAGGACCAAACACATAGACATACGATATCACTTTTTGAGAGATCACTCAATAAAAGGAGACATAGCCATTTCCCATGTCAACACCGAAAAACAATTAGCTGATATATTTACCAAGCCACTTGACGAAAAACGTTTTTGCGAGCTCCGAAATGAACTAAATATCCTTGATGCTTGGAACGTGGATTGAAAACTTGCATACCTGTATGTCATCTTCAAAATCTATTGATTGTGTTATGAAAATCATCTCTCTCTATTTTCTCCAAAATACTATTTCAATTACTTGATCTTGGTGAATTATGGTCATAGCTTGATTGTTGGGTGTTTACTGATCATATTCATCAAAATTATTTGTGTGTTTTGCCCCCAATTTTCTTTGTAAGCACCTTCGAATATATACGAATGGGCTAAATGCTTCTGTTACCCGGACTAGTCCGCACACTGCAGACTAGTCCGCAGTGATCCGGTAGTCCGGACTAGTCCGATTGACCACGGACTGGTCCGATTTTTTGACTCCATAACCCTAGGGCTGTCGAAACCCTAATCTTCTTCATCCTCACAATGTTCCTCACATTCCCTCTCCTCACTCGAGTGCCCCCAAGGTGATTTGGCGATTTCTCCACCAAATCTCTTCAACTCTCAGTGAAAATAAATCTTCATCGTAAGGGGATCGAGGACCACGGACTTGTCCGAACCAACAACACCTCCAACTTCAAGATTTGAAGGCTTATGGTAAATTTTCTCCAAAACCCTAGAACCTTCGATTTCTTGTGTTGTGGACCAAATAGCGTAGTTTCAGTTGTTAGTACATAACTCCCTGTTGTATTACATCTACATTGAGCTATTTTCGTAATTAGAACCACCATTGATTAGCTAGTTAGGGTTTGAGTAGTTCAACAGCGGACTAGTCCGGTCTCAGTACGGACAAGTCTGGTTCTCCGGACTAGTCCATATTTGAGCACCGGACAAGTCCGATTTTTAACTGAACTCAACCCTAAATTCCAACTACTCAATGCATTTCCTTGCCATCAATCCTCATCCATGCATTGTATAATCCTCTTGTCAGGACAATGTCGAGCTCCAATGATGAGATCTCCGACTTTGAGGCCGAGTTGGACCAAGAGTCATTGTTTCGGCCCTCGACGGGCCAAAGCAAAAAGCGGCAACACCGTGCCGCTAACCCGTTGCCCACTCCACCTCAAGTGCGATGAAAGGTTGTGGCCAAGAAGCCCGCATCCAAAAGAAAGGATGCAGCTGGCCCCAACTTGGCAGCTCCTCGCCAAGCTAAGGGCAAAGGGAAAGGAATAGCCACTGGTTCGATTGGCCCTCTCCAAATGAGTGCTCCAAGGCAGGGGAACAAAAACCCCACTGAAGAAAGGTTCAATGGCAAAGGAAGCGATGTCGCTTCAAAGCTTAGGGCAATTGACTGTTACAAAAAATCTAGAAAGGCAGCTGATGCAAGGTTCTGGAGCAACTTTCACGCAGACTATTATAGTTCTATGTATCTTACGATGAAGACTCCGGTGGTCTGAAGCCAATGGATCGGCTGGACCCACTTTGAGAGGAAGAGTTGCCCAACCTTTGATGATGTGATTGCAGCTGTGGCGAGGCATGGTCTGAAGGATCTGTTTGCCTTCAGATACAACTGGAATGATGAAGTCATCGCTCAGTTTTATGCTACCTGCTATTTTGCTAGTGATGAAGAGGAGAGGGTGACTTGGATGACTCACGAATCCAAGTACATCGTGACTTATGATGAGTTTGGGAGATTGCTTCACCTGGAAGACACTGGCAACAATGATCTCATCATCCACAACATTGGCGTCCTGGAGAAGGACAAGATGGAGTTCCAATATGACACCCGCCTAAAGTACACCCCTCCATCCACCAAGAACATGAAACCCTTCTTCATGGTTCTAAATAGGGTGCTGAGGAAAACAATAGATCCAAAAGATGGAGATGCAGGAAGTGTTCAAGGTTACCTGAGGACACTAATGAAGGTGATAAGCAAGAACAGGAAGTTTGATGTCTTCGACTATATTTGGAATGATATGGTGAATGTCTCCTGCACACCGAACCATTCCTGTGGCTATGCGCCTTATATCATATTTATGATAGAAAATGTCACAGTAATTGAGTTCATGAAGGATGTAGAGCACACTCCTCTAAGGCCCCACAAGCCTTCCCAAGCCACTCTCCCAGCTGCTCCATCCCCTGTATCGAGTGAGGAGACTCCCAAGAGGGCCCAAGCTGAAGCAAGACACCCACCAAGTTCAAGAGATACTACTTCCAAGAAGGGGTCTCCAAGTGGCATCTTGAAGTACTTGGTCGCCGTCTTTGGCTCCTGCAAGAAGGCTGAGGTGAAAGTCCACAAGTTGAACAAGGCAAGGAAAGAGGATATGAGATACATAAAGCAAAATGTCAAAGCCATATGCCAAAAGATGGAGATCGAGCCTATTGGATCTCCCATTATCTCTGATGATTCACCTTCAGACTTCTCTAAGCTGCCACCTCTCTCTCCCTTCGAACTCACCTATTTTGGTATTGGGGGCACTTGGAGTGGATCCACTCCTCCTCCTCCTCCTCCTCCTCCTCCTCCTCCTCCTCCTCCTCCTCCTCCGCAGCTTGAAGATGAAGACGATGAGAGGACCGACATCGAGGAGTGAGTAGACGGCGATTGCTAGAACCCTCCTCTCCTTCTTTTTGGTGCCTTGATGCCAAAGGGGTAGAGATTGAGGGGGAGTCACTAGGTCTAGCAGTAGTTTGAGAGATGAGAGCCCTTTTGCATCTTTTGCTCTTGGTTATGATTTTGGTACTGTAAGAATGTTATTGGGGTTGTAAAACTTTCATTATGCTTTTATTATGTTTCTAGTCATGGTTATGAAGTGTGTAATTGTGCTTTGATATGATCTATGTTTTTGCTCTAAAATTGACATATATGCTTGATGTTGATATGATTATGTCAATCATCTCATTCTCATCACGAATATTGGTTAGACACACGTAGTTTTGCACCCCGACCATAAAGAGTACACATATGTCTTAAGTTTTCATTGCTTAACTTGTTCCAAGCTCATATGTACACACTTTGTGAAAATCTAGATTTTTAATCATATTTGTGAAATTTCATTTGGTTGTCATCAATCACCAAAAAGGGGGAGATTGAAAGTGCATCTAGGCGTACCTTGTGAGTTTTGGTTGATTTATGACAAACAAATGAGATCCTAACCAAATTGTTGAGATGAGCGCAGATTTCAATGAAATTATGAAGAAAGCGCAAAAAGAAAGGAGAGCAAAGAATCAAGTTTAAAAGAGCTCAAGAATATAAATAGAATACTTTTTGTGTATGGAGTGTGTTGGAGAGACACATCCCAAGAGCTCAAGCAAAATAAATCACTCTCACTGCACAAGTTTACACAGGTCCGGACTAGTCCGATGTCCACCGAACTAGTCCGATAATCTCTCTGTCCAGGATCGGACAAGTCCTCCAAGTGCGGACTTGTCCGCACCGGACTAGTCCGATAAAGTATGGACTAGTCTGATAATCCTTCTCACCAATATCGGACAAGTTCGATATTCCACATACTAGTCCAAAATTCCCACTGACCAACATTGGACAAGTCCCCCCCCATTTCAGACTTGTCCTTAGTCCCTCAAAATTCCACGACATCGGACTAGTCCGATCTTGTTCGGACTAGTCCGCTAACCTCTCTGACAAAAATCGGACAAGTCCTCCAAGTGCGGACTTGTCCTCAATTCACTAAGGGATTCATCATGTCGGACTAGTCCGATATGTGGCGGACTAGTCCAACTTCTCCAGAGACAAAATCAGACTAGTCCACACAGGGCCGGACAAGTCCGATAATTCAGGACACTTAGGGTTTCCCACACGCCGCAAACCGGACTAGTCCGGACATTGCAAACCCTAACGGTAACCTTTGGAAACCCTAGTATAAATAGAGGTGTACGACCCCTAATCAAACTCTCTCGACCCCCTGCGCCGTCACACCTTCCAAGAGCCCAAAAAACACGTCTCTCCACACAATCCAATGCAAGAAAGATCAAATCCTTGAGGATTAACCATAGATCAAAGGAGAGACACGTTCTTCACGTCTTGAGCTCTTGGGTTTGATTCTCTCACACACTCTCGCTGTTTCATTGCATACTTTTCGAGTGTGTTTGGTGGTGTTTTGACTTGTAAATCTTGGAGAGCCCTCAACTTGTGAGAAGGCCCCTTGAACACGGTTATTTACCCCTTTGTGATCAGTGGAAGAGAATTGGCCTTCGTGGCGATTCGACGAGGGTAGGGTTGGTGAAGACCCGATCCTCTGTGGGCTCCTCAACGTGCATGTAGATTTCCTCTGTGAAATTGAACCACGGGATAAATATCATTGTGTCCTTTGTTTTTGTTCTTACTATTAATTGTGATCTAGGGTTTGCTTGATCTTGTTCAACTTACGTTAAAACTTTGAAACTAAAGTTAACTTGTGCCACATCTAGTTCCATTGAAGCAATACACTCTATTTGTAACTCAATTTCCGCTACATAGAGTACTTGGATCGAAATCTTTGATCAAACTTGATCAATTTAGTCCGCACACTACCGGACTAGTCGGATTTCTCTGTGTTTGATCAGGTGGCCAAGTGTTTGAGGTTCTGATGAAAAATTCAAAAAGCCTATTCACCCCCCCCCCCCTCTAGGCTACATTCACTATCAAGAACCCATTTGGTTCCACCCGAGGAGTATGCCTACAAGAAAGATTTAAGCCTTGGCTTTAGGTACCCAAGCGGTGTTGGGTCCTTTGATGTTAGTCAAGAGACACTTGGGCACCCACACACAAGGTTTAGGACTCTTGCGGTGTAGCCCAACATACCCAGCATAGGCCTTTCCAAACTTGTTCCTCAATAAAACATATGATGCATCAAAATCATGAAACAAGGGATGAGGTTCTTTCTTAGGCATTTTAGGGGATGTAGCGATGTTCTTCCCCTTATTGTTGTATGAACCTCGCTTAGACAAAAACAATCAAGTCTTTGCCACTCTTGGGAGTTTTGGCGTTTTGCCTCATTTCCCTAGAATAATCAAGACCATCCTTGACAAGGGGATGTCTTGTATTGGTGTATGCACTACATGCATATGTCATCTTCTTCTTGTCAAAGATGCCACCCTTTGGTGCTTGATTGGTTTGTGCCAACATAAGCTCATCTTTAAGTTTCATAATCAAGTTTGAGCATTTGCAAGTTTGAGGCACTTTGGTTTTGACATTTGTAGAAGGTGAGCTTGTAGAGGAAGAAGAGGCATTGACCTTGAGAGACTTCACTTGTATTTCAAGGATCTTGTTAGCTTGTGTCGCACTAACAAGTTCATCATTGAGCACAATTGTGGTGTTCTCAAGGTTTGAGCAAGTTTTCTTGCTCAAAGCGAGTTCACGCTCAAGCACCTTGCTTCTTTCTCTTTCAAGCTCCAAGAGCTTCTCAACCTCTTTACATCTCTCCTTTTGTTGGATGAGCATGTCTTATTGGCGATTGATAAGCTCTTCCTTGTCAAATATCTCATCCGTCAACAACCTTAATCTTTTCAAGGTACTTTTTCTCATATTCTTAAGCATGTGTTCATTTTCACTACTACTATCAAAGTCATAATGCGAGGAAATTGAAGAGGAGGATTTATATTTGACCTTCTTTCTTGCCTCCTTGGCCATAAGGAAAGTTGGCCTTGAAATCTCCAAGTTGGGAAAGAGTTTGTTCTCCGTAGTTGTCTTCTTCATAGCAATGGTTGCTATCTTCTCTTCTTCATCGGAAGAGGATTCCTCATTTAAATCCCACTCCTTTCCAAGGAGGGAGTGTCCGGATTGCTTCTTCTTCTTGAAGTACTTCTTCTCCTTGGACTTGCCCTCCTTATTCTTCTTGTTTTCTTCATGTGGGCAATCCACGATGAAGTGGTCATACTCCCCACAATTGTAGCAAGCCCTCTTTGATCTTGTCTTGGGTTTGTCTTTGCTCTTCCTTTCATTATGGTAGCTCCCCCTTCTTCTTCTAAACATGCTCTTGAAGTTGTTGATGAAGAGTGCCTCTTCCTCATCGGTGTCGGGGCTCTCTTCATCACTCTCTTCCTTTTCTTGTGATCTTGAGGATGTTGCCTTGAATGCAATATCCCTTTTCTTGGAGGAGGAGAGCTTTTGTAGATCATTGTAGAACATAGCTTCTTGCTCCATCATCTCATGGTTGATAATTCTTTCAAGCACTTCTTCGGGAGTCATCTTGTGAAAACCCGGACTCTCACGAATTAGTGAGCAAAGAGTGACGCTTCGAGGCATGAATGCTCGAATCATCCTCTTTACCATCTCATGGTCGGTCTACCGGGTGCTTCCATAAGACCAACTCTTGTTGATGAGAGTCTTGACGCGGTCGTACATGTCTTGGGGTGACTCACCATCCATGATGGTGAACCTCCCAAGCTCTCCTTCGATCATCTCAATCTTCGTCTCCCTAATGACACAATTGCCCTCATGCACCGTCTTGAGGGTGTCCCATATCTCCTTGGCAACCTCCAACCCTTCAATACAGTTGAACTCTTCTCGAGTCAATGAGGAGGTAATCACTCCAATGGCTTGAGCATTGCGATGGAGGAGGACGGCTTGCTCCGGAGTGATGTCTTCCTCATTCTTGGGAAGATATACACCTGTCATAAAAATTTGTCATAAACTAGGGTTTAAGGAAATGAGATGCATCTTCATATTATAATCGTTTCCATCAAACTGGGGAGGTTTGCCGATGGGAATAGATAAATAGTGATTGCTTGCGGTAAGTTGCTCATAGTTGTAAGGATACCGGGAGTAGTCTTGTGAACTACTCCCATTGTCGACGTTGATTGAAGCAATTGGCTTGATCTCCTTCTTGGGCACATTGAGCTTCTCATGAAGTCGTGCCTTGATCATACGAACTTCTTCATCGTCATTTGGATCATCTTGAAGAACATCGACGGTCTTCGTCTTGGTGTCATCAACAATCACCAAAATCTCGTTGTCACCCCTTCCGGCTATTACTTCTCTGAGTTGTTAGACTCTTGGTGGAGAAGTCTGCTCTGATACCAATTGAAAGTCGCCTAGAGGGGGGTGAATGGGCAATAAGACCTGAAATGACTTAATCAAACGAGAGTAAACTCCTGAGGCCGAACTTGTGTGGATAGGGCCGGACTAGTCTGCTCAGCGCAGGGTGAAAACCTAAAAACTTAGTTTCTACAAGTTATTTGCGGAATTATGTTCACCGAAGAGGTAAGCAATGTGTGGTAATCTAGTACAACTTAGATTGTGAAGTTAAAGCACTTAGGTTACAAGATTTCAACAAAGATCAAAATGAAGAGCAATATGAACAATAAGAATCCTAATAGCAATGCTAGTGATTATGAAATGTAAAATGACAAGTGAGACAAGATTTATCCTGTGGTTCAGCTCCACAAAGAAGCCTACATCCACGTTGAGAAGTCCACACAAGAATCGGGTCTCACTTGATCCTTCTCTCACCAAGCCACCATAATGGTCGGCTTGGTTTCCACTATATCAATGGGTAATCACCAAGTTTGATTGGGGCTGCTCACAAGTTGAGGCTCCCACAAATCAATACAATGAGGAGCACACGAAGCTCAACTCACACAAGCCACAAAACACAACACAATGTGCAAAGAGATCAAACCGAGAGCCAAAGCACGATGATCATCCTTCACTTTCCTCCCCAAACCCTAATCTCTTTAAAATTTGGTCTTAGAGGGCTAGTAGGACAAGTGGAAGGTTTTGGAAGGCTCTAGGTCACTTGTGGCGGCGCTAGGGTTCGAGAGATATCAAATAGGGGTCGGGGGATCCCCTTTTTATAGGGATCCCGACAACTAACCGTTGCCACCAGGGCAAATCCGGACTAGTCCGACCCTATGCCACGAACTAGTTCGACCTTCCGGGACCACCGACAATTTCACATCATCGATCGACAAAACAGATGACGTGCGAGCCAACGTTTGAATTTCAAACGGCCACTGACAATACGGACTAGTCCGGTTCAAAACAAACTAGCCCAAAGTAGGACATAAAGGTTTGATCCGTCCCAAAACGGACACAACTGGGTATGGCCGGATTAATCCGGCCACAGGGGCGGACTAGTCCGACCCTCTAGGGTTTCCTCTCGGTTTATCTCACTAAGTCTCAAAAGGACTAGTCCGTACCATTCAGGACAAGTCCGAACTTTTCAAGAGAGCTTTGGTCCGTTCTAAAACGGACAAGTCCGATCTACTGAGACTTAGCTCCAACTCCACGAAGGGAAGAACGGACTAGTTCGTACCCATACAGACAAGTTTGATCTACTGCAGAGACCTTTAGTCCGTCCCAAAGCGGACTTCTCTGACTATTCGGACTAGTCCGGCCCTTAGGCCCAGACTAGTCCAGCCTCCTACGGGTTTTCCTCATTTTGGCTTCTCACTTAGGTTTTTCTCTCAACTACCACTTTGAGCCCCCTAGAATGATTTCAATGCACATGATACATCCACTCTCACACATGATATGGCTCACTTAAGCTCAATACCATAGAAACCCTAATTTCTACGTTTGAGTCTTTGACGCCCATTTCGATCTTTTCTTTTTGAGGGTTTTCGTCTCATTTTAACCATTACACCTGTGCTTAAGATCAACTCAGCTCATTAGTCTCTTAATTGTCATCATCAATCATCTAAAATCTGCGGGGATGTCTAGATGCACTTTCAGAAGGAAATAGTGGAAATATGCACAATTATTATATATTAAGCTAAGATAAACAAAATAGACTAAGTTTTTTTGTGTTCATTCTATCAAGTAACAATACTAAATGAATCATTAAATGGCGTAGCAAATACTCGTACCAGCACTAGATCTAACAGTCAAAATGATTTTACAATGCTTGCAGCGAGCTCCATACCTCACTTCCTTATAGTCAAAGTGATTTTAATGCTCATCGACGGAATGCCATCAGTCACTGGCGGCGGTGAGGAGCCACTTGCAACTTCAACAGCTTCACCTGCACCAAACAAGGACTCCAGTCCTGAACAACAAGGAGCAAAAGGTTAATGCACATCAAAGAGGAGGAAACGATAAAGAGCATAAGGCTAAGGCTAAAGGCTTAATGCACATCACCGGCATCAATGTCATTATCATGGTCATCACCATGAAGGCTCTGCATATGAAGATCTTCGTCAATGGAGCCAGTGCCCTCTCCATCTGCAGCCATCATGGACGTCGACGATCGGCACGACACCAACTCTCTGCGAGGACATTGACTAAGACCGTCAGCACCGTCTGTCTGTGGAGGCATTGAATCCGAGATCCAGCAACTGTCGACGCTGATTCTTCGTAGGGGCACCGAGATCCTGGGGCCACGACGAGGGGGCGGGGGCCCGAGCATAGATCGACAACCACTTCACATGGCACCGAGGCACCGCGATCCGATGCCGCAGGGGCTCGAGACGACGAGATCCGTCAGCAACGACACCGCGGGAGCACTGAGAGAGTGGAGGGGAGCGGCGACGACCAAGCGCGTTCGGCGGTGGCGACAGATCTACAGTTCTACACCCAGAGCGAGCAACCAAGCACCGGGAGGGACTAGGGAAGGGGAGCGGCGATAGGGCAGCGAAGGGGAGCGAGTGCATTCGGCGGCGGCGGGGTGCGACCAATGGGACTCGATTAGGGGGAGGGGTCGAGGCAGCGAGCGAAGAGACCGAGAAGCAAGAGGATTATGATTTCACTCAGGGGATCGACCGAATGAGGATTAGAGTTGTCACCTGGGGGTATATATTATGTAGCAGACACGCCACTCGGGTCGTGCTTGGCCCAGACCAGTCCCGTCGGGCCAATCGAGCCTCTTTACTTGGCCTTACGGGCTGACATAAAATGGACCGTGTCGGGCCAGCCTGATAGACTTGAGGTCAAGCCCGTGCATAGCACGCACCGGGTCTCGGGCAGGCCCGGGCCCAGTCCCAACCCGGCCATGCCAGGTTCGGGCAGTGTTTTTTTGCCGGGCTTTTGGCTGCTCCGTTCAGCCTAGCCCATCTGACCACATAGCTATAGCTGTGGTGTGTGCTGCAATCCAACCATGCAATAGATCAGCACGCTCCTTTTCATGCCTTCTACAGACTCCACAGGGAAGGGAATCTCAGTACTATCATAAGTTTGCGATTCATAAAAAAAAAACATACCCGCCCATCCCTGAAGTAACCATGAAGAGAGCCTTGACAGCAAATAATTCTGAATGACAGGCTAGAAATAAATAACAGCGATCACAGGAACTGAGAAAACCGATGGCTACATGCATTGGTATACAGCTTCAAGGGTCGAGCTTTACTGATGTGTATAAGGCCAAGAGAAAATCTGTAGTATCGACAACTGTATTTAGAAAATGTTGGCATGTGTAAGACATTCTACTGCATGATTGAATGAAGAAAAATAAAAGGCGAAAGAGGGCCAAACTATGATGGTATCCCCTATGTTGTTGTCTCTTACTCATACTACATCGTAAGGCAAATCTTTCTCGCACATAAATCTATCTTGCGCTGAGTTGACCTTTGCCAAATCGATGGCCACTGATGCGACAGTATCGAAATGTTGCAGGTCCTGTGTTTACTCTGCTAAGGTAGTGCCCTTTCAGATATCCTCAGAATGCATGACAAGAGGCTGGTTTGTTCCTCCTTGGTCATTCAAAGGCGAGTACTGAGCCATGATCGCGCGAAACTCCGAATCCATGTAACTCTGATGATAAATGATTCGAGTCAGGAAGTATCAAATGTTGATGTTAGACTTACAGTTGCTAATGAGGTCTTATGTCTTATTTGTGACAACATGCAAATAAAGGTAAAGGGCAAGAGAGAAATAAAGGGATGGTCTTCTAACATGAAACGGCAGACCACCTGCCTCTTACTGTCAAAAAAATAAGAATTAAAAGGATGGATCGCTGTCTTACACTTAGACTGTATTTGTACACTGCATATGCTCCAACAACAGCAAAAACGAGCCCAAAGAAAATAACCCACAGGAAGCTCCAGCCAACCAGGGCGGTTGATGCCCCTTTACCTGCACATCGTTCCGAAAATGGCATGAGACATGTGAAAATGCCTCTTTAGCATACACTTATTTTTTATATACTATCATTTGAGTTAGGATGGTAAAGAAACTGAAATGAGGAAAACGGAGAACAAAGAACTTAGTGACCAGAACAACAATATCTATTCAAGTAGGTCCACATATTCCACTAACAAATCTGTGTCAATGAATAACATTTGACATAAAGCAGTATTAACTGATAGAGGATAAGCAACTGAAAATGGCGGCCCTCCCGCTCCCGCTCCCCACCCCCCACCCCTCACCCACTCACGGCCTCCCCATCGGCGTGTACTCTCCCGCCTTGCCGTCGGCATGGCTCCTCGTCTGACCCCCTCCCGCTACAGACGACCCGGCGCCTCCGCGGCGCCATGGACGGAGACGGCGACCGCCCGGTGGTTGACACCAGCAGCTGCTGCCTCGCAAAGGGGAAAATATCCCCACAAAAGACGACCCGGCGCCTCTGCGGCGCCATGGACGGAGACGGCGACCGCCCGGTGGTCGACACCAGCAACTGGAGCTTTGCAAAAGGGAAAATATTCCAACAAAAGGTGCTCCACATACTCTCCTCTTCGGTCCACCATCCCTCCTCTTCCATAGAAGGTGCATTCTTCCTCCTAGCCGTCTTCCGGCGCTTCACTTTCCGGCTTACGGAGGAGTCCGTTGGTTGGGCCCTCCACGCCGCCCTTGGCGGGACCCCGGGGGGCTTTCATGTCACCATGGCCCGGGACCGCCACTTTCGATTTGCGGTGGCATCACGCCATGTAGGAAAGTTGGTACGCTCCCTTACTAGGGTTACCACACCGCACTTTGACGTCTACTTCTTCCCTTGGTACGACGGCGGCCCAAATTGGATAAGAGACCTGCGGAACTGGCATCTCGAAGAAGAAAGGTCCTGGTCGACCGTCCCCATCAAGCGGAAACAAGTCTCGTTTGCCAACCCTATCAAACAAACACGGCCTTCATTCCCGAACTATGCCTCGCCCAAGATGAATCCCCCCATTCTCAAACACCCACCGCACCGACAATCCGTTAGAGTCGGCCAGATAGACTGCCCGATTAGGCCTACGGCCAACCATAACGCCATCCCGATCACCAAAATCTTCCGCAACATCACCCGCAAGCTCCACACAGCCCCTCTAGGGAGGACTTCTTCGCCGGCGTCGACCGCCCGTCGTACGGCGACTAGCCGCGCTGCGCCGTCCATCCTGGGAAAGGGCCCAAAAATTCAAATTCCAGACCGACATACGGCCCACCAACCAGCCACCTGGCCTCCAACCTTAGACCCACAAGGAAAGGGCCCACATGTCAGTCACATTACTCGTACAGGCTCGAAACAAGACCAGCATACAGAAAGCGGCCGCAGCTATTATCGCCCACAAAAGATCAACCCAAACCGCCTGCCCTCCCTGCAAACCCACCACCCTGCATTTACTCCCAAAGTGGACTTTCGACACCCGGGCCACATTCAAACTGAGCCGCCGAAGGAATTAAATCCAATACTCGAGTGCCTGCCCACTAGCAACGACGGGACATGCTACGCCTACAGGGGAAAACATACTAAACCCCACCGCACCAAAGACACCTACAACCTACGCAAACTAGTCCCTCACTGCTGCTGCAAGCGCTGCTTCAGTCTTAACCATCGCACCCATAATTGTCGCGCAACAGCACGATGCCTACGCTGCCTTCAAACTGGTCACAGAGCCATCGACTGCTCTTCCACCATCAGACATTGCCTTGCTTGGGTACCCAAAATCGCACTAGGATCGAGGAGTTCCACTGCAAAATCCCGGGTACACCGCCGCGTGGAACCCCAAAAGACTTCCTGTCCCGCACGAACGGTTCGAACGAAGCCCCTGCAGCTTCACAAGGACGACCTTCCTGCTCCACCACACGTGTGCACAGGGGACCCAACCCAACACACACAAACCCCCCATCAGCCTCCACCATATATAGCTCCCACCAGGAACATCTCGCCTTCACTCACCGCTCCCCAACAGAACACACTACAACTCACCACATCCCATACACCCTCGCACCCCATGGCCAACTTTCCAGTCGACTCCGAAAGGTTCCTCCCCCATGGCCACCACTTCATCAACGAAGGCGGCGACGAGAGAATCCCACGCACCAACGTCCATTTTAGCACCACCGCTGTCCGAAGCCATGAGGGCTTCGTCATTGCGGAAGACCGAGAAGGCCTCATCCCCCACGACCAGTATAACTGGTTTCGAGTCCGCATTGCCCAAACCCTCGAAGAAGACTTTGGTCTGAGGATCATCTCATCCTGCATCACCCCTCTGGGGATTGGCCTATATAGGCTTGAATCCGGCTATCACCGAGACATAGTGCTCCGTGACGAGCCCTTCTTCGTGGAGAACCACCTCATCGCCTTCTCCCGCCACGACCACGGCATTAACAGGCGCCAAGCCAACTACTCACATAACGGCTGGATCATGATTCTAGGGTTCCCCCTAGATTATCAAGACGTTCAACACATCGACGCCGCGGTGGCCACCTTCGGCCACCTCGTCTCTTGGCACAACGTGCCTGATCAGCACGGCTACGTGCTATGTCGGTGTCTCTACAATGGCGCCAACAACGTTCCCCGCAGCATCGTCATCCGACACTGTGATGCGAACGGCCAAGGCTTCTCTTGGTCCTGCCCGGTCGTCGTCCTCAATGGGGCTTTCATTCTCCCCAACATCCCCCCGGGTGAAGATGACATACCCCCAGGGGGAAACCCCCATCCCTTCCCCCAGCCACCGCCAAACAACGACAACGCCGGCGGTTTCAACCTCCCCATCCTCCCCCCTCCCCCGAACCCTGACCCGGCTTGGGACGCGGCGGCGGTGGAGATGCAGCATAACCAGGAGAACCACGTTGCCTGGGGAGCCTGGCCTGCCCCGCCGCAGGACCTTCTTGACCCGAGTGCTGTCTCTAACCTTGATGGAGACGCAAGCTCAGCCTCCTCCAATGCCAACATCATCCAGCAGCACACCCACTACAACAACACCAATGGCCATCCGCTACAGTTCCTGCAGGGGGACCCCTCAATACAGCTGGACTGGCTGAGACCCTTCGATTCGGCCTCCTTTCGTCGACTACTGGCTGCAGCCTTTCCTACAGCACAAAACCCCTGGTGGGGGCCCCACATCCAGGGGCCTACTCCAGGACTGCCTGTCCAGGAACAAGCGGAATCCTCCGCCATGGGTGCGCGCAGAGGCCAAACGCCAACAGCAAGGTTCAGAACGCAAGCCCCTACCCAAGCCCCGCCGGTGACTTCTTCTCCGAGGCGCCCAACAAATTGCTTTGGGAGAGTCTATCGGCGCCGTACTCGCTCCGAACCAAGTGGCCCAACCGTCGAGGAGCCCGAACTCAGCAACCCTCAGCAGCAGCCCATCCAGCCCACACAGGTACCTGCCGCCATCAACACCTCCTCCCACAATACAGTATGCATTCCCTCCAAAAAAATAGTGCGCAGACAGGCACCGGTTTCGCAGGACCAAGTTAGACGCAGCCCTCGTATCTCCGCAGCGCGGGAAGGAAGGTGTATGCCAACCAGACTCACCAGGGAGATGATCGGCGCCTCGCATTCTGCCCCAGCAGCCACGCCAACAACAAATCCAAGGGGTAAAACAAAGCGCAAACTGTTCCTAGGCCCAACTAAATTTCCAACCAATCAAGACATTGCAACCGCTACTGAACCCATCCCTCACATTCCTCTTTCGGAACTGCAGGCACAAGCGCTCCGCTGCGGCGTTCACGCGACGATGGTGATCGCCGCTTTTAGGACGCCAGAGGGACCAGCGGGCGAGACGTCGGCATTTGATCAATGAGTCCCCGCAGCTTTTGCATCCTGTGGCAAACGACAGTTAATGCCACCTTCAAAAAAACACTTAAACCACCTAGCTCATGTAGTAGTAAGAACAACCCTCCGGCCAAGAGCCGTAAACATTGCAGCGCGGCTGCATTTTGTACTACCGTTAATCATATGCATTTCTACCCTTTCTACTTTGAGCCTGCACATGACTTGTCTCCCCCTCAGATTACGTCTGAGGCAACGTCTAAGCCACTCATTACATCCCAATGCATAATACAACATCACAGATATGGTCGTTCCTAAACTGGAACATTCGGGGCCTTAACGACCCAAGCAAACAACAAGCAGTTAGAGCCAAAATAGAAGAAACAAATTGCATCATCTACTGCCTCCAAGAGACTAAATTAGACTCAATACCCCGCTCACTAATCAAACAAATAGCACCTAAGCGCTTTGACCAATACACCTTCACGCCCTCACAAGGAGCCTCGGGTGGAATCCTAGTGGGATGGAACGGCAACCTCCTACATGGGATTGTGGAACAAATAATGCCTTTCTCAATCACCATCAATTTCACATCAAACACAAATGGCAAACAATGGACGTTCTCTACAGTATACGGCCCGTGCACAGGCCAACCAAGACTAGACTTCATGAATTGGTTTACCTCCCTAAATATCACCGATGTTCAGGACTGGCTCATTATCGGGGATTTCAACCATTACCGATCAATAGATAACAGAAATAGACCAGGGGGAAACCATACAGACATGCAAACTTTCAATGCAGCCATAAACCAGCTAGGGCTTGTAGAAATCCCCCTTAAAGACAGGAAATACACCTGGAGCAATATGCAGGCCTCCCCACTGCTACAACAACTGGACTGGTGCTTCACCTCGCCTCACTGGACACTGTCTTTCCCTACCACACTACTGATACCTCTAGCCAAAACAACATCAGACCACATCCCCTGCATGGTACAACTGAGTACTGTTATCCCGAAGCCCCAACAATTCAGAATTGAGAACTACTGGTTCGACATGCCAGGCTTCAGAGACCTAGTAACCAATATTTGGAATGGGGCACCTACACAAGGGCTAGATGCTGCGAGATCCCTCTCAAAGAAATTCAAAATTCTCAGAGCTGCAATCAAAAGATGGAGCAAGGCATTGGGCTCACTATCCAAGAAACTGAAAATATCAAACGAATCCATTCTCATCATAGACCATTTGGAAGAAAAGAGGCCCCTTAGCCACCTAGAAGCCACTTTCAGAACCCTCATCAAGCAACACACTGAAACCCTACTGAAACACCAACAAGAATATTGGAAACAGCGATACACGGAGAGGTGGACAAAACTGGGGGATGAACCAACTAAATTCTTCATCTCTGCAGCTACTACCAGATACAGAAGAAACTTGATCACAAGCCTCACAGATGCATCGGGAAGGACAGTAACGAACCATGCAGCCAAAGCCGCAATACTATGGGATGATTTCAAAACCAGAATAGGATGCACAAATGCTACAGCGCTATGGGAAGGACTGCAAAACATAACCACACCACATCCAAACCTCCAATCCTTCATAGAGCCAATATCGACTGAGGAGATCGACAAAATAGTTAAACATATGCCACCCGACAAAGCTCCGGGCCTAGACGGGTTCAACAACAGATTCTATAAAAAATTCTGGGACATCATCAAAAACGATATATACAACCTCTGCAACGCATTCTTCAACAATGGATGCAGCCTACAACCTATCAACAGCTCCATTATCACACTCATCCCAAAGAAACCGACCCCGGAAACCTCGGTCGACTATAGACCAATTTCCCTACTTAACTCAAGCATCAAAATCATAAGCAAAATCATGGGAGAAAGAATACAGACCATCCTCAAAGACATCTTACACGCCAACCAATACGGCTTCATCAGAACGAGAACAATCCAAGACTGCATTGCATGGAACTATGAGTTTATACATCAATGCAAGAGATCAAGGAGGCCCTTAGTGATGCTGAAACTAGACTTTGAAAAAGCCTTTGACATAATGGAACATGATGCCATCCTCAGGGCCTTAGCCAACAAAGGGTTCCCACAGCAATGGGTCAACTGGACAAGCAACATACTATCTACAAACACTTCAGCAATCTTACTCAATGGAGTACCAGGTAAATTCTTCCACTGCAAAAGAGGGGTCCGACAAGGCTGCCCACTCTCGCCAGCTCTCTTCGCAATCGCAGCAGACCTACTCCAACACCTCACAAACCACGCCAAACAAAGAGGCTTACTGATACCCCCACTACCACACCTATCCAATCACGACTTCCCGATAGTCCAGTATGCCGATGACACAATCATCACAATACAAGCGTCCCAGCATCAAATATTCTTCCTAAAAACCTTACTCTCAGCCTTCACAGCCGCGACAGGCCTCAAGATTAACCTAGAAAAAACATTCCTAATCCCAATCAACCTTACCTCAGATCAAGCAACCACCATGTCGGCCACCTTTGGGTGCCAACTAGGCACACTACCCTTCACCTACCTTGGCATACCCCTAGGAAACACAAAACCAAAGAGCACTGACTTCCTACCACTTACCACTAGAATTGAGCGTACACTCAACACCACATCCACTTACCTGTCCATGGCAGGAAGGTGCACAATTGTAGACTCCCTACTATCATCAATGCCAATATACACAATGTGCACTATCAAACTACATACCAAAACAATCCAACAAATAGACAAGTACAGAAAAACCTGCCTATGGAGAGGCTCGGACATCATGGCCAAGGGAAAACCCTTGGTGAAATGGGAAGACACCACAACACCAAAGAAAAAGGGAGGAATTGGACTCAAAAACCTACACCTCATGAATCAGGCCTTCATACAAAAATTCCTCTACAAACTCTACAACAAAAAGGACACGCCTTAGGTGCACCTCATCCTCGACTCATATTGCGCAGATGGCACCCCACCCCATCAACTAACAAACAGGGGTTCCTTCTGGTTCAAGGACATCATGAGCCAGTGGGAAAGTTTCAAACAACAAACCAAGGTAAACATCGGAAAGGGAGACACGGTTTCCATGTGGCACGACAAGTGGTATACAACGGAACTATTTTCGACTTTCCCCAACCTCTATACACACGCAAGACACCAAAATGTGTCCATAGCCCAATACATTACAACAACAGACATACATGCCAACTTCCACACCCCAATTTCGACACAGGCCCTACATGAACTAAACCTTCTCACCAACATCATCCAAGGCTTACAAGACACCAATGACACATGGTCATACAAGAATAACATCAAAGGCTTCTCATCCAGTTACATCTACAACAACAACTTCAGCTTTAACACAACACCGCCTCCACCATTGAACTGGATCTGGAAGACGAAGCTCACAAAGAAGCTCAAAATATTCTGCTGGCTCATGTTCTTGGACCGCCTGAACTCCAGAAATCTACTCAAAAGAAAGAACCTCAGCATCGAAAATGATGACTACTCCTGTGTCCTATGCATAGCGGCTCCAGAGGAACTGACATATCACCTATTCTTCCAATGTGAATTCAGCACCGCGTGCTGGGCAGCCATACAAATCAACTGGAACCACAGTGTACCGTTCTTCACAATGATTCAAGAAGCAAAAAGAAACTGGACCGGTCCACCGTTCATGGAAATATTCATCACGGCAAGCTGGGAAATTTGGAAACAACGAAACGAATTCATCTTCAGAAGCAACGCTCCATCACTATCATCCTGAAAGCATAACTTCCATACAATTATGTCACTTCAATGTAATAGATTCCCAACCCCCATCAAAACTTGTACTCAGCTGTGGCTATCGTCCATAAACCACATCATTCCCACCTCGGGAATATGATTTTGTTTATGCTGATATCCTCACCTGCCTGCATTGCAACCCTCGGATTGCAATTTATATATTAATATAACACAGTCGGAGCATCCCCTACTGTTTGCCTTCAAAAACAAAACTGATAGAGGATATCATTAAAAGATAAAAAAGTAAAGAGACAAGAGTCAACATCACACTGACGAAAGCTGCTGCTCTTTCTGCTTCACTAGGAGCAAACATAGAACTGAAATGAGAGTTTTCCAGGTGAAACATAGGTTTTACAGTTCTGGGGCAGGTATAGTTCCACTTTCATTAATACGCTTTATTGCGTGGACCACACATTAAGGCTACAATATAAAATTGTGCAGCATCAAGCATAATTCTGTTTAATAAGATAACCACTGTTTATTAAACATTTACTCAGAAGTACACACCAGTGTTATCTCAGAAAACAACAATGACAGGTAAACTCCGTTCAAAAAAAAACAATGACAGGTAAACATCTTAGTTCCAGTGTTTAAATGTAATTACAAAATCAACCATCTCAAACAAAAGAAAAATATTTTGCAGATGTATCACTTATCATCATTGAAGCAGAGGTTTGCAAGACAAAAAAAAGGCAGACATAGAACTAGATGGGTACGTAAAATCACCAATCAGGCTACTCACTGATGCAAGTGTCATGCTCACTCATGTATAACATATTGTCGCCACCACAGCTGCACTCGTAGCTTCCCCACGTATTCGTACAGCTGCAACCCTTGCATTGACAGAAAAGTTTTTCTTTGCATTCATCAACATCTGCATATAGGTCAAACAAAAAATCCATTTAAGTCCAACACTTTCAAAACTGGAAATATTGAACCATGGTACCAATGAAATTTACAGAAAGATCAAATAGAAGTGATTTTACCATCTAAATTAAGACTTTGTGATTTTACCCCTGCTTTTTAGAAATGAATCCACAATTTGCTCTCCATTTTTAACAGCATTAGTTTGGCAGGACCAAACGATTTTTTTTAAAAAGATTCAGGAATTGGAAAAGACCAAAATTCCATTTACTATACAAGCCAGTTACTGTTCATACTCCTACCCCGCGCAAGCCGCCGCCATCCACGATCGGGGCCGCCCCTGCCGCGCCCGCAGCCATCGAAGA
Source organism: Tuctoria greenei (assembly GCA_036927565.1). Classification (NCBI taxonomy): domain Eukaryota; kingdom Viridiplantae; phylum Streptophyta; class Magnoliopsida; order Poales; family Poaceae; genus Tuctoria; species Tuctoria greenei. The sequence continues at coordinate 189,295,195 of JAYESD010000006.1, forward strand.
TCAGTGCCGCCCTGCCCTGCGTGCCTGCTGCTGCCGCCCGCCCTGACCCGCATTCTACCCTCCAGAACCCCCGCTGCCATCGACGAAATCGGTGCCGCCTTGCCCTGCACACCGGCCGCCGCCACCCGCTGTGACAGGGAATTTTCAAGAACTTGCGGGATCAAATTCATATGGGTGGAAAGACGAGGAGGACAGGGCCGCGGCCGCCAAGCCGACTCCTAGTTGCCAGCGACTCGGACCAGGGCCGAGAGGTATGTGAGTTTTCTGACTCAATTGCTTACCCTTTATTCATAGACACAGCATGTTATCTTAGTGGCGAAGCTACGTTGAGCTACCCTAGGGCACAGGAACCAGGGTAGAAAAAAACGATCAGCACGGATAGCCTCTATTTGACATGCTAAAACTTGATATTTATGCTAGGAAATTAGACATGTTTTATATTGTGCACCACTATAAATTCCAATCTAGCTTCGCCACTGGTTATCTAGCTGCCGGAAGTACAGATAAGGGAATAAATCTCTGGACTCACAAACCGACTCTGTTACAGATTACAGAAATAAATCTCTGGACTCTATCACAAACCGACTTGGTTTGGATTATTCTAAACTTTCGATATATGACTCTTAATCCGTCTAGGCCAGGACCCTTAACCGAAACTCACCTGAGCCCCTTTGATCACAACTCGGGCAAAGCATTAACAAACTTTCCTTTAATGACTCAACTAATCCTGACGCTTGTTATTAGCCCGCGTCTGGTATTGCAGACCACACATGACATCTCTTCCCTCTCAGAAAAGAGCTCGTCCTCGAGCTTAAATGCTGGATAATTCTTCTTAAAATCACCAACAATTTCCCAAGAAAGAATCTCAATTCAGCCCCCCCCCCCCCCTCCCAAATATCTCCTTGGCAGTTCAATTGAACCTGTCTGCTCCTAGGTAGTTTGTCCTGCCATTTCTCAGAGTTATTCTAAACGGCCTTTTAAATGGGTTTGAACAGAAAACAAAAGGCTTTGTGTAGTTTACGGCCTAAATGGTTGACCTATTTAGATGAAACAGGTAGGTTTAGAAATCAGGTTCCCTCTGTCCACACGTTAAACCGATGCTCGTCGGACCGCAGATTGAGACAGCCACCCCTCCCCCCCACCCTCCAAGATGCCATCACTGAACATCCTAAAGGGTAACTTATTTTTTTCGTTAATTCGGATTGTTTCTTTTACCTTGTAACATCTTTTAGCTTCGTGAACTCAATAATGTTTTTGAATATTCCTCTGTGGGGCTGCAAATATTATTTTTCACTTTTTGTTGACAAGGATTCTATCGAGTAGGTTGTACCTTTGAGTCGGACATTTCTTACCCGAGTGCTCACTGTATGGCTCCTTTACTTGTTATCATTTGCTGATCGGGAAAAGAGTTCATTTCAATTTTGGATCATATTACCTTGCTGCAATAATACAAATTGTTTAATCCATTTAAGCACCATCTGTTAAGCTACTATGCGCTGACCGGTTGCACCCAAAAGCTTAAGCTGATGAGAAAGGATAGACAATTCACTTATACACTCCAACACTCTTCCATAGTTCTTAAGGCAGTAAGGCTACTTAAGGCGATGGACCCTCTTTTTACCTTTTAAGCGATAAAGCGTAAGGCGAAGCGACACCTTAGAAATATATAAAAATAGAAAAATAAAATCTAGAAATACAAAATTATATGCATATATGTAATATTGTGGGCTGATTTTCCTTGGCCCACTTCTCCTCTCTATGTTAGCCAAGCCCATTTTACAGCCCAGTTGTTGTTTACACGCCAGCAGAACTTCCGATGCCTATGTCCTCTAGTCCAGCACTCCCGATACCCTTACCCTCCTCCTACTGCGCTAGGGTTCCGCCCCTCCCCCACCCCGCCGCCGCCCCCCCGCCCGTCCCCCCACCCCGCCGCCACCCCCAGCCCTCGCGCCGCCCAGATCGACGACGACCTTACCGTCCTGCACGATTCTTTCCTTCGTCAGCCCAAATTTGCACCGCCGCCTTCCTCCACGGTGCGCCTCCTTTCCCTTCTCCTGGCACCGCCTCCTTCCCCTTCTCCTGCCGCTGCATCCTTCCCCTTCTCCTGCTGCCGCTGCCACCCTCTCTTCCAGCCGACGCCGGCTAACCCCGTCGAACAGAGCAGAGGGAATCGGTAAGGTGTCCCGCCTTAGCCGCCCCACCGACACCTTACAACGCTCTAAGACGCCTTAGGGACGCCTTAGTCCTAATTCTAAGGCGACTAGGACGCTCCATCAGCTATCCTGCCTTACCGCTTAAGCGTCGCTTAAGAGATGCTTAAGCGTCGCTTAAGAGATGCTTAAGCGACGCCTTAATAACTATGCACTCCTCCTCACGTGAGGCTCCCTTGGGACTCAAACGTGGAAATAGAAGCGGGCTCGCTCCCGTCGGGATTTATACTCAAGACATCTGGCTCTGATATCATGTTAAGCTACTATGCGTTGATCGGTTGACCCCAAAAATTTAAACTGATGGAGAATAGGCAATTCACTTATACACTTCAACACCATCTAAACAGCCTAAACGGTAAACAAACCTCAGCCATTTGTCTACCGTTCACCGTTTAGGATAATGGATAACATTGTCATTTCTTCACCCAAGCCATGGAGCTCGGTACTAAAGGAAACTACTAGTGGAGTGGTGGTACCCCGGTTACCTGCCCTGGCAAGCGAACCCGAGCTTCGTTAGCATGTGACTGCAATGGCAAGATTGATCGACATGGTGGGCTCAAATAGAACGGCAGCTGCAAGGCCCATATAAGAACATATCAAGATCGACGACATGCAAGAGCGAGCTGTACAAGGACAAGGGCAAAGTCAACAGCATATGAAGGGCAAAACCACCATGGAAACTACTTAAGGATTGACTGTGAGTGGTATTAACTATTAAGAGATGAGGGACCAAAATCTAGCTGGTATAAGAGATGAGGTCTTGAGGTGCCAAGTAAATCAAGATGAAACCTTTTCTGTTAGCTAGAGTTGGTTGTGCACTCTGTTAGACAAGTAATGATTGGGTTTCTTTCATTTCTGCTCTTGCAGATGCTCAAACACACACGTTTTTTCTATAGCAGTTACCTCAGGGAGGATTGCAGCAACATCGACCGAGAGACCTTTATTTCAGTTCGTCACCTTCAGTAGTATTGCTTAGTTCATTATATATACTGTTACTGTATTTTGGCTCTACTCATAGTTTATCTGGTATCAGGTTGACTTAAACCTCGTGAGTTTTTATCTCATTATCTCACTGTCCCTTGGATTTTGAATCTTTGTTATGTTTTAGGTGCTAAGGCTGTGAGGTATGAACTCCAATTAAAGCCTTTCCTTGCTCCAATAGAGCAGTCCCTAGCAGTGTTGTCCACGCGTTGCCTAGGCGTTCAGTCGCTCCAGACTGGATGCCATGCCTCCTCGCCTCGTGTGGAATTGTCTAGGCATCCGACTTGGACACATTGTCATCTCCAGGTGTCGCGTCCAGCCGTCGCCCCTGTCGGACGACTGCCTGGCGTTTACCAGGATAATGGACAATGGCTGGCGATGGTCAACACGACGTTGGGAGGCGCGGAGAGCAGGGAGGAAGCACGCGCGACCGGGAGGGCAGAGGGTCGGGCGCCGCCATGGGAGCAGCTGACGACGGGCGACACCGGCCGGAGCAGGGGGAGGAGCAGCAGCGAGCGCCGCCATGCGGGATAAAGAATATGGGGCGAGGGCGGGGGCGGACTAGGGTCAAACTGAGGCAGACACGCATTAGGGTTAGGGAAAAGGAGAGACATCGTTGGATCAAAGATGATGGTTGTCCATCAATATCTGTTATGTTATTGAGCCGGTCGGGCCATCAAATAACCCCAACCCTAACTCCCACCCCCGCCGCCACCCTTTCTTCTCCCTTGTGCCATGCAATGCTATCTCGCGCCCATCCCGACCACCGCCATGGTCCAGCGACTTCGACATGCCCACCCACCCTCCCCCGACCCCAGCCCCGGAGCGCGCACCGGCTTTCTGTTGTGTCGTCCCCTCATCGTCTCTAGAACCACTGCTGCTCCTCCATCTCGCCTGGTGCTCGCCTAGGCGCCTAGCAGTGTTTTGAATCAGCGCCTGGACGACTAGGCGACTAGGCAGGTGCCTAGACGAGCACCAGGCGAGCGAGTGTTTCAGCAACGAGGGAAGATTTCAGCCATGGCGAGAGCAGTATGACAGCAGGGAAAGAGCCTGGGAGGGGCGAGGGTGGGCGGATGGGCAGGGGAGACCGGCGTACGAGCGGAGGCAGAACCGGCGGACTGAGGGAAGAGGCGGAGGTGGAGGCGGAGGTGAGATTGGCGGCGCGGAATAGGGAGGAGGCGGAGAGGAGCAGGGAGAAATCGGGATTAACAGAGGGATGGGGAAATAATGGGAAAAAAAATTATATGCAGTAGTGCTGCAAACCCCAATCTTTACAGCACCATCTAGATAGTCGCCACGTGTTGTTGCGCGGATCTCCAAGCAGCGGCCGTAGGCCGCAACCCACCCCCGACGGCCCGACTGGAATGGATGATTCCATCGGCTCAACTGAGTCTATCGGCTCCGCTCACCGGATAGCTGCGGTCCTCACAAGATCGATTCCCCACCTCCCCGTGTCTGCCGCCGGCCGGGCATCTCCGCCGCCTCCATTGGTGCCCACCTACCTCGGCGCGGACGCCCACCTCCGTTTCCACGGCCGCCCAGCTCCCTCGCCGTCCGTCGTCGGCATCTTCCCTCGCGGGCGCCGAACTCCATCGCCGCTGCCGCCCACGCGCAATGACCGTGCCGGACGCCGCGGGGGATCGAGGCGGCTCCCAGAATGGTACCTTCTCGGTGCCCCTTCCCTTCGCTTGCACCGTTATTGATTGCTTTTTTTCCATCGTCTTCCATTTTTCTACAGAACCGCATCGATTGGATCATTGCATGATTGCGTCATGTGCAAACCGAATTGTCCAGCCTAGGTATGTTTCATCCACATGACGGTAATCAATATTGCGTCATTCAGCATCTGCTTCAAATAAGCTTGAGAAATAGAGATAAACTCCAATCCCCCCTCTATCTTGTTGTCATATTTTATACTGCTGTTGTTGGTTTCTAACTGATGTCTGACCGTTTGATATTTGCATTTCACAGGTAGAAAGGGAACCAATTTTAAGTAGCTTCCTTTATGGATGTGTGTTATCCCATGACTGTCTGGAGGGAGCATTGAGCTTCGTTCTCGCAAATAGGCTTGAAGATCCAACACTGCTTGCTACTCAGCTAATCGACATTTTTAATGATGTTATGATGAATAACAAAGATATACGCTGTTCTACAGCTGGACATTGTTATTCTTAAAGGTTAGTTGGATGTTTGTTTAACTTAGGCCAGTTGTGTTTCATGAGGCTGGAGCTGAAAGCAGCAAGAATATTTTAGTTGAATGCAGCAAGAATATTGTGATAATCTAACATAAGTATGTTTTCCAGGTGAAGAATTCGACAATGACATAAGATCAACAGAGAACAGCAATGACATACAAGACTCAGTTGTGCAAAATGTAATTGACAATTACTAAACTGCTCTATTTCTAGAATGTTGTATCATCTGTAGTTTCATCAAAATGTAATCTTCTTGCAGCTGAACTATCTGAACTATCTCCAAGCAAAAGATTTGTATATCTTCCTTGCATCAAATTAGGCATAGCATTGATCAATGTATTAGTGAAATTGTTTGGTCCCTCCATAATTGTAACACTATTATCTTCAGCGTTGCTTGATTCTTCTCCTACAATTTGAATGTATAACAATGAGTCAAGTTACAATAACCCGTGCATTCAAGAAATAATAAAACAATACGGCAAAATAGTTACCATTATTTTGTTTTGGAGCAGTCTTTTTCCTGGTGTCTTTCTTCTTTTCAAGTACACTTTTCTTTCTTTTACCCATCGGACCTTTGATCACAGGAGGAATTTTAAATGAAACATGACCCTTTAAAATGTGATCTTCATTTTCAGTACCACTTTGTGAAACTTGCAAACAATCTGTAGGTTTGTTTGTCAGACACTTATCCGCCTCAATGTCCACCTTATCAATTGCTCTCTCCAAATCTTAAAGAAGTTTCTTTGAAACCGAGCATTTTAATGCTACAGAAGTTGCCTTTCGTGAGATTCGGGCAGCATTTGTTTTCAAAGATTCTTTGCCATCTATAATTTTATTGGATTGTAACCCTCTTTTTGCATACTTGGTCCACCTATTTAGGATGTACCTATGTGGCAAGTCGAAAACTTCATTGATGTTGAGTACCCGAAAAGCGTGCTTGCACAATATACCTACAATGATAAAAATATTTAAATATGAACTGCAGGGAAAAGTCAACAACCATAAATCAACTATACGTACCAATACATTCGTATTTTCTGCAAGAACACAATATACTTTAGTCTTCCATGTTAAATATGACAATTGCTTCATCTTGACGTTCCATAGGCATAACATTGTAAGTCTTGATTGGTCCTTCGGTGTGTATTAATTTACAAGAGACATAAAGTTGCGATTTAAATTGCTCTTTAAATTCCAAATAAATTTTTCTTATGTATGCCTCTGTAGCAGTCTTCAACATTGGTAACTCTTGGTTATAACAAACTGGGTTGGAGCGGCGTCACTTAAAGTCTTCATCCAACTCTTTTTCTCTAAGATTTGCAGCACACTTGTCACATTCTTCTAATAGTTCTGAGATACCGAGTTTTTTGCGGAACCATTTTTTGAAAACATTGTTCATGCATTCACTCCTTTGTGTTGAAGTCATATCGGCAGTAAAAGAATTTCGGTACACAACAGCCCAATGCTCTCGTAGGTTGTATAAATTGTGCAGCCATGCATTATCTTCAAGTTTATATTGAATCAATAGTTGCTCCCATAACTCATTAAACCATGCCACTGATCTTTCCTCATACACACACCTCTTAAAATCAGCCATAAAATTCTTGTCACCGGCAATGACATGACTCAGGTGTTTGTTTGCATTTTGGTAGATGTGCCATATACATAGACGATGTCGTGTGTTTGGGAAGACAATACTAATCGCCGCTGATATGGATGCACATTGATCAGTAAAAATTGTGCTCGGATGTTTCCCCGCCATTGCTACTAAGAAAGTTCTGAAAAGCCATACAAACGATTCTTTTGTCTCATTATATATCAATGCTGCCCCAAAAATAATAGTCTGCTTGTGATGATTCGTTCCAAGAAGTGGTGCAAATGGCATCTCAAACTTGTTAGTCTGAAAAGTGGTGTCGAAAGTGATAGCATCACCAAAACATGCATAATCCATAATAGATTGTCCATCTGCCCAAAAAAAATTAGCTATCTGACCATCATCTTCGTGTAGTTCTATAGCCCAAAAGAAAGCAGGATCCTCTGACTGTTTATTCTTCAAGTATTCTAACAAAGTCTTTGCATCGTTTGACGGCAAATACTTTCTTCGCTGACCACCAATTTGATTATTACAATCCTGTCGTGTGAATGGTACGTTCTCGGCTCCACCATACCACTGTTTAAAAAAGTCATATACTTGCGCTGGCCTCATTCCCGCCTCTCGTATTTGATTGATTAAAAATTTATCTGCCTCTGTAACACTTCTTTGCGATCGTAACTTATGCACCTTATTTGGGCTAACAAGATGATGATTATGCTCAAGTTCAACCTTTTGAACTGTCCAAATTCCCTCTCGAGAAACGCTAAATTGAACACGAGCTTCGCAACCCGTTCTTGTAATAGAATTCTCTTTCAAAGTGTCATGTGATGAGTGTGAACCTCGTTTTCCTTCATTGCTGCAAACAATATGTCTCTGATATATAGTACCATCTGGTCTTCGTCTTAAGAAATTTTTTCTAATGCTGAAACCA